>QJSC01029019.1:318632-357948 GCA_003697955.1 Calidris pygmaea | reverse complement strand
GCACCCACAGGACACCAAGCCCTTCTTTTTGGGGGGCGGGGGGAGGTTCAAGGGACTTGCCCAAAGCCTTGTAGGAAGGAGAAAAGAAGCAGAACATCCTTCCCTGCAATGCACGGGGCCAGGTGGGCTTGTGGGAACGATCCTGCCTTAATGTACCCCCCCCTTGGCCAAGTCCCCACAGGGAGGACCCCAGAGTGGGTGCAACCACCCCACTAACACCTCCTCTTCTTCCCACCCCAAGGATCTGCACACATCACCCATGGGTAGGTGGGTGAGCAAGGATAAACTATGTCTAAGCACGGGGAGGGGGGGAAAAGGTGAAGGAGAGATTTTCCTGATGCCTAAACACCCCCCACCTCATCCCAAGGTGAATCGCACATTCAGTTGCAGAACTGAAGTTTACACAAACTCTAGAAGAGTTGGGAGAAGTTTCCATTTAAGCCGACAACCGGTCGGGGGTGAGAGGCCTGGAGTCAGAGGGAAGTGACTAATCAATCCACTCATCATTTATTTATGAAAACGGCAGATGCGAGCGTGAGCTGAACCGCTGAAGACAGCAGCTCGCTCCAGCCATTGCAGGAGGATTTTGGAGGAAAAATGGACAACCAAGGCAATAGCTTTCAGAGGAAGGTCTTATCTGGAGGGTCCAATCAATAGGGAGAAGAACCATATGAGACTTCTTGTCTCTCCCAAGGCCACTGAAAATCATCCCATCCTTCCCAATGCTTTTATGAACCAAGCAGGAAGTCACTAAAAAGGAGTGGCTTTGCTCCAGGGTGGAAACATCACCAGGACATGCTGAGAACGATGTTCTTCACTCCCGAGAAACTCGGATTCAGCCTGAGCTCCCTGTGGGTGCCTCATCAGGTCCCTTGCAGCCTCTTTTGCTCCTCTAGTGGGCATGGAAATCCTCTTATAGACAAAACTGGAGGAGAGGACACATCTACTTGGCTTGGGAATGTGTAGCCGTGAGGCAGTTCCCATGGGCATGGCCTTCCCCCATTATTAAGTGAGAAAGGAATGGAGGATTCTCTTAGAAAGAACATCTCATAGCTCCTATTGCATGGGGTTACAAGACATAGTCATGGACTCACACACAAAATATTCACCTCCAGGCAGAGTCTGGGCTCTCCCATGGCACCCAAAAGGATGAGCCTCCCTGCTCCCATGGAACTTGGGCACCCACATCTTCACCTTCACCCTCCCTGAGCAAAATTTCACCCTCGATGAAGCCAGGGAAGCAGGACCAGGATCTCTAGGCATTTTAAGGTCCATTAACCGGCAACGTAAGGCCTGAGCCTCATCAGGCATAAAATTGGAGTAAATCCAGGGACATGTGCAGGGTTAGGGCACCGGAACGGTGGCAGAGAGGTGCTTGGACTTTGGCAGCACTGGGAGCTGTAGGCACTCTGAGTTGTGCAGCTGGAGATGAACAAGCTCAGAACCACAGGGAATACAGCGCTGAGCTGCCACAAAGCCCTGTCGACCCTCAGAACCTTGGTGCTCTTCTGGGTTCCTCTTGCAGCTCCAGAAACCACTGCTAGAAACAGTGATGACTCGAGAAGAAGAGATTACTTGTATTTGTTGTGCAGAAAGATGGCACCTATGGGAATCTGGAGCCCCATTGATTCATCTCCTCATCTCTCACACGTATGGAGGCATCCGCAGAAGGACTTCATGGAGTCTTGTTGCCAAGAGCACGGTCATGGTCAGCAGAGAGAAAGAAGCCCTCCTCCACATCAGTCATCCAGCTTAATTTAGACATCTGCCTTCAGGCCAGAAGAGGAATGTCTTAGAATAACCCAGTTCTCTGCATTCATGGTGAAAGGAGTCAAGGAAACAAGCTCAGATGGGCCATAGATGCTCACTGTTGGTGCAAGGGATGTCACCCAGCAGAGCTACATGAGGACCCTACTGTCCTCTGCTGCCCCCAGAACCCCTTCTCCCATGCCATCGCCAAGGTTCATGGCACCGGCAGCGTTGTGCTGGCTGGCCATACAACCCCTCTTCATTTGGCAAGAGCTTCTCTTGGGAAACCATCCGGCCAAGGCAGGAGCGGGCATCGTGCCACCGCAGCAGACGGCGGGAGCACGGGCAATCGGGAAAGCACATCCCCAGCACGCCAAAGGCACGGGGCCCAGAAAAGAGCATCCAGAGGGGTCTTCTCTCTTCTCTGTAGGCATGAAAAGCACCAGCTGAGAGAGCGGGGGGCACATCCTTATGGCTTCGCTGTGAAAATACGGATCCAGGCATGGGGCCTGGTGATGGGAAGCAGCCACGTGAATCCCACATCTCAGCTCTGCTCTGCCTGGGCACGTATCAAAGCCATCCCATCCCACGCAGCTCCTGACGGTCAGGTCTCAATGAGGGTCTTCCGGGCATTCGTGTCCTGGAAATCCGAGTGGCATCCCTTGCACCAACAGTGGGCATCCGAGCTTGTTTCCCTGACTCCTTTCACCACGAATGCAGAAAAATGGGTTCTTTTAAGGCATGCCTCTTCTAGCCCCAGGGCAAATGGCTAAATTAAGCCGGATGAATCATGCGGAGGATTTTCTCTCTGCTGACCGTGACGGAGCTCCCAACACCGAGACCGAATGGAGAGGTCCTCCTGGGGATGCCTCCACAGGCATGAGACATCCCCCAGGGGACCAGCCCAATGGGGAACCCGGCTCTAGGGCTCTTCACTCCCAAAGAACACCACCACGGTGACAAATCCTCAGCTCCTGGCCACAGGGTCAGGCTCTGGGGTCAACACAGGGCGAGAGGGTCATCCCTTCCCACAGGGAGTTGGGGAGGAGGATGAGGACAGGGATCAATAGGACAGTCATCTGCCTGCGCATCAGCAGCCTCTCGGAATATATTTAATACACTAAAACACATTCCCCCAATTTTCTATTTATGGCAAACGAATGTCTAATCCTCGAGCCGCGGTGTCGCAGCGTTGTGCTGAGCGGGCGGTTCTGCGGATGCCGGCGGGGAGGGAGAGGACGGGGACGAGCTCGCAGGAGCCACCAAGAGCAGCAGAGCCCAGTTCCAGCTGCCTCCGAGTCCCTGCCAGGGAGAAGCCACCGGAGCAAACCCTCTCCCCCCAGCACAGCATCCCAGTGCCATCCCATTTACCCCGCACAGCACCAGAGCAATGCCTGCATTGCGGTCAGACGCGCTTTTGCTGCTTCTTCTGGAGCTCTCAGGGGTTGTTTTCTTCCAGTGACAACTCCCACCATGGCCAAGGTGCCACCATCCCACCTGGGAACCGCTTGAGCTAAACCCGTGGGCTGCTTTCCCCTACAGCGTCATCGCTAAGGCTGAACTAGGGCATGGAGGGATCTGAAACCGGTGCTCACTGGGATTTAATGGGTGTATTTGCACGTCCAAACGTAGCAGAGTGCATCCACACACACGTCCCATGGTCCATGGGACCTTTGGGTCTGGGCACACACACACTGGGGTATCCCCCTGCCCACCAACGCAGAGGAGATTTTCCGATGGTGAAGGAGCCAAATGATAAAGGCAACTGAAACCCCGAGTCCTGGGCACGGTGAGGGGCTACATGCAGTGGGGATCCCCCCAAGGCCAAGGCTGAGCTCACTGCAAACCCCCCCCCAGACAGTTGGCAGCACCTGACACCAAACCTGGGCTCCTTCCAATGGGGGCTGGATGTCAGCAGCACCCAGGAGCACCCATGGCGAGTTCAGAGGGCACCCAGGGGCTCCAAAAATGAGGCACTGGCACCAGCTGCCTCCGGGCTGGGCTTTTAACTGGTTTCGAAGCAGTATTTCCACCGTAAATTTCCAGCTCACCTTCAGCCACTCCTCCCAGCCCATGGATGCTGTGGGGAGCACAGAGGCAAGGATGGACCTTCTTGGGGGAGGCTGCTCTGCCCGACGCTGCGAGGATGGAGCTATTGCTGCTTCGGGGATGGTCCCGGGTGCCTGGAGCCCCAGCTCGCACCCGCATCCGTGGGGCTGTGGTGGAGGGTGGTTAATGTTACCTGCCTGGCCCCCGGCCAGAGCGGGGACGGAGCCCGGAGGGGAAATTGTGCCAGGGAGCCCTTGCAAATGCCCTTTCTCTCAGAGTGTCCTTGCACAGCCCGTGCGGAGCAAAACCCTGGGGGGTTGGAGCCGACCGAAACCATGGGGGTGTCCCTCCTCCCAGGGACCTCGCATCCCTTCCCATGGTGCGAAGCTTGATGGGTCACCCAGCTGCGCAAATGGGCAAAAAACCTGAGATTTTGGCATCACTCTGCTGCATTTATTGCAGGCGGAATGGGAATGTCGGGGAGGGGAGGGGGTTGTTCATGGGAAGGGGGTTGTTCATGGCGGGGGGGATGTGTCCCGTCCCCCCCAGCTCTGCACTGGTTTGGCAGGACCACATCCATCCCCTTTGGGATGCTGAAGAATCTCTGCTGAAGAACTTTGAGAAGCTGAAGAAGAACTGAAAGGCCGTCAGGGTGGCCAGGAGCTGCCCTTGCCCCACCACCGGGGGAGGCTGCAGCGAGAGCTTCTGCATAAAGGCCATCGCCCGGGCTCCTCCGCTCCGATCGCTGCAGACGGGCGAGACATCTGAATCTCCTCTTTCCTAAAGCACTTTAGAGCCACTAATGAAAAGCACTGTGTAAGAGCCACGTAACGTCATCAGCAGAATAATAATAGTTACTATCAATGCCTGCCTGCCTCTTGCCAGCCTTTTTGGATGCCACAACCTTTTTTTGTGTGTGCGTGTGTCTGTCTTCACAAAATTATGCCCTGCTATACCAAATGCTCCGCTGGTTTTTGGCTTTTTTTTTTTTTTTTATATATCCTTAAGCGTTTCAGGGCATTGCAGTAACCCAAAACCTTTAAAAACATTTGTGACTAAAGTGCTTTGGGCTGCCTGGCTGGGAGCCGTTACACAAGTGCAGAGCATTCTTCTTATCTGATGGAGGTCCTTCAGGGTTAAATTCTCCTTCTGCCTTTTAAAGAGTGGAAATAACCAGCATGTGAATGCTTAAGAGCGGGGATCGGACTAGTCTGGAAGTGGAAGAAGCTGCAACCATCTGGACCCCCTGTGCGGTTGCTGGAGGGAGGCCAACAGCTGAAGGGAGCTTCATCCTTCCATCCCTTGGAGGTGCCAGTCTCCACGTTGGGCACAGACGGAGCCCCAGGTACCCCGGCAGACCAGGCTGCTTGGTTTGAGACAGCTGAAGTTGGAGAAACAGCTTCCAGCCCCATTCCTTTCCCCTGGGGCTGCCCAGTCCCTCCCACGGGGACAAAACACGAGGTTTGGAGCAAAGCCCTTCCACCCTGCAGTGCTGGCAGGGGACAGAGAGCAGCCACAGCAAAATGGGAAAGCAAACGCCGTGATCCATCTTCCCTCTGCCCTTTCCACCTTCCCAGCCTGGTTTTGGGCTCCCTAGGACCCATCTCAAAGATCTCCTCCAGCCTCAGGAACCTCCCTCACCTTCCTTTCCAGCAGGGTCATGCCCTCTCCAGGTGTAATTCAACTGCCTGTAGGCATCTCCTTGGGGATGAGAAGAATTGGGTGCCCAGAAATCAGCAAACACCTTTGTTTGCTCAGGTGGGGCTCACCCAAACTGGTCCCCACGACATCCAGGGGGACCCAGGCGATCGGTGGGACCTCACCAGAGCCACATCATCTCCGAGGCCCTCCCCGGGGATGACTGGGGAATTTACTTGGTCCATCCAACTGATCCTTTTGTAAACTCGGACAACACGGGTCTGTATCTGCTGTTGCCTCCTCCTACACCGTGGAAATTTATTATCCCCGGAGCCGAAGCTGGTGAGCGGCGAGATAAAAATGCTATTTCTGCCCAGGATTTCTGCAACTGCCTCCGAGCGTTCGCAACCATTTTCTAGTTATTAAGGCTCAGCTATGAAGAACTGCGTTCCTTCGGCAGAGATTTGCCTTTAATTAGCCAAGGATAAAAGGACAGTGGAAGACAACCCCGCGCCTAAGCGGAAAAGGCTACGCTCTCAAACGATGCGCCGTCGGCGGTTTTTTGCAAGGCAGGGAGCAGGTGCCTGGCAGAAGAGATTTGTTCTGCTTCCCTGGGCTGTCCCCCACCTTCACCTCTCGCCGGGGAAAAAAAACCAAAACATGTCCTTGGGGTCGGATCCTGCCCGGTGCCTGCGGAGCGGGGAGGCAGGAGGGAGGTTTGGGGTGGACACGGGGGCAGCTGGTGGATCCTGCCCGGATCTCCGTGGGGATGCGAGGAGCAGGATGACCTTGGCATCTCCAGCTCCCCGGACCCCAGCACTGCTTTTGCCAGGAGCTGATTTTGGCTGCATTAAAGCAGCAGCAAAACAAGCTCCCTGGGCTCTCGTCGGCCCCGGGGTTTCTCTGCTTATCCTGAGGCTGCAGAGCCAGATCCCCCCTTGGGTCCCCGCAAACTCAACAAACCATCCTTCAGACCAATAATCTCCCCAAGACTCATCTGTGGAGCATCTTGCAGTTCAGGCTTGGATCAATGCCCCCATCTCCTGTGCCCACCCGGGGCGCTGAGCAAGCTTTGCCCCCATGACAGCAAAGGACAGAGAGCAGGGGGGGGACAAACCTTCTGGCTGAGCTTTGGAGAAATGTCCCGGGCACCCCAGATCCAGCTTCTCCCACCATTTTTAAGGGTAAAAAGCCGAGGCAGTCTTACCATGGCTTGTTCTGCATCTCCCCAGCACGGAGAAGCACAAGCCATGTCCAAGCAGGACTGAGAAATGTAGCCAGGGACCTGCCTTCCCCGTGGAATCGGGGTAACATTGGAGCAAGGGGCTTAAATATTGGGGTAGCTCTAAATCTTGGGGTGGAGCTGGTTTTAATCTTTGGATCACACCTCATTATTTTGTCTGCCCTAATGCTTCATAGCTCCTCAGCACATCCTGCCTTCGCGGGGCCTCAGCAGACTCAATTCTGCACCTGTAAAAACCGAGATTGATGTTTTTTTAATACCCTGACACTGCTCTCCTTTGCCTAAAGCTCCCCTTCTCCTGCCCCACACACCACACCGGGATGCGGATGAGAGCGCTGCGCCCAGGAATAGTTTTTTCCAACACCCAGCACAAATGCAAAGGAGGGAGAAGAAGGAGTAAAGAGAAAAGTGGGAAGGAGAAAGAGGGACCTGGCCTGATTTTCCAGAGCTGCAGGATAAATGTGCATCTCGGCGAGAGCTGTGCAAGCACCGAACCTTTGCCTAGAGGTTACCTAAAGATAGGCTGCGGGGGCCCCACTTCACACCCCCACACTTGCAATTTTTATATATTTTTTTTTTGCGCTTAGATGCTCGGTTAAGGCTACTCCGACTCGACGGCGCCGCAGCAGCGATGGTTTAACTCTGCAGCAGCTCCTGCCCCCAGCCCCACCGCCCCGGGTACCCACAGAGCATCACTGGGAGGGCGGCAGCATCCCGAGTGCGGGATCATTTTCCCTTCCCCGCTCTCGGCATCTCACTTAATGGCCTCTTCCCAGCTCTGGTCCGGGAGATGCTTTCAGGATCCAAGTGCCCACTTTGCCAAATGGAAGCGGACTCGCTTGCTTGGCCAGGAGGGCTAAAAATTCCCGCTCCTCCCTGGGGTATATGCAATGGGCTGTGATGGGGTTTGAGCATCCTGAGCTTTTCAGGACCAGTAACGGAGGTAATGCTTTCTTGGCACTTGAATCTTTTCCTTCCTCGATGTAAATGAGCAGGATTTTGAGAGCTTGGGCCCCTCAGCAGAAAGAGGAGCTTTTGCAAAGGCGTGCGGGGTGGTCCTCCCTGAAGAGCATCACTGTGCCACCTTGGAGGTCTTTCATTTATGAGCTGGAGAAGATCCGTGAGGGGTTTTGTGAGGTTTCTCCTGGCAGAGAGGCAACACTCGGCAAAGAAAGTGGAGGAAAGTAGGTCATTTAGCACAGGCATAACCAGCCAGGCTGTGCTCAGCGGGGATCAGCCGCTCGCCGCAGCTGGGATCACGGGCTGGGAGATGCCGAAAGGGCTGCCCAGGCACGGGGAGGTCTCCGTGTTGGACGGTGAGATTCTTCCATCCCTCTCCTTGTCTCTCCGAAGGGTGGAAAAGCACAAGCAGCTCAGCTGGCAGGAGGATGCAACACCCCTGACGGCATCTCCCGCATCCTCCGATCGCTGCCGGGATGGTGAGCACGCTGATAGACTGGCAATTTAAAATAATTACTCTATCTGCCTCGCAGCCTCCTCCTGCCATCTCTTTGGAGAGCCTGTGCAGAGCAGACTCTATTCTGCGAACTCCTTGTACCACTTTGTGTTTAGATATTTATGAGCCCACAAGCCGAGGAGATGCAGATAAGGGGAGGGTTTGCATCTGCCGCAGCCAGCTGGAGCTTCTCCTGGGCTTGGAAACGGGGCTGAGGAACACAAACCGGCCCAGTTTGGGGACTGGTTCCACTCAGCGTTAGAGCAAACACTGTGACATTTCGCTCAGGATGCACTGCACGTAAATACTAATGTTACTTTTTATGCACACAAATGGTTTTCCATATTAAATGCTCAGAATTGGCTGCTCTTTAATACCTCCTCTCCTCCTAACAACGTCCATCTGTGGGTTCAGCCACCCATTTAAGCATGTTTGCTGTCCCAATGTTGAGCTGAGCTTTACAATTTGCTGGCTCCTTGGAGAAAGCTCAGCAAGCTGTGTAAGAGATAGGGAAACTGAGGCACAGAAGGGGACACGATGTCCCCTGGGTCACACCAGGGCCTCGCTGGCCCAAGTAACACTTCAACCCAAGGACCCTGACACTGAGTCCATGTCAGGAGCTCCTCCACAACCAATATGAGGGGATTTGGGGTGGCTGAGGTGGAGGTTTAGCACTGCTGTGCTTGGGATACAAGGTGGTGCCACCTCCCAGAGCCAGGCAGGACCTTCCCATGCCATGGGAGAAGAAGGATCTCTCCTCCTTGTGTTTTACTCTTCGTCCCATGAGCACAGAGTAGGTGGGCTACCTTGGCTCTACCCTGCAAGAAGGGAAGCCCAGAACAGCCACACTGCCCGTAAAAGCCACCAAGCAAACGATCAAACCTCAAAACACAAGTACCATCAAGTCCCCCCAAAACCTTCCCTCCCCTTTGCTGCCCCAAGACACTCATAGGAGAGGAGAAAAGACAAAACATCAGGAGAAAAATATTGGTCCAGGGATGGAAGAAACAAACCATTCCTCTTCAAGAGGAGCCAAAGCCACCCTGGGGTGTCCATCCCCATTCCCTGCTGGAAATTCTACTAGGAGATGTCTCTGGGGACGTGAGGTTTATAACCCCACAGAGGATGTGCTGCTATCACCATCCTTGCCTGTTTGTTTCTCCCTCTTCCAAGAGGGATCACCAGCTTAAAAAAAATACCCGTTGGGTGCCCGCAAGGTTTCCCAAGAGCAGGTTTCCCCCCAGAACCACCCATTCCCCGTTACCTGCATGGATGTGGCTGATATTCCAGTCAATGGAGTGGGAAATGATGGGGAATGTGGGCTTGACCCCATCTCCAGCCCCTTCTCCTCCACCTGTGCAGCTGCTGGAGCTTCTTTGGAGTAAATCCCATGGGGGATCCCGTACAGACCATGCAGAGTGTCCATCCTCGCTGGTGCCCATCATCAAGAGACCCATCAGCTTCTCCCAGGGGTTTCCCATTCCAACAGCCCCTGCAGAGCGGCTGATGGTGGAGCACAGACTGGTTTTTCCATGGTTCAAGGCTGTTTCTTTCCTTTCTCTCAGAAGGTTTAGACCTACAGAAAAAAAAAACACCCCACCTACCAAAATTACAGTTTCATGTCTTTTTCTTCCCCACCCTCCACAGAACTGATATCAAAATAACTCCTCAATAATATACATATTTATTTTCTCTTAATTAGTGCTGATATTTACAAAAATTGTGATACTCTGTGAAGAATAAATTATATACACTCATGATAAACCAGACAGCAAATGCTCATTTGGAATATGTATGTACACAGATCTGTATACCTATATACAACGGTCAGCCTTATTGACTCGGGTGCCTCGCAGCCCGTAGATCCACCCGACCCCCAGGACACCCCCGCGGCGTCAATAAGAGCAGTAACGTCTATACACACTGTGCAATTCGGATACAGCTGGTGTCTAAATTTTTGTCTAGCAAACGCATGGTTAAATGACTTGAAATTCCCACGAGTCCTCCTTTAACAGTTTATAGGCCTCTCTCCATTCCTGGTCCCATTTCTCCCGTAACCATGGAAACAAAAGGTTCAGCTCCAGCATCCTTAGGATGAGTCCTTCTTGGATTTCCTCTTCCTATCGATTTCGCTCAAATTAGGCACCGCACGCGGGGTTGATCCAATACCCATATTTTCCCCTTGCGCTTCGGCGTGTGACATTGGAGGACAAGAGCACAGTCTCAAGCAATGAGGGAGCAAGTGCAAACGGATAATTACAGTCTTATAGGCAGCAGAAAAAAAATTAAAAAAAAATAATAATTATAATAAAACCAACACCCAAAAGACCAACCTCAAGCTCAGGACAGCCAGGTAGGGCTGGGGAGGGGACGTGGTCCCCATGAGGGTCCACACGGATGGACTTTGCATGGTTATGTGACATCCAGCAGCTCCTACAAGCCAAACCGTCCCTCCCAGAGGAAAAACAGAGATAAGGAATTTATCTTTCATCACATACAACTGGGCTGGGAGATCTCGTCCCCGGGTGTAAACCAGTGCTGTGCTCTCAGGGATGATTTACACCACCGGTGGCTGGTCCCTCTCCCCCGCGACGGGATGCGGCAGGATCCGAGCACCCCTTTCTGAGAAGGAAGGGGGGGATGAAATTTGGGCAGCCAAATGCCATAAGATCATGGGGAGAAGGAGGCCGTGGGGTGCCCTTCACATGGGTGTGAGGAAGAGCATTGCTCTGGCTGAGGGTAGGACAGTGGCCGGTGCACAGGGGGGACCGTATCCCCCCTTGGGGCTCCCAGTGGGACGCAGCAGCTGGTCCTCGATGGGAGGGACCAAGGGATGCACTGGCCATGGAGGAGGCTGAATGCTGCCATGGGTGCAAGGAGGGAGCCCCAGCCTTTTTTTTGGGTGCAAAACGAAATAGTTTGGGGCTGACTCCTCGTCTCCTCCCCCCTCAGCTCCTTTCTCCCTAGCAGCACATTGAGCAGCTCTCACCGACAGAAGAAACCCCTGGGACTCCCCCATGGATGTAGACCTTGAGATAAACCCACCCCGGCTCCAAACACAGGGAGATGCTTCTTGCTGCTGCCCTGGGACCAAAAACCAGCATGATTCGAGGGACTTGAAATCCAGCCATTGCAAAAAAAGAACCCAAACCCCCAGTCGGTGCAGCCCAGCCCTTGCATCGCAAACAAATCCCACCGACTTCTGCTTGGCTTTGCCTGCACAGTCATGAAAACAGTCCTGATGGGCCCGAGCCAGGGATTCGGGATCCAGCTGCTGCAAAGCTGTGGGTTTGCAGAGGGATGAGGAGCCGGATGCCACCAGCCCCTCAGGATGCTCCCACTCCCAAGGCCAGATCCCAATCTCCTTTGCTTGGACCCATCCTGAAGCGTGTTGCAAGCTCTGGAAGAGCTACAAGACTTTGGCAGCAATTTCAAGGGCTGACCCAGGAATTATCTGATAACAAAGCAAGGCCCTTCCTGAAATACCTCCTCCTCCTCTGTCTTTTTTTCTCTCCTTCTGTGTATTTATGCACAAATATGCCCATATTTATACACCCACGTGCTATACTCCTATAACACCAACTAGAGATCCTTTTCTTCGTATAGCTCAGGATGCAGATCTGTAGGACTTTGACACAAAACATCGCCGCAGAGATTAGTTTTCATGATGAAACATGTCACCCCCTACAAATAATTTTTTTCCTCACAGCCCTAATCACTCGGTGGTGTCCAGCTCGTACATGAGCCTCAACCCATTGCCCTTAGCAGAGATTTTTTGGAAGATATTCAAGAGCTGATGGGCTGCTCACAGATTTAGGCACGTGGTTGGGTGTTAGAAGACACCTCGTGCTTTAACCACCACTTTCCACCTCTCCAAAACCATGGCACAAAGGATTAAACTAGAATAGAGGTGCTGACTCCTCTGGGTGCCAACCCAGAAGCACCTTCTCACACCGAAGAGCTTCAGTTCTCCATCCCAGCCCTGCAGAGCAGCAAATATCTCCGTGGGAGGAGGAGAGGTACCCACACCACCTACATTAGGTGGCCTGGTGCACTCTAACATAGACAACAGGACTCTCCCCCTCCCCAGTCCCTAATTTAGCATCCTCAGTCTGAGCCACTTTGCAGCTTGTTTTTGCACAGTTCCAGAGTCACGGGGAGCATCTCTGCAGAAAAGGGCCCAGAGTCTCTCAAACCAAATTCCTCAAGAAAAAAAAAAAAAAAAAAAAAAATTCACAGTCTCCTCCTGAAAAACTGGTTCAAGATCACATCAGTGAGTCAGAAGCAAAGCTAGAAATAGCACTAGAGCTCCGACCTGCAGGCACAAATCCCATTAAAACCCATAGTGGAACCATTTCTCTGTGCGGGGGAGAAACCTGGACCCTTCTGCTTTGCTCAACCTGACACATGGCTTCCAGCCACAGCCCCCACAGACCTTTTTTTCCCTGAACCAAACATTCAAGTGCTTATCCGGGTGCATTCCCTATTTCTCAAACACGGTGCCGAGGGCAGCAGAGACACTCTCCCACCAGGACTCGATTTCCCCAGGAACATCTGCCTGGGCCAGCACAAGAGGTGCAGCATCCATCCTAAGGAAGGGACTGGCCATGCTGGCCCTGCCATGGGGACAGATGTCAGCTCACATTGGTGACAACAAGAGGAACATGGCCTCTTGGTCTTTGGCCCTGTTCATCCCCACAATGTGGCTCTGGGACTTCCCAAGGCAGCCGGGACCCCCCCAGCTTGACACGTGGGTTTGGATGTGCCTGATCATAGAATCATAGAAAGGTTAGAGTTGGAAGGAACCTTAAAGACCATCGAGTTCCAACCCCCCTGCCCTGGGCAGGGACACTTCCCACCAGACCAAGTTGCTGATCCTGCCCATGGACCCACTGTCCCCTCCTGCCCGGCCTCGGAAAGCCCACGGGGACACTGTGCCCAAAACAACACCTCTTTCAGAAAACTCATGATCCCTACCAAACCACAACAGTGCTCATGCTCCCAAGACATATCCAGTGCTTTGGCAGACGCTCACCCCAAACCATCGGAAGACCACGTGCATGAAACAACCAGGCACTTTGCAACGTCTCATTGAGGGCCAGCATCCTCCCCAAAAACCTGTGGAAACCTGCCCTCAGTGCTTTCCCACCCAGGGATGGGACCACTGGTGGTAGAAGCACCCATGGGTGGGCAGGCAGCATCCCAGTGCATCAGGCAGCTTCCCCGTGCAAGCTCACATCTCTCCCAAGACCTACCATGAGCAGGATGGATGGAAGCTGGCTGACCACCCCAAGAATCATGCCCAAGCCAGTGGCTCGCTCCAGCCCCATCCCATTCCATGGGATGAGCTTCAGAAGCAGAGATTTATTGCTTTCGATTGCGTTGCTTCTTTTTTTTTGTGTGCATTTAAGGTGTTAACAGGCTTCAGGGGCTCCCATTTCAGAGCTGGAGCAGCAGAGAGGGAGAAGAGGGCTCCTAATGTAACGAGATGTAATTAAATACAGGCTGGGAGTCCCATGCTGCGTGGTGCTGAGCACCTTTAAGACCCAACACATTGATGCTGCTGGTCCTCTACACCCAGCAGAAGCCAGGGCTCTTGTGCACTAATCATGGACACTTGGTATTAATTATAGTCAGGCCTGAATCAATCAACCAATAAAGTAAAAATGAGGAGTGATTCCACCTGGCCCAGTGGAGCCACATCAGCACAAGAGATGGATCCGGCCCTAAAGCAGCATTTGGAACCATTGCTGTAGAATACGCTAGCACCGTTGATTTTATTGTTATTAGTATGGTTTATCTCTCTGGGCTCAGGAAGGGTTTGATTGACCTCCCTCGCACGCTCTGCAATGGGGTTCCCCCCTTCGCCGCAGCGGTACAGCACTGACTGTGCCCCAATTCTGCCCCGATTCACCCCAACTCGACAGGCTGCTGAGCCCCATCCCACACTCCGGGGAGGTTTTGCTCAACCACAACCTCAGAAGAGGTTTGCATCCCTCTCTTCCTTGGCTTGGCAGAGGAATGGGACGTCCATCCCTGGGGATTGGCAGCAACGGGGGGGGAAACGCAAGGAAATCTTGAAGGGAACAGGGAAAGCAGGTGAGATCCCCCCAGACCAACAGCCCCCACCTATCCCCAAATAACACCGGGATGAAGAAGAAGCAGAGACAACCTCAGGGGCTCTGCACCTCGACTCACCCTTCCTAAAACCCTGGGAAGAGGCAAAGCCAAGGCTCAGAGGCGCCAGCTCAGATCCAGCCCACCCTCAGCACGTGTCCTCTCCACCACAAAGGAATAAACCACCAGCCCTCAGGCTCGACGTGGTTGAAAAAGGTGTTTTTCAGCCCAAAATGCACCTTGCCCTGCTGATCCCACGGGCACCCGGGGGCAGTTCATCCTGCTCCAGCCCATGTCCCACCATCCCAGAACCCCTGAGCCGGGAAGTCCCTGATGCTCCAAGTGCTCACATTTGTTGAGAATTCGGCCCTATAGTCGCTCTCTAAATATCTATATACACACACACGATAATTATACAGGAAACAGCTAAAAATTGCTGAACAAACAAGTCAGGAGAGCCGGTACCTGCTATTCCACCTGCTCCTCGTGCCCTCTCTGATCCGCCGTGGGTTCTGCTCATGACACCAAGATTAATGACTAATTACTCGCCCTATAATGAGTGCAGGTGTTTAACTTTCAGCTCACCTTCCCTGGCTCGCGTTAGTCGGCTCTCGTGTCTGGATGCTCGGACACTCAGGCTTTGCCTTGTTATCTATCAAACTGTTGTCAGCACATGCCTTCCCCATCCAGTTTTTAAGTATAATGGGGATTTTTTTAACTTCCACGAATCTCCTTCGAGCCACCGGAGAATCTATAAACACTATAAACATGAATACTGTATAGTCTACTAAGAAAATATATATTTGTGTGTGTATTAAATATTCAGATTCATGCAACAAATATCCATGCAGCTGTACTGTATTACTGGTTAAATTTCACTGCAGTATAAATATATTATAGGCCACAGCATAGTTGCTCCAGTTTTATATATAGATATAAAAAAAGATGCTTTTTCCAACTCATTTTCAATGTGTCTTTGTGGAGGTGTCTTTGGTGATCCTGGAAATAACTGGTGATGGAAGTGTCGTCTAAATAAATAAATAAAATCCAAGCGCTTGATTTATTTACTCATCCCTCCCGATGCCTAGCATAGAAAATTTAAGACTTAATAAATAATGTGCCGTCATACTAATTATCCCTCCCCTGGGCCTCACACTGGCATACTGCAGTGGCTGAAACTATTGCAGCATGCAGCATTTTCCGTTATGAAACATGAGCCTGGGCGATGCGTTCGCACTTGGCATTCCCGGGGCGGAAACCTCAGCTTTCAGGCAATTCGGCCCCACGACTGCCTCTTCCCCTCACCGAGCTCTGCCTCACCTTTCCCAGCCCTTTCCCCACGCCTGGAAACCTGTTGTCACCCGGCGGGGACTGGGGACGGGGACCGGTGTTCCCGGTACCCCCGGGATGACCCGGAGCTGTACCTCCTGCCCCCCCCCCCAGCATCCCCCCATCCCATTGCTTGAAACGCCCGACTGCTCCAGATCTTTAGGAACCCAGATCTTTGGAAACCCAGATCTTTGGAAACCCACAAGGCTGGGGATGGGAGAAGGGAGACGAAATGTTTTGGGTTTTGTTATTGTTTCTTGCACGAACGCTTATTCGGTGCGGAAATCAAAGGTTAAAAGTCACTTACACAGCTATTGCTTCCCATGCAGAACCAAATATACACCGTAGAAAATACTGTATTAACTACAATGCAGAGCAGCACTCAATATCTGCAATTGTTCCACTTCAGCTTTAAATACGGTACTAGATTTTAGCGACTAGACATCGGTTAGCATTTTGGTGATATTCACATAGTTTGTGTTAGCGAGGGTGCAATTGGCTGTCTTCAAGTTCTCCTCCCTAAAATCCTCATTGCTATTGTTTACGCCTTCCTGAATCTCCATATAATCAGACTTACTAATAGTAGAGGCACTTCTGCTTTTCTTTAGGTCAGGGGAAGAGGGGATCTTTGGGCAGCTGGTTACTTGCAAATATTGAGCCTGCTCCTCTCCCTCCGTCTCCCGGTGGTAGAAGTAATTGAAGTTAGACACTATGACGGGCACTGGTAAGGCAATCGTTAATACACCAGCGATGGCACACAAGGAACCCACTATTTTCCCCCCGATGGTCGTGGGGACCATGTCTCCGTAGCCAACAGTCGTCATGGAAACCACGGCCCACCAGAAGGCATCGGGGATGCTCGGGAACTGGGACTCGCTCTCGTCGGCCTCGGCAAAGTAGACGGCGCTGGAGAAGAGGATGACGCCGATGAAGAGGAAAAATATCAAGAGGCCCAGCTCCCGCATGCTGGCCTTGAGAGTCTGGCCCAGGATCTGCAGCCCCTTGGAGTGTCGGGAGAGTTTGAAGATCCTGAAGACCCGCACCAAGCGGATGACTCGGAGGATGGCCAGGGACATGGCTTGCTGGCCTTGCTGCCCATCCTCCGGCTTCTCAGCCAGCTCCGTCCCTAAGGTGATGAAATAGGGAATGATGGCTACGATGTCTATAATGTTCATGATGTTGGTAAAAAACCCAGCCTTGCTGGGGCAGGCGAAAAACCTCACCAAGAACTCAAAGGAGAACCAGATGATGCAAAGTGTCTCCACGATGAAGAAGGGGTCTGTGAAAGAGGTGGACTGCTGGTACCCCATGCTGCTGTTGGAGTAAGGGGGGTGGCTCAGCCCGCTGCCGTGCATGTCTTCGTTCTCATCCCGAAAAATGGGCAACGTTTCCAGGCAAAAGCTGACGATGGAGATTAAAATCACCATGACGGAGACAATAGCTATAATCCTGGCAGGGCCCGAGCTCTCGGGGTACTCAAAGAGCAACCACACTTGTCTCTGAAACTCGTTCTCGGGCAACGGTCTTTCCTCTTCTTTGATGTAGCCTTCATCCTCCCGGAACATCTCCATCGCTTCTTCCCCCAGTTCATAGAAACGAATCTCTTCCGAGAAGATGTCTAAGGGCACGTTAACCGGCCTCCTCAACCTCCCACCGGACTGGTAATAGTATAAAATTGCATCGAAGCTGGGTCTGTTCCGGTCAAAAAAATATTCATTCCGGAGCGGGTCGAAATATCTCATTCTCTTTTTAGGATCCCCTAATAAGGTCTCTGGAAACTGGGCGAGTGTCTTGAGCTGCGTCTCAAAGCGCAGACCCGAAATATTAATGACCACCCTCTCGCAGCATTCATGGTCGGTCTCAGGGTTATACGTGTCCTGCGGGTGACCGGGAAGAGCTGCAGCTTCATCTGCAGGATCTCCGGTAGCAACTGTCATATTGGGGTTTAAAAGAAATCCTTATGCTAAACTCTTCCCAGTGCCCGGTGGTGGGATCGGATTCGGGGCAGGGCTACTATCCTGCAGAAGGACAGGTACGTAGGTTTGGAAGTGTCTCATGAAAAGGCGAAGGGATGATTAAAAAAAAAAAAAAAAAAAAAAAAAAAAAAAAAAAAAAAAAAAAAAAAAAAAAAAAAAGAGAAAATAAAAATAAAAAAGAGAGAGAAAAAAAAAAAAAGGAAAGAAAATTGCCCCTGCTGAGAAAGAGAGAGATGAAATAAAGTTGGGGGGAGGAGAGCAGCTCCCTTCGCTACTGTGTCTATCCCCTTCCTCGGGGGGGTTAATTTGCCTCCTTTGGGACCGAGTTCAAAAACTCCCGTCTAAACCCATTAGGTGGAAGAGAGAAAACACCTGAGGAACCGGCACCTATTCAAAACCAGCGCGGAAAAACCGGCATTGGCAAACCAGAACTTTTATTTTTTTTTTTTGGCTAAAAATTAAAAATTCCAATTTTAAAAAAAAAACAGGGATGGGAGGAGAGGGGGAAGGGAAGAGAAAGGAAGAAAAATATCCCCCTCCAGCCCGAAGGTGGGGAGGGGACCCCGCGGGGTGCCGGGGTGGAGGGAGGCTCAGCTCATTTCCAGGCATGCAGCTAAGGGTTAACGTTTTAACCGTTCGATCGCAGGCAATCTACCCTCCTCTCTGTCCTTTTTTTTTTTTTTTAAGTTTGCCACCTTCCCCAGCCTCTTGCCCCGGCCATATAGCGGTGGGGGGGAGGCGACATGCTGCCCTCCCTGCCTGCAGCCCACCGGGCAAGCTCTGCGGCTACTGGAATTCCCAGCCGGCCATGGAAGCTGCCCCGCCGACCACTGCAGTCCCCCTCCTCCTCGACCGCTGGTGTCCCGGCTCCTGTCATCCTCTGCAAACCACCATGGCACACAGAAAACAAATCACATTACCTGGAGAAGCCAAATCTTAGTGTCTCTTAGTAACACCGATTATCTGACCCTTGGGGAAATCCTAGAGAGAAATACAGGCTTCCAAGATCCCCATAATTTCCTCTCTCTTCAAAGTTAAAAATAATGGTGAGTCATCGTAGAAAAAAGGAGAAGGGACATAAAAAGGGGTTAGATTCCCAGATGGTGGAAGTCAGGTCTTGTAATGGTTTGGACTGGAGGGAGAGAGAAAGAGAGACAGAGAGACAGAGAGACAGAGTCTTCTCGGTAGCTGTTGCAGCTCTGCACTTCAGGGCAGATGAGCGTCTGTCTGATGCCTTCGGTACGACGACGGCGGCGAGAAGATGCCAAGCTCAGCAAAACCCGATGTCCCCAGTGTCCTCGGGAGGTGTGGCATCGCCTGGAAAAAACACCGGGAAGGTAGCGAGCTGCTGGGCTGGGGTGGTTGGGGGGGTGTTGGGGGGGGGGAGGGGGGTGGTGGTGGTGTTTCAAAGGTCCCTCTGCAAAGCCCCAGCTCCTCCGGGCACCCCTTTTTTCCCTCCCCGCGAGCTGTTTGCCCGCTGCCTGGCCAACCTGCACTGCAACACGAGAGGAGGGCGAGAGCGCGCTAGCGGCGAGGCGGAAAAAAACCAGAGCCCCATCTCCCTCCGCTCTCGCTCCAACGCCACGGCGTGCAGCAGGGCCGGGCTGCCCGTGGGAGCCGGTGCCAGGCAAAGGGAAAAGCAGAAGGGGGTGGGGGAGAAAAAAAGGGGAGGGGGGGGGGGGGGGGTCGAAAGGAACGACGCAGCCCCCCCACCTCCACCACCCCGGGCCGCTGATGCTCTGCAAAGCCACCGTGGGTTCCCAGAGCATCGCCGAGACGGTGGTACCCACCGGGCGCAGCACCCACGCCATCGCCTCGCCTTCCCGGGTGATTCGGGAGGCTCCAGCTTCATCCGCGAGACTGAATTCCCCCCACCGGGTCCCCTTCTGCCCCCACCTCTCCCCCCAAGTCCACCTGCCCGCCCCCCCCCTCAGGATGGCTCTGAGGAGCCCCCAGCATCACGGTCCTGACCGCAGGATCCACGCGACCTGCATCCACCCTCCTCATCCTCCAAAAAGCCACGCTCCCCACACACCCCACAAACACCCCCCACCCCTCCCCCGCGTGGGAATTTGACTCCTGTGGGCAAAATTTCTCACGGGGATGTTGAGGGTCTGGTCCCCGATGGGTGCCGGGTCATCAGCATCCCTGCTCCTAACGAGCGCTCCTTTAGGTCATCCCGCAGTGCCTCACACCGGGGAGATGCTCAACCCGGAGAGAGGTCTAACCAACCTCTCATTTTTTCTTCATTTTATTGGTTTTTCTCCCTCCCGAAGAGAAAAATAAAATAAAATTAAAAAAAAAAAACCCCAACCCTCTAACCTCCCTTCTTCAGCTCCAACTCCACTTGTCTACTTTGAGCCAGGATTACAGAACCGGGTAGGGGAGGCAGGTGGAAAATAACCCCGTGGTCCCAATCTCCTCGGCAAAGATTTCAGCCGCCTCGGGGCCATTTGTGCCCGTTGGTTCCTCTCCTCATCACCCCAGGTGCAGATATCGCCGCAGATCCCTCTTTTCTGGGAAATTTCCCTTTTCCCTGCGACCCTCCTCTCCCTTCTCCTTCTGCACTAGAAAAAATAGTACAACCCTGACAAGGCTTGCAGCATTCAACCGCTTCGCTTAACCCTTTTCTGCCAGGCCCGGAGCACAGGAGGTTGCATTTGTCCCAGTTTTTCTCCTTTTTCCTGCATTTTCTCCCCACCGCTGGCTCCCCAGCGACTCGCTCAGGAGTTTGGCTGGATTTGACCTTCCCTGGCTCCTCCGAGCATCACGCAAAAGCACCGCAAACACCATCCTCCTGCTGCCGCAAAAAATACCCGGCAGCCACAAACCCCCATTTCACCAAAAAAAAAAATCAACCAACCTTGAATTGTTTTTATTTCTAAATTCTGCTTTTCGCCCTGCCTGGGAAACTCTCTCCTCCCCTTTCTCCCTTCCCAAACCCCCTCTCCGGTTTGTTTAACAGCGCAGAGATTTGCTTGTTATTTATTTCTTAACGTGTTGATGTTTATTTGGCACGAGGTCCAGGCTTCACCCGCCGAGTCCGAGCCCAAGCGGTGATTCTTGGTGCTGATCGGAGACGGTTACGGCATCATCTGAGTTGACATCACGCATCCCAGCACTCAGTTTCCCCGACTTTCTCCCCATCGCGTGCTTTCCTAGCAAATATACCCCACCTCCCCTCCTCTCAAGCATCTTCGGGGTTAATTCATGCAAATTTGGGGGCTGGGAGCATGGAGGAGGTGAAGATTTGCCCAAAGACCCCTCAGTTTTCTCCCCCCTCCCCTGCAGAGATGACTGCAGGCAGGAGCCATGCCGGGATTTCGGATTTCGGAGGGGTGAGACGTCGAGGACAAGGTCGTGTCCGCCACTAAAATACAAATCCCTCCATTTGCACAGTTTATTGGCAGGCTGTGTTTAAGNCAACCTCCGAAGGCAGCAGAGCTTCTCCATGAATATTCATAAGATTAATATGAGCATCTTCCCCCACCACCACCACCACCACCCCCTTCCCC
Organism: Calidris pygmaea; assembly: GCA_003697955.1. NCBI lineage: Eukaryota > Metazoa > Chordata > Aves > Charadriiformes > Scolopacidae > Calidris > Calidris pygmaea. The sequence continues at coordinate 336,876 of QJSC01029019.1, read as the reverse complement.
TTCCCGCCTCCCTCCTCCCAAGCAAGAGACCTAGATTTCAACCACTGGGAAATAATCATATCCCTGGATACGTGATGCTGCTTTGCCGTGCGGCTCCCATCCATCCATACCATTTTCTCTGTAATAGCCTGGATCTGCTCAGGGAGGTCTTGGGGGGTGGAGAACCACCAGCTCTGCACAGGTTTGGGGAAGGAGATGGGGCCAGGATCGGACTCGCAGGGACCACACCGTCCTGCTCCTGGCTGGGGTGAGGAGGTATAAAAGAATAATTTTATATCACGTTGACTCACAGACCTCCCGTCACAAGGAGGCATCTCCCACCCCCAAAGGAGGGAGGTGGACAAAGCTCCTCCAAACTTGGCATTAAGATCGATGGATCGACCCCTGCAACAGGGCATGAGGGAGATGCCTCTGCTTGGATCTCTCTGCCATCACCCCGCGGCCCCCAAGGAGAGCATGGGGACAGCAACAAGTCCTGTAGGGCTCCTGCCACCCACCAGACACGGGCCCTGGAGGAGGTGGTGGAAATATTTCTGTTCTCGTGTGCCACGGTCAAATTTGCAAGGGGCTGCCCGGGCTGGAAGCGATCGCCCCAGGGACAACAGCCCAAGGTGGGATGGGAGGGCATGGACCACCCTGAACAGCCAAGAAAATCAGTGCTAAGCACTAACCCAGCCAGGGGGTGTGGGGACACGGTAGGGCTAAAATGTATTATTTTAGGTCCCCGAGGTGCCAGGACCTAAATGGGGCAGCGAGGGGGACGCCATCACCCACCCCTCTCCTCCCAACACCCCTCTTCATCTTGAAACAAGAACTTATTTCCCCAAACCCCGGTGAGATTCCAATGTTGAAAATGAATTTCTAGCCCTACGGCAAAGTTGGGAATCCTTCGCTCCCTGCCGCGAACAGCCCTTGGAGGTGGGGGTTTTCCTGCTGCACGCATCCAGCTGGGCAGGAGGCTACTCTGGAGGAGGGTTTTTTTAATGTTTTCCGCATCATTTTAGCCCTTTCTGAAGGCAGATCTGCCACAGCAGGGTAGGCTGAATCCAAAAAATGATTTGCCCGAGGCTAATCCTTATGCAATATGCAGAAACTGAGGCCGGGCAGAGAACAATTCCAGCCCAATGGAATTTCTAACCTTATTCTTGCTGCCGCCTTGCGAAGGTTTTGCAAAACCCAGGGGGGATTTTTTCATATAAACAGCACCAGCTCCTTACCGGGAGCCAAAATCCCGCGTCTCTAGCAAACCGGGGGAATTTTTCTGAATTGAGTGACGTTCTCCTGATTTACTCTCCTAATTGTGGAGCTATTATTCCAGCCTGTGTGTCTGCACCCGCCCCCCCCCTCCGCCGCGCTGACAGCTCCCGTCGTAACCCAGCCTTTCAGAGCCGGAGACGAGCCGATGCTCTGCACCCACTTGTCTGTTTTACAGGGGTTTCCCCAGCCCGTGTCTTCACATCGATTATTATAGTTAAAAAATAAGTCCCTTCCGGAATACTTCTCTTATCCACGTGGACTTCATCGGCATCCAAACTGGAAGTCTTACCCCAGCCGTGTGCGTGGCCCCTGGGAAAGTCACTTGGTGTGAGGGTGTCCCAGGGACCAGGCGATCTGGTGCCCGGGTCCCATCAGGAAGCAGATGAGCTCCCCTTGCTTTCCACAGAACCACAGAATGGTCAGGGTTGGAAGGGACCTTTGGAGATCATCCAGTCCAACCCCCTGCCAAAGCAGGGTCACCCAGAGCAAGTTGGGGATGGATATTTAATATCTCCAGAGAAGGAGACCCCACACCCTCTCTGGGCAGTCTCTTCCAGGACTCTGCGACCCTCACAGTTAGAAGTTCCTCCTCATGTTGAGATAGAATTTCCAGTGTCCCAGTTTGTGCCCGTTGCCCCTTGTGCTGTTCCTGGGCACCACTAAGAAGAGTCTGGCCCCATCTCTTGCCACCCACCCTTTAGCTATTGCTCAGCATCGATGAGATCCCCTCTCAGTGTGCTCTTCTCCAGCTGAACAGCCCCAGGTTCTTCAACCTTTCCTCAGCACAGAGATGCTCCAGTCCCTCATCATCCTCACAGCCTCTGCTGGACCCTCTCCAGCAGTTCCCTGTCCTTCTGGAACTGGGGGACCCCAGAACTGGTCCCTGTGCTCCAGATGTGGGCTCACCAGGGCTCACCCCTCCATCACCACCTCACCCATCACCACCTCCCACGGCTCCATGCATCAACAGAGAAACCCACGTCCGCAGTGCCAGAAACTCAGCAAGTACCTGGAAAGAAAGCAAACTACAAAATACAGACAAAAGACTAATATTTACATTTGCACATTTATACATTTGTATTTCTCTGTTTATATTTTATATATTTGGGTATGGTTTGGATGTTTACATATTTATATGTCTATATTTATTTCCTGGGAAGCCCCCAAAGGCTGTTCGGACCTTCACAGGCTTCCAGGCAGCCCACACCTTACAAACAAAAGGCAAAAATGTGCTTTTTCCCCTTTTCCCCCACCCCCACCCCCCCCAGTATACTGCTGGAGAGTTTAGAAGATGCTCCATGATGGGGGCGTGGATGAAACCCACAGGGTGTCCCCAGGAATGGCCTCATCCAGAACAGCAAAACTCAAGCCCTAGAGTCACGTTGCAAAGCACGACCCACACCCAGCCCCACGCCACAGCGACGTCCCAGGCACCCACGTTTCCCTGTGCTGCCATAAGCCCAGCTGCTCCCTCACTCCCTGCTGGGGAGGGCTGGGAGAAGCTCTCCAGAGAGGACAGACCACGTCCCACCACCTTCACGTGTCCTGATGGTGGCATCTCCCTGTAGTGTCCCTCCTGGGGACCCCATGCCACCTCCTGCAAAGCCAGAGGGACTTTGAGGGCTGGAGAGGACACCAGCAGCCGTGCCAGGAGGAAGAGCTGAGCTTGACCAAGGCTTGACCAAGGTGCTGAGCAGAGCAGGGTTGGACAAGGCGGGGTGCCGAGTCCCCATCTCCATCTGAGCCATCGCTTTCCAGCCAAAGGGGTTGACATAACTGGGCCCCGTGTCATTTTGGGAGCTGTGAAAGCTCTAAGTGGGTTTCCCGGGGCTGTGAGTCACCCTTCGGGGAAAGCATCCGACCTCCCACCGCTGCCTGCGTCAGAGGAGAGAGCTCCTGTCCCCCAGCACCCCGGCACCCACACCTCGGCGCGTGGTGGCAAGAGGAAGGGACGCCGAGAGACATCGGTGACCCCGATGTGGTGGCACAGCAATCTAAAAGGGAAGGCAGCCAGGGAACATAGTGACACGGACCCGCGGAGCAGACTTCGCTCTTCCACAGCAGGTGCTGCTGGTGGATCCCAAAATATCGTGGTGAGATGGGTCAGAGCAGCTCCTCCTGTCTGGGAAGACGGGGGAAGATCAGGGGTTTGCCCAAGGTTATGCAGGGAAGGAGGAGCAGAGGAAAAAATGACCTGGGAGGATCTCCTGGTCCCTGGGAGGATCTCCTGGGCCATGGGAGAATCTCCTGGTCCATGGAAGAATCTTCAGGTCACTGGGAGGATCTGGTCCATGGGAAGATCTCCTGGTCCATGGGAGGACTTCTGGGTCTATGGGAGAATCTCCCATTCCCTAGGAGGATCTCCTGGCCCATGGGAGGATCTCCTGGCCGCTGGGAAGGCACACAAAGGAAAAACAGCAAATATGGCCTGTCTGCAAAGTTAATGTTCAACACATTCTCCCTCTCTATTTCTCCAAGGTGGTTTTCCATAATAAAATATCTGATTATTTTAAAAATAACTCCGCTCTGAATTCTCATTTGGTCGAGATCACTGAGTTGCCACATCTTTGCCTCCAAAGATGCTCCAACAGCCTGAACTGGAGAGAAGCCGGGCACCGTTCATTGAAAATAAAAGTCATTTAGCTCAACTGAAACACAGGAAAGAACTTTAGTTCTTGAGGGCTTTGGAGCTTGCCGAGGTGATGGTGAATATTTCATGCCAGGCTGCCGCTCGCTCCAGGAGAACTAATGGACCTGCTGCCGGTCCGGGGTGGGTGCCTCCCGCTTGGGCCGCTCCAGCCGCTCCGGTTAAAAGGCTCTCAAAGCCGCTTTATTTCACTTGCACAAACGAAAAGGACAGGACAAGCCAAATTGGCAAAGGGAAAAGAAATCAATAGTCTCCTTCCAGCTTGGGGTGGGTGCTTTCAGCTCTGGAAAGAAATCCCTCTGGCTCACAAGCCTCGGCATCACCCGAGGATAAAGCTCCCCCTTCTCTCCCCAGGGCTGGGGGTTTATTTAAGGGGTCAGCTGAGCCCCTGTGTCACCACAGGCTGGCTGTGGGCCACTGCCACCATGCTGAGGTGACCCAACCATGTCCCTCCAGGTTCCTCCTCCTTCCAGTCCTCCCGTGGGCCATACCAAAGGGACCAAGGAAGTAGAGTCACTTTAGGGCTCCCATCTGTGACACCAACCAAACCTGCCCAGCCAGGGATGTTTGTGTGACCCCGAGCCAGAGGAGAAGTGATGAACATCTCATCTTCTCTCCAATGATTCGTTTTCCCCAGGTCTGAGTCAGCCCGTGCCCATCTGTGGGACGGAGCACCCCTCCACCTCCGGCTCCAGAGGGGTGATGCTCACCAAGAAGTGAAACAGGGCCAAAAGTCAAAACCTTCTGGTTGTTGAGGGAGAAGACTAAGGGGAGATGGAAAAACCTCTGGTGGGGATGGCCAGCACCTGGAGGCAGATTGCCTTTGCCTTGGGGGAGCAGTTAGGTGACCTCAGGGTCCTCTCTGAATTGCCATGATGGGGCACCACCCCTTCCAGCCATCAGTTCTGGGACTGGTTCCCCGTGCAGGTGACCAGGGTGACAGCATCTCCCATCATAGCACAAATGGGACAAGCAGCCCCACAGAGGCTATTTTTGGACCCTGTGGGTCTCAGCCCGAGTGTCTGCTGGTGCGGGGTGGGGGGCCAAGAGCTACTGAAGGTCAGATGGGAACATGGAGCGGGGTGAGATGTTCCCATCATCCCAGACACTCATCCCTCCCCAGGGAGCAGCAGGACTGCAAACCAGCCAGGAGGAAACGTGGTTTGAGAGGATGATTTGTCTCTTCCTCCCCCGCAGAGATGCTGCAGGGAGGAGATGCAGGTGGTGGGACTGTTCGGTCTGGGGAGCATCTTCCCCATGGCTTGGTGGCATGGGCACGATGGCAGTGTGGGCATGGTGGCACCGTGGCAGCTTCAGCCAGGAGATGGCACTGCATGGCACGGCACAGAGCACCCAGTCCATGGGCCAAATGCTGGGCTGGGCCAAGCGCTGGGCCACGCCAGCCCCATGGCCGTGCCAGATTGTGAGCCGTGCCAGACCATGGGCCAGGCCAAATCATAGGCATTGCCAGATTGTGAGCCATGCCAAATCACGAGCTGTGCCAAACTGCGGGGCCACACCAGGTCAGGGGCTTTGCTGAATCGTGGCTCGTGCCAGGCTGGGAGATGAACCAAATCCCCAACCCCAACCTCACCATAAGCCCCCAGGTTCCCTCACCCTCCGGCCAAGCCCCCCATGTCTCCGCTGCCCAGTGTCCCCCTTCCCTGCAGGGTATCCCCGTGAAATGGCCGTGCCAGGGTGGAAAATTCCTAGTAGAAAATAATAAGATTTTGTGCATTTTCTGAAGGAGTTTGGAGGAAATGCCTTATTTTATCTCTGCTGTCAGCTGCTGGGAGCAGCTGGAGATGCCCCATGGTGGTGACATGGTGGTCCCCAGGAGCTCTGGGCTCGCTGTCCTTACCGGTGACTCAGGCAAGTGACAGGCGCAGGGCTGCAGGTGACACGGGGAGGACACGAGGTGACATGCCCAAGGCTACACAGGGCAGGCAGTGTCAGAGCCCCCTCTGCTCCCCCTGGGATCCAGGTGAGCTCAGACCCCACAGCCCCCTCCCCTCCGTCCACGGGGAACGCCACCGACTCGCAGCATCCTCTTCCCCGTCACTTCTCTGCCGTATTTACTATTTCTTCATCTCCCACCCCCTCTTTTGGGAAGAGACAGACTTCCCCGTTTCCATGGAAACCCTCCCCCTCTCCCCTCACTTCTTCAAAGAGGTTTTCATCCGTTTCTTTCAAAAATAGCTATTTTTAGCCGCGGCTTCCCCTTCTCCCCCTCCCCACCTTTCGCTCTCAGCTCGCTCTTTCTCAGACAAGCAGCACCCACCAGGGCTGCAACCGCCGTGAGCACCCATGGGAGCCACAGCACCACCCCTGTGGCTTGTGACTCGGCTGGGTCAAGAGCAGCTTCAGTCCCTGCTCGGGTGCGTGGTCCAGATCCTGTCAGTCCCCTTAATTTGTGCTTAGTTCCCCTGGGGGTGGGGAAATGCTGGGATATAAAGGAAACGCTTCTCTTCTGCAGGAAGGTCCTGGGAACATCTGAAATCCCCACCTCTCTCAGGCTGGTCCCTTGGGAACAACCACCCCAGAATCATAGAGTCACAGAATGGTTTGGGATGGGAAGGGACCTTAAAGCCCTCCCCAGTGCCACCCCCTGCCCTGGGCAGGGACACCTCCCACCACACCAGGTTGCTCCAAGCCCCCTCCAACCTGCCCTTGAACCCCTCCAGGGATGGGGCAGCCACAGCTTCTCGGGGCAACCTGGGCCAGGCTCCCACCACCCTCACACCAAACAAGTTCTGCCCCACATCTCAGCTCCATCTCCCCTCTTTTGGTTTAAAACCACTCCCTCCTGTACTTTGGCTCCCCTCCCTGATCCAGAGTCCCTCCCCAGCTTTCCTGGAGCCCCTTGAGGGACTGGAAGGGGCTCCAAGGTCTCCCCTTGTCTACCAACCTGTTGGTTTTTGGAGGGAGCACCTGAGAAGAGCTCAGAGGCTGCGGGATGTGGGTCAGCCTGGGGGTGGCACGGTGTGACAACAGGCTGGATGGCTCATGCTTCATCTCCAGAGGTTATGAAGGGCAGCGGGTACACGCCCCGGTGGCAGTAGCACATCAGAGAGGGTTTGGAGCCACACAGGGAGCGAGCTCTGGTGCAGCCTGGGTTTGTGATGTACAAATTCATCTTAAAATAAAGGTCTGGAGGAGCTGGGCGGCCGAAGGGCTGGTTTCTGCTGTTCTTTTGGCTGGTGTTTTGCTCACCTCCATACCCGAGCATCCCCACATGGGGACTGTGTGGCCGCAGGCCTTCTCCAGCAGCCCAGCTCTGCACACCAGTGCGATGTCAGCAATAAATCCTTCCCTCGCTGCCTTGAAATTTGCTGCTCGGAAATTTCCCTGGGTGCCATTTCCTTCTCGCGTTGTGAAGAACTAGCCATTCATCACTCCCTGCTCACCACCTCACCTCCCTGCAGGGTTTTAATGACCTGTGTCGCCTCCCTCTTTCCAAGCCAGAGCATCCAGCTCTTCCAACTGAGCATCCAGCTCTTCCAACTGTGACTTCTCCCGGATGCTGCAAAAGGGCTCTTCCAGGCCAGAGTCAATCTCCTGCCGGGTATTTCCCCTCTCCCCATGCCCTGCCTTGCTAAGGAGGCCTCATATTAGACACTTCAATTCCTCTCTTCCCAACAGATGTTGGTACCCGAAAGGATCTTTCTTCCCATTCCAACCAGAGAGGCACAACATCCTTCTGCAAGGGTCGTTGGCCATCTCTCTGCTGTCGTGTTTACCCATGGGTTGGCTAAGTTATAATGTCCCTCGTGGAAATCTCCTTAACTTAACACCACCCCGTCCTGGCCATTTGCTGCCAATCATTTTATTGATATACTCTTGAATTTCTTCTACCAGAGCTTCAGTTTTAGGACCTCCCTGTGCTTGTCCGCAGGCAGCACCGATACCGAGGATTTAGGCAGCGTTTCTGCTCTGCTTGTTTGTGGAAGGTGGAAGCAGATCCCATCTCCTGCTCTTCCAGGCCTTAGTGTGCCACACACGTCTTGATTTATCCATCAGTGTGAACGAGATGCGCCAACAAGCATAGATGGGATGAAGACACCAGCCAATGAGAACATCATTATGGAGGTGGCAAGTGCTTGGCTTTGCAAAGTGGGGAATGACAGAGGGGACCACACTGTCCTTGTCTGTCCCAGGTGGTGACCATCATCACGTGTGGCACTCAGCTCCATTTGGGCAACCTGCCTTCATCCCAGTGCGGGGCCCAACAGGAGCTGGTGTGCATGGAGCTCCTGAGCTTCAGGTCACGGCTGTATGGGGCTACCTGGGCTTTTGTCTCCTCTGCGACCGCAAGAAAGGAAATATTCCCCTGGCTTCATAGGGTCGTGGAATCACAGAGGATGCTGCAAGGATGGGAGAGATTGGGATGAGATGTGGGGAAGAAATCCTTTGGTGTGAGGGTGGTGAGAGCCTGGCCCAGGTTACCCCGAGAAGCTGTGGCTGCCCCATCCCTGGAGGGGTTCAAGGGCAGGTTGGAGGGGGCTTGGAGCAACCTGGTGTGGTGGGAGGTGTCCCTGCCCAGGGCAGGGGGTGGCACTGGGGGGGCTTTAAGGTCCTTTATAACCCAAACCATTCTGTGATTCTATAAAATGCAGCCTGGGGGAGATGAGCTGTCGGCACTGACCACGTCCAGTCCCTCTGCAGCTCTTTGGCGCAGTGTCTTCTCCATGCATTTATCACCCCGGGTACGGGCTGAAAACCCTGCAAAGCCCACGAGGTCTGGGTGTGCACCTCAAATCAAGGTTTTCCTGGGTCCCAGAGATGGACTGAGTATGGGAACATTGCCCTCCACTCATCAGTGGTGCCGCGGAAGGTGTCTCCTACTGCTCTTCAAGCAAACCCAGGTGACAACATGCCAGACATGGCACCTGGGCCTGTCCTTCCTCCAGGGCTGGTTTTGGCTGATGGTATTCATGCCACTATCTGCATCTCAAAGTTTGTGACATCCTGTTTTTCACAGATGCTTAAGCACCCCCCCAGTTAACCACATGCCAACGGAAACCTGCAGCTGGAGGCACCACAGCCCTGAGGGCAGCTGATACAGAGATCAAGGTCACGGCAAAAGTAGAAGCACCAAGAGCTGCTAAAACCCACTGGTCTGACTCTGAGCACCCCTAAACCAGAGGCTCCCTCCTCCCAGCCTTAATTCTGCCCCAGCCACCAACACTGACCGGGTTCTAATTTGGTCCCATCCAGTACAGCCACCCTGAGAGAATTTGGAAATAATTGCTGAAGCTGATGCAAAGGGATTGAGCTCATCATGGGTCATCCACCACCCAGCTCATCTTCTACAGAACCAAGAGAGATGAAACCACACAACCCAGTCCCAGCACTCAACGCTGCTTTTCTAGGAATTTATTCGACCCTTTCAGACTCCTTGAGGCCAACAGGGTCAAACAAGATGTTTAGTAAAATTCAAGAATCCAAGGTTCTCCATCACTGTAGAGTTCCCCTAGTTTGATCCTGCCCAGAGTGGTTACAGGAACACTTGGCTGCTGCTCTAGATCATAGAATGGTTTGGATTAGAAGGGAGCTTAAAGCCCCCCCAGTGCCACCCCCTGCCCTGGGCAGGGACACCTCCCACCACACCAGGTTGCTCCAAGCCCCCTCCAACCTGCCCTTCAACCCCTCCAGGGATGGGGCAGCCACAGCTTCTCGGGGCAACCTGGGCCAGGCTCTCACCACCCTCACACCAAACAAGTTCTTCCCCACATCTCAGCTCCATCTCCCCTCTTTCAGGCTCAAACCCTTCCCCCTCCTCCTAGGGCTCCCCTCCCTGATCCAGAGTCCCTCCCCATCTCTCCTGGAGCCCCTTGAGGGACTGGAAGGGGCTCCAAGGTCTCCCCGGAGCCTTCTCTTCTCCAGGCTGAACCCCCCCAACTCTCTCAGCCCCCCCTCCCAGCAGAGGGGCTCCAGCCCTCCCAGCATCTCCATGGCCTCNCCCTCGCCCTGCTGGCCAGGCTGCTGGGGATGCAGGTTACTGGTGGCTTTCTGGGCTGCCAGTGCACGTTGCTGGGGTGTGTGGAGCTTCTCACCCACCAACACCCCCAAGTCCTTCTCCTCAGGGCTGCTCTCCATCCCTTCATCCCCCAGCCTGGATTTCTGCTTGGGGTTGCCCTGACCCATGTGCAGGACCCTGCACTTGGCCTGGTTGAACCTCATGAGGTTCACAGGAACCAACTCCTCCAGCCTCTCCTCTACTCCCAGTCCTGAGCCTCCCAGCTCAGCACCGGGAGCCTCCTTTGGGATTTCTCCCTGGATTTCAGTCCTAGGAATGGGATTTGCAAAAACATCCGCTCACTCCGCCATCTCCAGCTGCTTTCCCCAAGCCAGGAATGTGCCTCTTGCTTTTTAAATTAAATCTGCAAATCCCAGAAACAGGTGATTTAGAAGCAAAAGGAACCAGCAAAGTCTCCAATTTTCAGCTGCTCTTGGAAATCCTCTCCTCGGAGGCTGTGGGAGCACGGGGGTGAGACCGGTCACAGCTGCTGCTGATTAAATGTGGCTTGTAAAATCCTAATTTCTTTTTCCATTCTCGCTATTCAATATTTTTCAGACAACCGGTAAACTAAAAAAAACCAACACTCTGACATGATTTGGCTGCGTTTGCTGGTTCAGCTCCAGAGCCGGCACCTCTGCTTTGCCAAAGCATCACCAGTGACAACCCTTCTTGTGACACTTATAATTAATATTTCAAGGGTTTGCCTGGAGCTTCTTCGGTCTATAAAGAGAGCGCAGCTCTCCGGACGGCTGGTGGGGATGCTGGAAATGCACAGATTTTACCCCAAGTTTTGATTTCTCTACTGGAGTGAATTTTACTCCTGAGGATGGCATTGAATTTCAGGTGATTTCCTCCTGAACAATGCGGGGATGCATCTCAAACCTCATCCTTGCACCGTCCTTCCCCTCCCCAGCATCTCCCCCCCGACCCCCTTTCAGCTCCAAACGCCACTCGCTGCGTGTTTCAGCCATTTTATTGAACTTTGCGTATGAAATAACAGTTTCGAGTTCTAATGAAAAAAGAAAAGAAAACAAGCAAACAAACAAAAAAAACATTAAAAAAAATAAATTCAACATCAGGTAAAAAAATCACACAACCCATGAAAAAAAAAATCAAAAATCACTTTTTTTTTTTACCGGTAACTGAACACAAGGCCCACACGGAGGTGGAGGTCACCAGGACAACGGGATGCAGCAGCTTGTTTGAGCATCAGACTGGTATCAAAAGAAGAAGTTTAAACAATTGCAACACAGCTCCCCGGCAAAACCGGCTCCCGAGAACCGCGCTTTACATCTCCACTCCTAAATTGCATCGTTTCTGTGGCACCTCATTAGGCAGGATTTAGCCTTCCTGCCGAGAAGGCTGTGGTTTTCCCAGTCTGATACGCTGAATTTCACAAGGCAATATTTCACCCCTCAAACGTACCCGACGCCTGTTCCAGCTGAGACAGTCGTGGGAAGGTTTCGGCATCACCCGGCCGCCCAGGCGAAGGAGGGAAAGCAAAGTCAAAATTATATCCAGCCATCTCAGTCCCAGGAAGATCCCGTGAATATAAATTGCATAGTAAAGGATGGGAAATTAAGAAACAGGAGCTGCTCCTGCGCCGGATGGTGGATGCAGCGGGACCCCAGGTGATGAATTAAGAGCCCGTTCTCCTGGAAAGATGCTAAATTCAGCCGTGGGAATCCCCGACCTTCAGCACTGAAGGTGATTTTCCTGCAAGACCTGAGCAATTTGAATAACCAAGTCCCACGTCCAAACCACTCCCGGCAGCACCAGGGACATGGCAGCAAACACATCGTTCTGCATTAAAACTCCCCTATTTCAAGCACTGGCTTACACTTTCCCGGCTCCCTTTCCCTTTCATACCATCCCACTTGCAAGTCCAGCTCCATCTAGGACTTGTGTGTCGCCAGATAAATTGTTCTGCTCCGAAATCCTCCTCGGGAACAGGAGTGATGGGTTTAAAATGCGGCATTGGTGGCCTGACCTGGCTGGAGAACTGATGTGTCACGGAAAACACCCCTCAGTGACAGTGGCATCTCAGAGCATCCCTTTTAAAGATGCCTGGATGGTGGCATCTCAGACAAGGCAGAAAAAAAAAGGTGAAAAGAAGCACAATTTACCTGTATCAGAGGCTGGTGGACGAAAATAGGGGGATTGCAGAGCTGGGTAATTTAATTCACCCAGGGCTGCTCCTTGGCTTTCGTCTCAGCCCAAGGGACAACATTCCAGCTGACTCCGTGCCACGGGAAGAAAAGCCAGAGAGTGGGGAGCACGCCAGCCCCCAAAGCTTTTTTTGGGGAGAAAAACACTATCCCATAAATTCCTGCATTTTAAAAGGATTCAGTAGCAACAACAGCATTTGAACATCTGTCTCAGAAAACATCCAAGTGTGTGCGTAATTGAAGCCTCCAGGGAGCTCAGAGGCTGGTTTCTGAGACGTTCCTGCTGCAGGGTTTTCGCCAGCCCCCGTGGGACGAGGCTGGAGGCCAGGACGGGACTGCAGGAATCCTGACTTCTTCCCCAAATCTAGCGGGGGCAAGCAAAGCATCCTGTTGGACGCTGTCTCTGAAAGCCTCCTCCGGCCACGCCGCTACGTCCCACCCCATCTGCTCTGCCCACCCGACCCTCCTTAGTGCCCTTCAACCCTTTTTGAGACGTTCTGCTTTCGAATTTTGCCCCTTTCTTAAAACTTGCACTTAAAAAACAGGTGGTTTAACGTCACCCTGCACCATTTTCCTGCCTGTCCACCAGGCTGGACCCACCGGCAGAGCTCTCACCCCTTTGATCGCACCCTAAAATTATCAGGGGGAAGGGGGGCGGCAGCTGCGCTGGGGGCAGAGGAGGAACATGGACGTGTTGGGCGTCTCGAGAGCACGGCGAACGGGCGGCATCTCAGAGATGCTCTCGGCGTCTCGGAGCACGGCTTTGAAGGGCTATGAATAAAGATGAGCAGCCTGCGTTGGGATGATTATGGGAATCAATGCACGCTATTTTTTGGATCTTCTCTTGATGTCAGCCATCATTAAATCGCTCCCTTTTTTGTGTGTGTGTTTGTTTTTTCTTTTTTTTAATCGACTGGATACATTTTTAATTTGTCTTCCCTTGCCAAATCCAGTCCTTCACCCTGAACGACACCTCGACACGGCTTTCCTGATACGATGGTTATCTCTAAAACGCACAAGGCTAGAGTCAGAGTCGTGGCAACACAGATGAATACACCGGACTGACAGTTAAAGACTATCAAACTCTCAATTATTTTGGAAAAAAAGCACATTCACAATTAGCTGGCTCAGCGACCACAGCGAAAGGAACCCAACTGCGTGGAGCAACGTCGTCAACGCCGGTTACGTACAACACCGAGAAGAGGGTGGAATTTGGCAGGATTGTCACAGGTGGGAGATGTCCAGGGGGTGGGTCTGGGGGGGAATTGGCATTTTTGCCCACCGGACCCACCGGCCTCGAGGGACGAAGGGATGTGGTTCTTCCCCATCCCTTTGCTTGTCAAAATAGGCCTTTTGAACTGTAACAGAGAGACGCTTATAACAAAGTGGCTGTTGAAAACAGACGAGGTATAATTATGTTACATACACACGTGCCATAAAAAAAGCTCTCTGTAACACCCGTGAAAAATAAAAATAACTTTAGTACTGATACATTCTATCCCCCATTGTAAGGGCTACTAGATCATGTTCCAAAAGAAACTAAATTTAACACCTTTGGGACCAGGGCTTCCCAAGATCCAGGTCTGTGTTGCAATCCAGAAAATCAATTCTCCTCCTGTTAATGTGCCGTTACCCCCATGGGCAACTCAGGGCCGCCTGCAGGGCTGGGGTGGGGGGATGCTGGATCCGACCCTCAGTGGGTGTTTTGGCTGTTTGCACCCCAAAACCACCAGCATGGTAGAAAAGTGCTTTCTGGGTCAATCCCTCGAGATTTCAGAGCCAGGAAAGCTTTTGTTCAATCTCTTTTGCAGCCTCAAGAGCACGCTACGAACCTGTCACGCTGCAGGGAAGGCTGCAAACAAACAGATTTTGAAGCTTCTCAGTGGTTTTGGAGGTGAGATCTCCCCAAAAAGCCCAGCCCCATCTCCCCCAAGCTGCTAGCAGCTCCGACCCTGGCAACGGGGAAGGGTCCACAGCTCGGTTATTTGGGGTTCCCAGTGATGGAAACAGGCTCATCCCTCTCTCCCCAAACACTGGGGACTTTTAATTGTCTTTTTTAAGGGGTCTTTTTAAGGTCTTATATTTTTCAAGGTCTGAGCATTAATTAACTTTGGTGCCAGGGAGCTGCAGGATGAGGGGGGGCACAGCTCCCCCCTGCAGGGGATGGGATGGATGCCCGGGAGGTGGGTTTTGGCTGTGCCACGTTAAGATACAATCAGTCACGACCCAAAAAAGCTCTGCCAGCCCATCCTCAGACCGCTCCGGCTGCGGCGGTGCCACAGTTACTGCCAGATCCCCAGGGATTTGCCGGCAGAGCAATTTGCTGGAGGATCCCACAGAGGAGCTCCCTCTCCCTCCCCCCTCACTGGGCTGACCTCAGTGATGGCCAAACACAAAGTTAATGAGAGCCACCGCTCCAATTAGCTTTAATTTGTGCAGGCGGCTTTCACAGCAGATTGATTTCACACCATGGGGTGGCTTCACCTCCGTGATTCCCCGGCATCCCTCTGTCCAGCCCTGGCACCCTCAGCTCATCCCCATGAGCTTCAGGGACCTGCTCCTCAGGCTCTTCTACCATTCCTGGTCCCATCCCACCTCCCTCTGCACCTCGTCCTGCAAAATCCATGATAAGCTCATTTATTTCTCCACAGCTCCATGGCCACAAGGGTTTCTATCATGCTGGGAATAAATGCAAACAAGCCCAAGGAGCAATGTCCCACTAAGGGCCAGATCCACACTTGCTCTTTGTTCCCCAAGGCTGGGTTTTTTCACTTTTGTTTCTTTTCTTGCCATCTCAGCCCATTCTCCCCAGCCCAGAGACTGGGGAGAACCTAAGCAGAGCCCCAGAGACTTCTGCCTTTGGGATCCTAATTCCTTCTCCCATGAACAAGCTCTCCATCACCAATGATGCCATGACAGGAGGAGGAATTCAAGCTGAGAAATTATCCGTATGTAAAAACCAAACAAAATAAGTGCAACCTCACCGAAGTCGATGCATTCCTTTAAGAACCACGTCACTTCCCCACTGTTAAGGGAATTTCACAATCCCAACTTCAGCTGAAGTTTGCATGTGGGGCTCAGCCAGCCAGAGAGGAGGATGACTTCTTCTGCTGACCTACAGACAGGTTGGGAGTGATCCCAGCCCCGAACAATGGCTCAAAAACCCACTTGGGTTTCATTTGTCTTCAAAGCTGTTCATCGAGGAGAGATGCATGGTGCAGGCAGCCAGTTCCTTTGCCTCCAATATTCTCCTGAGCTTTCCCATTTCAGAGCCTTCCTTCCAGGTAGGACGTTTATTTTTAAGCACATCCTCACTTGGGTGGTGCCTTGAAGCGTCCCATGTGTGTCTCCTGTGGATGTTCCCCATCTCCTGCCCGGGTTTTGCTTTGAAATGCAGGTTAAAAGCTCTGCTTGGTGAAGGATCCCAGTTTTGGCGCTGCCCTCCAGGCTGAGTGGTCCTGGCTCCACTTTCCAGGCATCCAGTGGGGACTTGTCCTTGGACACGGACCCAAAGCAATCAGGGCATGAATTCAAGAGTCTGCTTCACACACCTAACGATTTTGTCTCCCGTTACGTCCCCGTGAGCATCCTGGGCTCTGGAGCGAGCTCCAGCTCCTTTCGCTTGGTCCAGTCCAAGTTAACGTCTCCCAAACCATCCCCGGTGAATTATTGCACTGCAGACACAGAGGTTCCCGTCTTCTCCTCAGTCCCACCCACATCATTTTCCCCCAGGAATCCAACGCTGTCGCAAGTATCACTTGGCTCCTCCGAGGGAATATGTCCCGGGTGGGTTTTAGTCTCCAAGCCGGGATGGAGGCAGGAGGCCAAGGTGGATGAGGCTGGAGAAAGGGAGAGGGAAGCCAGAAGGAGGAGACACCATTGATACTTTCCCGTTTGCAAGACCATTTATACTTTTGTAGACCATTTATCCCTTTGCAGACCATTTATCCCATTGCACTGGGCTAATATTTACCCCCACGGTCCCAGGAAATGCAGAGAGGTTATAGAAACCCCAATTTTACCAGCTTCGTAGCCCAGCATGGGCAACCCATAGTCACAGAAAAGCCAACCAGCCTCCAAAATGCAACAGCAACGGGCAAAGGAGCGAAGGAACTTCCCCTTTATTACAGTATGAGCCACACAATGCTGTAATATTCCCTCAGGGCTAAAGTACCGTGGAACAGCAGAGAAGGGCGTGCAGGCTCTCGTGAGATGAAGCAGGGGCACGACCCACCAGGATTGGGTTTTTACACCTTTTCCACCCCTGGAAATTTGATTTATTTTTTTTTCCTTAGTTTTTCATGGAGTGATCCTGAAAGCAAGGCACAACTTGTTGTCTGTCGGACACCGTTTCCCTCAGCATCGGCAGAGACGTTACTTTCTTAATAAGGACTTAAAATAAATCACAGCCTTTGGTGCAGCACATCCCTACTTAGAAAGAGCGTTTACAGGAAAGTCAGCAAAAGGGAACAGAAATTATTCACATCCCAATGCCGAAAACAGCCCGTGTCCTTCGACAGGGAACAGCGAGAGCAACCAAATTTCCCCCATCTCCCTCCCACCCCGAGCAGAACACTTGTTTTGGACCGCTTATTAGCAGCTCTGGTTAACGTTTCCTTTCTGGTTGCTTAATCTTTCAAGAGATATTTTTTTTTAAATACAGAAAAAAAAAAAAAAAGACTGAAATAACGTCCAAATGCTTTCCACCTCCTCTCCTCCTCCTCCTCCCTGGCTTTGTTCAGTCTCGTTATATTGCACATGGTTTGAAGAGCAACTTCCACCTGCAAAGATGTCCCCTTCCACATAATGCACTTGTTAAAAAACACGGAGAACGTGGCAAATATTTCACAGAGATAATATATGAAATATATGAAATATATGAAATGGGTTTAACTGGGGAGGACAGACCCTCCGTCGGACGGGTCCGCGGCAGCATCAGTCGCTGTATCCGTGATGTTTGCCAGTTCCTTGGAGAGGTTTGATTTCCCAACACAGTCCTGAAGGTCTTAATTTTGAAACTTCTTCTGGTATCTGTTGGGCAGAGCAAAGAGCCACTTTTATGCACAGTCTGGTTTGCAAAACAAGCAACAGGTTATTACTTTATTAATTTTTTTTTTTTGAGGCAAAGGAGAATTAATGTTGCTCCTTGGTCCCTGCAGAAAACTTCACATCCCCCCTCCCCACAAACAAAAAAAAAGTGAAAATTTGCTAATTAAAATTGCTTAATGGACTAAATGCAACACAGTCTGAAGCAGGCTAAAGATAGAAAAAAGAGTCATTAAGCATATTCCGGTTATTAACTATTATCTCACAGTAATAGCAAGTTCCAAATTCACAATAATTAGCGCAAAGTGGGTTTTCCTCATTATATTTTTATCTTAATCAAGCCGGGTCTGTTCCGACCCCATATGATTCACATGATATTAAGAAATTGCTTGATCTTATAAATCTGATAGAGGGGACGGCAGGAGCTGGGGTGGATCCCACATTCAGCGCTCGGACCACGGAGTCGCTCCCACTGAGCTCAAACCCCAGACCCAATTTTGATGTGGGGAAGGAGATGAGTAGCAAAGGGCAAAAAAAAAAATCCCCCAAAATCTGCGCTGCTGGAGCTGCCGAGCCTCTGGAGGGCACGAATCCAGCTGGTATCGCAAGAGGTCGGCTTTGAAGCATCGAGGGACTCAGCCTGACTCCTATTTTAATACAGCGAGATGCTCTGCTCTGTCTTTAAGAGACTGGAATTCTTAGAAACTTCACACAACTGCTTATATCCCTCTCGGTTCCAGAAATCATATGCTCTGCCTTTACTTTGGAGCATCCCACCTCCCGCTGTGCCGCCTCCCGGGCTCTGTGCCCACCTGCGGATGGGGCATGGCCAAATTTCCCCCAAGGGTTTAAGCCCCGCACAAGTCAGCGGGATTCACACCCCCCCCCCCAAATTCTGGCCCCTTTCACGGTGATTTTTCAAGTGGGAATTAGTAAAGCTTCCTATAGCGAAGTTCATTAACTATATTAAAACCAGTGTGTGGTGCACACTAATAAGATGAGCGCTCCCACCAAATCAGATTACGTGAGCCGGATGCTTCATTAGCAGCCGGTGATGAGATGAGGGGAGGAAGGATCTGTATTCCTAAAGCACCAAGACCTGCC
>QJSC01029019.1:159074-318176 GCA_003697955.1 Calidris pygmaea | reverse complement strand
TTTTTTTTTGCAAAGCAATGGTCAAACTGCCGGCATCCTCAAGCGTCGCTGGAGTATTACACAAATAAAACCCAAATAACCACCTTCAGCCCAGCAGGGCCCAGGAAATACCATCAGTTTGGCTGAGAAGGGGACAGCAGAGTTGGGGCTCTGCAGGTCAAGGGGTAAATAGCAATTTTCTCAAAGCTGGGATGTCTTTTCAGGCTGTATCTTTGCCCTTGTAGAAAGAAACCCCAAATCCTCAGCCTAACGATGACGTTATTTCACTGAATTCAGCAAGAACAGCAGTGGGAGTGAGGAGCCAGGAGCACTGAGGAGATATCGCTGCTCCGGCTCCTGAAGGGATCCAGATGTATTCCCATCATATGGGGGTGATGAAATCTTCTCCACTCCAAGAGAAACAGAGGATATTAAACAGCAGCCACAAAAATTAGATGTTTTTAAATCAGCCGAGCCAAATAACTTGTATCCAAGCACTCAGAGCTGGCGAAGCAGCTCGTGAGACTGTAAGTCTTGAGTATCTCTTGAGCCCTGGACCTGATGAAAATCCAGAGGACTGGAAAATAGCTCCTTGTTGGGCCAATTTTTTAAGGGATAAACAAAGTGACCTGCAAAATGATGGGTCCGGCCATCTGTCGCTGATCCCAAACAATATGCTGGAATGGCTGAGAGTCTTAATGCAGAATTAAAGAGGAAGATATAATTGATGCCAATCAACGCAGGGGCAGGGGAAACAGATCTTACCATATTAACTTGATATCTCTTCCTACCGAGTTCCATGTTTGGCTGATAAAGGTAAATGCTTGTGTAATTCTCTCTCCATGGCAGTTTGGTTAAGAAGACGGAGCAGTAAAGCCAATTCCCAGGAAATATCACAAGCCAGAAAACCACTGGACCTGGGTCGCGCTCACTGGTTCCCATCTCCTTGCTCACGCTTGGCTTTCTCAGAGCATTTTGTAACCAGGATGGGAAAGATCTCGCTGAAAGGTTTCCAGCCCCAGGAGAGAACAGCCCAGGCTTGTTTCAGATGCAGCAGAAAGCTTTCCACCTTTAATCTGGAGATTTCTGAACTGCCCAACGGCACCCGAAGGGTAAAGCACAAGCACTGGGTGCCAGCACACACCGATCCCCGTGCGGAGGTAGGAAACCCCCCCCACCCTGCAATGCTACGGCAAACTCCTTCCCATCCCTCCTGCAAGCTCAAATTTGCAGCAGGAGGGTTCATTTGGAGCCCAAACTTCTCATTTCTGACCTGCTGCAACAGCCTGAGGTTTGAATCGTTACCAAGCTGCGGTGGCAGCTTCAAGCAGAGACCAGCGAGGAGGGAGAAGAGGGATTTCGACTATAAATGCTCAGAGATTTCAGGAGAAAAGATGGAAAAACAAGTGTAAAGATGCAGAATGAAGAAATCGGAGGAGAGGAGGATGGTTATGGGAAGGGGAGTTGTAGGGCAGAGCTGGCATCTCCAGGGAGCTGGGTGGAACCCTGGCCTTCTCTCCAACTGGGGGAAATAACTGGAATTAATGGGGTACCAGGAGGAGGGTCTGGAGGCTCCGCAAGTTTCAGGAAAGCTGAGCTCCATAAAGCCTTTGGAGAATCCTTTCCTTCTTGCTCTACGTTTCAAAACTGTCTCTTCCTCCCACTGCGTGTCCCATTGCTGCATTTCCAAGCGCTTAATGAAGCTCCTCAGCATCATCTAGAGATGGGGAAACTGAGGCCCGGAGGAGCTGACCTGCCCACAGCCCCCCAGTACACACCCCAGTGCTCCCATTCCCAGATCCGGGATGCAGGGATGCCTGTTGTTATGGACCAACTCCAGGCCAAAATCCCCCTGAGCAGCCCAGCATCCCCCCCCACCCCAAAACCCTGCATCGCACTCAGTTAATTTATCACAACCCAGTCGACCAGCAAACATTTTTTTTTGCCAAGAAACGCAAAAAACCCTTTTCAAAGCGTATGTTCATCCTGTCCACGCTCCACTGCAATTTTAGCTTCCCGGGAGAGCAAGACCCCGAGCACGGACCCCGCCGCCCCCGCGGAGGTTGAGCCTCCGGTGCTTCCACCATGACACAACCCCAAAGGATTTTCCGTTATCTATCGGTGACGGGGCTCGGGAGGAAGCGAAGCAAAGCAGCTGGTGCTGGTCAGCATCAAAATAAAACTGCCTGATCTCGGCAGCCTCGCCAGGGAGAGCAGAGATAGCCCCTCGCTAATCGAGCCGCGCGAGCCAGGCACCCAAAACCCCGGCTTCCCACCCGGCGTGCGTTAAAGATGCTAAAAATGAAGCACAACAACCGTAGGGGAAAAAAAAAAAAAAAAAAAAAAAAAGCAAGAGACATGACAGAGCTCAACCACGTTCAGAAAAGCCGCTGAATTACGAGTTTTAAGGAAATGAATCATTCCTGAACCCACCCGGCAGTGCGTGCTGCCGTCTGCATCGCTGAGCCGGGGGGTCTTAATATTAGTGTGCAGCGCCGTTAGGAAAAGGCTCTTCCTGTTCTGACTAAGGGAAGACCAACCATCAGGAGGTGTTTTAGCTGCTCCTCACTCTAACGACAAGCTGAACGAGATGGGAGACAGGTTTTAATTTACTTGAGCGTGTCCTGGTTCATAAGGAGGAGAAAACTGACGGTGCCCTGCGGGGAGGTTCAGGCGTGAAGGTTTCCCTGCCCGGCTGCCGAGCATCCTCAGCGCCGAAAATTCAGGCTCTGGGGGGTGACGAGACACAGACCGGACCCTGAAACTCGGGGGTTTCATAAAGCAGCGCCTTGTTGGTGGAAGGAAAAGCTCACAGGGGATTTTCTTAGGGTTTCTGTGGTTGAGTTTTGCCGACAGCAGGGATAAAAGGGCTCCAGCTACCAGGGACCCCGCACACAACCCTCTTCCGCGCGGAGGACGGTTCTCATGAGCGAAAAATGGGATTCATCGGGTGACAAAGAGCAGGAGCCCTGACGCCTTCCCAGCACAGAGCAGCAAACACGTGTCCCGTCAGGTGGGATGAATATCGCTTTGACGGAGACACCATTACTCATTTTCCTGTTGGGGAAGCCAAGTACGGGAGTAAAAGGTCTCGATTGTGTCCAGGGCTCGACCACGGCGGAGCCGGGAGAGCTTCAGCTGGGACAAGAGCCAGATGCTGCAGAGACAAGGCTGGGGCTGCTCTGAGGGGCTCCCCCCAGCAGCAAAGATGCCCCCAATGTGGGAAGGCTCTGCCCCCCTCCTCATCCCTGTGTGTGCCCTGAGAAAACCCTCTATCACCACCCCCCAAGATGAAGCCACAACCCTCCCACTGCTGGAGAAATGATTCCTGGCCAGGATGAGGCACCTCGGGGCCCCCATCCCAAAAGATCCCCAAAATGTCTGGCCACAGTCCCACAGCTTTTTCCAAGGAAACCCTCCTGCTGGAGAAGCGCATCGCTCCAGCTCTCCGTGTTCAATGCCAGACTCCCACCCCTGGCACGGGGACCCAGCACCCATTGGGGTCAACGGGACCCAGCGGGTGCCACGTTCCTGCAGCCTCTGCCACGTAAACAGCCCTCAGGGAAACAGGGAAAGGCAGCAGCATCCTTAACCCATCCTCCAGCTGTACAACGCCCCCAAAAGTCGAGCCTCATTCAGACTGTGGGTGCAGACCCACAGCATGGAAGGGTGCAGAAGCGTAGTACCAGCTCCACAGCAGCAAAGGAGACAATTTATAGGATATTGCCCTGCTCACACGTCTTATAATATCCAGAAAGCCCCTATTTCCCTGCGCCCATCACCCATACGGTTGCCTTTGCATGAGGGTGCCGGTGCTCTGAGCTCTCCTACACGCAGCAATTGAGACCGAAGGGCAAAACGAGTCGCATTTAAATCCCATTTGTCTGTTTGCACTCACAGGTTTACAGCCTGCCCAGAGATGGCTTGTTAAAGCATTTAAAAATGGGGGGAAAAAAGGCCCTGCCTTCCATCAGGCTGCGACGGGAGCCTCCATGTGCTCTCCCCGAGATATGCATATTTTAAAAGCTTGGCAGGAAGAGGGCTCCAAACTACACAATTAAAGAGATTTGATGCAGAACGCTCTCGGTACACACCAACCCCTGCAAGAGACCCTCTCCCCGTGCCACAGCTCTGCCCGGAGACCCCCCCGCAGCCCACGGGCTCTGGGTGGCTCCTTCCCTTCTGCTGGGGAAGCCGCTTGCTCGCCCTTTGCCTCCTCGTAACCGTCCATAAACTGGGGATTAAAAACAAAACCCGACTTCTTTTGTCAAGTGATGGAGCAGAAACAATTGCCCAGAAAGAAATTTAACCCTCCTGGAGGAAAGAGATATCCCCAGCCCTTGTTTGTGGCCACACGTGGGGTGAGATGGATATGGCTCTTCTTCTCTGGCCACCCCAAGCACCTGAAGGGCATCTATTGTGCTGGAGAACAAGAGAACCTTTTGAGAAGAGTTCAGGCCTGAAAATACGCACAAAACAGGGGCAAATAAGCAGGAGGAAAAGGTGACAGTGTCACAGTACCGAGCGGAGGAGCCAGGGCTGGGGCTGCTGCGTGTCCCCTGCATCCCTCTGTACCAAGGAGGTGTTTCGAAGTGGCATCCAGGGCTGAAACAGGGGAAGGGAACGGGTCCTAAAATACAATCATAGAATTGTGTGGGTTGGAAGGGACCTATAAGATCATCGAGTCCAACCATCAACCCAACTCTGATAAAAACCATCACTAAACCATGTCCCTGAGCACTATGTCTTGGTGACCATCTCCAGGGATGGTGCCTCAACCCCTTCCCTGGGCAGCCCATTCCAAGGCTTAAGAACCCTTGCAGTGGAAAAATTGTTCCTAATATCCAATCTGAACCTTCCCTGGTGCAACTTGAGGCCACTTCCTCTTGTCCCATCGCCTGTGACTTGGGAGAAGAGACCGACCCCGGCCAAAATACAAGCAGAGGGGAAGGGAAAGGAGGTTGGAGGCTGTACAAGGCTCTGTATCACCCAGTGCCTCTATAGAAATCAAATACATAAAGCATGTAGGGAGGCAGCTGCAGCTTCTTAGGGCTGCGTCCCCGGGGCTGGAGCTGCCTCCTCCCGTCCTTCGGTGCCAGCAGGGTCACTTTGTCCCTCAGCTGACAGGTAGGAAGGAGAAGGGAGGAGGAGGAGGAGGAGGAGGAGGACATTTCAGAGGACATCACCACCGTGCCACACGTGCAGGCGACAAGCCGGGGAGCCCACGCCGGGGACTACCTGAGGGACGCTGCCTTTTCCCCCCTCCTCGCTTTCTGCGGCATCTTAAATATCAGGCAGCAGCTTTCCATAATGCACTTTCCTTCCATTTAATGCAATAAGCCGGGTCCAGGCAAGCCCTTCGCCTTGCCTTGGGAAGGCTTTGCAGCAGGTTGCCAGACAGCAGCCGCTAATACTAATCTCCTAATGCTGCCCCCCCCCTCTAAGCACATTAGAAACAGGCGAGTCCAAGGCGCTGTGAAGGCTGAGGCTCATCTTTAACTCCCCAGGGAATGTTAAAACAGCCCTAAGCCCTAATCGGAGGCACACTGCAAGAGAGCAAAGTAAGTTAAATAGGCAGCTGGCTGCAAAGAGAGCAATCTTTCAGCCATCTCTCCAATTCCTGGCACAAGGCATGCGGCAGCCAGTTTAAGAGGAGCCGTCAGACCGTGGAATACCAGAAAGCATTTATCTTGCTGAACGGTACCCAACGAGACAGCACAGAGGGAAGAGGCGGACAGAAATGGGGCAGAGCAGAGAGAGGATATCCCCGTTTTTTATCTTAAAGACAGAGCAGCAGCACTTTTACGTTTTTCAGCCATACCGCTCCGTCCCGGAGCAAAACTCCAGTGGCTGAAGTGGGTTCCTCGCCCCCTTCTCCCATAAAGCACCTTTTACTGTCCCTAAAATCCATCTGAAATTATTCTACCAAAAATAAGGGAGGGAGTAGCCAGGAAAGTAAAACTAAAAACCTGCGAGGTTTCTGCTTATTTTAGAACATCAGAAAGCGAAAATTATACTGTGCCGTTTCCAGGAGAACATGTGGTTTCCGTACCCCGTGCAGCTGCCACGGAGAAAATGCAGAAACAAAACTCATCTGCAAACCCTCCCGAGTGGGACCGTTTCCCCTGCTTTTAAGCTCAAATCCTCCTTTTAGGAATAGTCATGCGGGAAAGCATTAATAACAATAAAAAGTGAGGGCTTGTAGGCAGAAATGGCATTTCATCCTGGGGAAAAGGCCCACTGGGGTGTTCCCAGTTATCCCAGAAAAGGGATTGCAGTTACCCCAGACAAGGGATCCCAGTTACCCCAGACAAGGGATCCCAGGTTTTTTACCTCCCACGATGCTCCACAGCATCTCCCTCATAAAGATCATTTGTAAGATCCTCAGCTGGTGAAAACTGGAGTCGCTCCAATAAAGCTGCCACATACCATTAGCTGAGAAGCTGCTCTGATGGTTTTCCTGGTTTTAAGGGTTTTATTACCTGGGGCTAAGGCGGGGAGAGCGTTACAAACTGTCCTGACCCTTTTAAGTCTGGGTAAAATCCGAGTGAAACTCCGATTTTGGCATCTCTCAGGACAAATCCCCCTTTCCACACACTCGGGAAAGATGTGACTCGCTCAGGTTGGGGGCAAATCTCTCTTTGTCTTAGGAGGTATCTAAGAACATCCCTGGGCGGGTCACTACCTGGAAGGAATCTGCGTTTATTTAACCCAAAAGTCAGCAAACCAGAGCAGAGCTGGAGCCGAGGCGCTCGAGGCTGAGCAGCCAGGCCCTGCCTTCAGCCTGCTTCGATGGCAGGGCTCGGCCCGAAGCATTAAACCACAGCAAATAACATTTTTAGCACAGAAATGAAGAAATCCAGCTGCAAAAAAAAAAAAAAGAGCCAGAGGGGGGGGCGTTCCTCCTAAGCACAGCACTAAAAAGCAAAGTGAAAAGCAAATACAAGCAGAGGAGCTATAGGATGGTACCCAGCTTTACCTAATAAAAACACCAGAGAGGACAGGATAAGCTGAAAAATAAGATTTAAGCGGTGGAAAACATGAGGTTTGTCCCCAAAAAGCAACAATACTTTATGAGGTTGTTACGAGGTTTGCTACCCCGTGCAAAGCTCACCTGATCCCATCAGATGTCCCGTGGCCCCTGGTGCACACGTAAAGATGAAGCCAGTGTGTTTTCCCCGGCGGGGTGGGGTTTTTTTTGGTTACTTTTCAATCCTGCTTTTTTATAGATCTGTCCCCCCCCCGGGTTTCCAAAAGCTGCCGGGGATTCTCATCCCAGCTTTCCCGCTGGGAAACCCCGTTTCACAAGGGGTTTGGGGGAAAAGGCCAGTTTGGCGGCTGTCGGCGGAGCGGGCGCTTCGTGTTTTGCCAGGATGAGAGACTCCATCCCCAAATTTCACTGCCAAGGTGTGAGCTCCTCTGCGAGGGAGAGCTGGATTCGGGGTGTGCTTATTGCCTACGGATGCTTTATTCAGCACGGGGGAAGCCACGGGGGGGTCGTGGCCCGAGAAGGGGGTGCCAGGATGGGGTCACGTCGCGGGGCAGAGCCGCCGTGTCCTGCGGGATGACGGGGCTGGAACCATCTGGAAAGGTTGGGTGGTGGTTGTTTTTTTTTGCAGGAAGAGCGAGAACCAAGGGGGATGGGAGAAGGGATGCCATGACAACCTTTGGGGGTTTCCCAGGAAACCAGGGTCGCCATGGCAACTGCATCACTCCGGTCCGAATTAGTGACTTCCGCTGGAAGGCGTGTTCGCCACTTTAATCTTCTTGTGATAAGCGGCTGCATCTCTCCCAAAAGCATTGCACACACACACACAAAAAAAATAAAAAAAAAATAAAAAAATAAAGAGGAAATATCCCTTTGTCGCCGGCTGGGAGGGCTGGAGGCTGCACAGGATCCTGCATCCCCCGCTCCACACCGGCATCGCTCTCCGCGCGCCCTCGCCTCCTGAAACCCTTCCATTTTGCCTTTCGCCTCCCTCCTCCCCGCACACGGACCCGCCGCACGGCCACAAATTTGACCGTTGGGTGAAATAACGCCGTGGGGTCGCAGGGGGAGGGAATTAAGACTAGAAAACGAGGGCTTTTTTTTTTTTCTTTTCCTTTTTTTTTTTTTCCCCTATGTAAATCAGCACTGATTGCACTCGGTCTCTGACCAGATTAGAATTTCATAGAAGATCTAACAGGGGAGAAAAAGGAATCTGTGCTGTGCCTGTAATGGCACACCACATGTTTCAATATTAAGCATCATTTAACAATGTGGTAACAGAGACTGTCTGCAATATTAAATGCTTATTTCCTCCCCAACCCCCTTCCAGTCCGCTCCGCAACATGTTTTCCTCTCCTCCCCACCCAATCCGGGGTTGTTAATCCAACAAGTGAGNNNNGTAATGGCACACCACATGTTTCAATATTAAGCATCATTTAACAATGTGGTAACAGAGACTGTCTGCAATATTAAATGCTTATTTCCTCCCCAACCCCCTTCCAGTCCGCTCCGCAACATGTTTTCCTCTCCTCCCCACCCAATCCGGGGTTGTTAATCCAACAAGTGAGTTTATGTGATGGCAGGGAAATCGGCTCCACGCTGCCTTTAGGGAAGGGGGTGGGCAGGGGGGTGGGAGGTGGGGGGGGTGGAATTCAGGAGCAAAGCGAAAGGTCCCCAAAAACAAGGAAAAAAAAAAAACCAAAAAGCAGCCCCGCAACACGTTGCAGAACAAACACCTGTTTCGACGGTGAGTGTGTTTTGTCTTCATCCTCCTCCTCGTTACCCTTTAGCCGTCCTCTTCATCGCAGAATTTTAAATCCTTTTTTTTTTAGGGGGGGGGGATTGGTAGTTTGGTGGTTTTTTTTTTTTTGATCTTTAGAAAGGCAGGATCTAAAAAAATAAATGTATAAAAACAAGGGCACACACAGACCGACGATGGTGCATGTTCCACACAACACCGAGTACACAGTCACTTTGCATTATTATCGTTATTGTTATATTATCATTTTTTTTTTACCGCATCCTCAGCTTTTCTTCCTGTCTGTTTGGTTTGGTTTCTGTTTTAAACATCCGTAAAGATCTTTTTGATGTTCACACAGTTGGGATTGTTTGTGGTTGTGCAGTTGCCTGTCTTAAAGGCAGCCTGTTTGAATGCACTGTGGTTGATCCCCCCTTCCTCGATCACCATGTACTCGGACTTGCTGAGGGTGGAATTGCTGCGAGCCTTCCTCATCTCCTCGCTGGACGAGAGGTGCTGGCAGCTCCCGACGTGCATGTACTGGGCTTGCTCCTCACCTTCTGTCTCCCGGTGGTAGAAATAGTTGAAATTGGAGACTATCACAGGCACGGGGAGAGCGATGGTTAGCACCCCTGCGATGGCACAGAGGGACCCCACGATCTTGCCCCCGATGGTGATGGGGTGCATGTCCCCGTAGCCCACCGTGGTCATGGTCACCACTGCCCACCAGAAGGCATCGGGGATGCTACTGAAACCTGAACTGGGGTCGTCGGCTTCTGCGAAGTAGACGGCGCTGGAGAAGAGGATGACGCCGATGAAGAGGAAGAAGATGAGCAAGCCCAGCTCCCGCATGCTGGCCTTGAGGGTCTGCCCCAGGATCTGCAGCCCCTTGGAGTGCCGGGAGAGCTTGAAGATGCGGAAGACCCTGACCAGTCGGATGACTCTGAGGATGGCTAAGGACATGGCTTGCTGGCCGTTGCCTTGCCTCTCAGCCAGCTCGGTGCCCAGTGTGATGAAGTAGGGAATGATGGCCACAATGTCAATGATGTTCATGATGTTCTTGGAGAAAGTGGCCTTGCTGGGGCAGGCAAAGAAGCGGACCAGCAGCTCGAAGGAGAACCAGATGATGCACAAAGTCTCCACTACAAAGAAAGGGTCGGTGAAGGACGACACCATGGAAGCAGCCGAGGATGAGGAATTGGTGAAGACATCAGGTGGGAGAGGGCCACCACCCGTCCCAAAGGTCCCCCCAGTTCCCTCATAGTCGTGGTCATCCCTGAATTCAGGCAGGGTCTCCAGACAGAAGATGACGATAGAGATGAGGATGACCAGGACAGAGACGATGGCAATGCCTCGGGCCGGCCCAGAGCTCTCGGGGTACTCAAAGAGAAGCCAAACTTGGCGCTGAAACTCCTTGTCAGGAAGGGGCCGCTGCTCCTCCCGGATGAAACCCTCGTCCTCCCGAAACTTCTCCATGGCCTCTTCCCCTAGCTGGTAGAAGCGGATCTCCTCGGAGAAGATATCGATGGGGACGTTGACGGGTCGCCGGATGCGCCCACCCGACTGGTAGTAGTAGAGGATGGCGTCGAAGCTGGGACGGTTACGGTCGAAAAAATACTCATTGCGGAGGGGGTCGAAGTAACGCATCCTCTTACGTGGGTCCCCCAGCAGCGTCTCGGGGAACTGCGCCAGGGTCTTCAACTGGGTCTCAAACCGCAGCCCCGAGATGTTGATCACCACCCGCTCGCAGCACTCGTGCTCCCCACCGCCCGCGGGCTGGCCGGCGGGGACGGCGGCCGGAGTCGGGGGGTGATCGTAGCGGTCCCCCCCCAGCAAAGGATGAGGATGCTGCGGCTCTTCCAGCAAAGGGTCTCCGCCGCCCCCCACCACCGTCATGTTGCCTTCCTCCCCTTCTTCACCCTCTTCCTCCTCTTGCTCGGGGACCGGCTGGGGGGCGGCGGGGGGCAGCTGCTCGGTGTAGCCCAGGTTGTGGTGGCTGCTGGTCGAGCCGCCCCGCGGATGCCGGCCGGTGGAGGAGGCAGCCGGAGAGTAGAGCAAGCTCCGGCGCTCGTCCATAAAGGTATGGGGCGGAAGGGGGAAAAGGGGAGGGGGGAGGACGGGAGAGGCGGCAGCCGAAGCCTCTTCTTCCTCTTCTTCCTCCTCCTCCTGCTCCGAGCGGAGAGGGAGAAACAGCCGCCCAACTCCTCCAGCGGCTGCCGCTGCTCTGAAGAGCTGAGGCTCTTCTCAAAAAATCCGCCCCCAGCCCTGGCACCGCCTCGCTCAGTCACCGCTCCCGGAGACACCCACCAGCACCCCCCGGCCCTGCCCCGCACCCCCAGCACCCTGCGGGCACCCCCTCCCCTGCCCCAACCCCTTGGAGGGGGGTCGATCCATCGCCCCCCCCCTCCAACGACACGCCGAGGGGCTTTGGTCCCCTCCCGGGGAGCATCCTTTGATGCCCAGCGGGTCGCAAACAGGGAGAGTTGTTTGTTTTGGGTTTGTTTTTATTTTTTCCTGGCAGAACCGCTGCCTTAGAAAGAGGGGGGGGTTTATGCCATTCCCCCCGAGGGGGTGTGGGGAAGGAAGAGAAGGCGAAATGTCATATTTTATTATTAATGTTGGGGGTTTGCCTGTTTGTTTCAAGTCACCGTTTCAAGCGGCGGCGGGGCGGTGGGGAATGGAAAGCAGACAGCGGAGCCGCCAACAGTTGTTTTGAATCAGCGTTTCGGCTGAAGCGCCGGGGATTTTGGTGGGGGTTTTTTTGTTGTTTTTGTTGGTTTTTTTTTCCTGTAGAGAAGAGAAAGGGGGTGCAGGTGCCCGCATGCACACACGCGTGTGCACGTGTGTGTGTGTTTTGCACACGTGTGGGTATGTGTGTGTGCCTGCGTGTGCATCCCCACGACAATATAAATAGAGAAGAGAAAGCCGAGCCAGCCCTCGATCAAGGCAGTTTCAGGCTGAACCCAAATCTGCATTTCAGACTTTCCTGCAAGAAAGCCAAAATTTTATTATTTTTTTTCTCCCTTCAATTGATCTTCTTATGCAAATAGTTCAATTTTGGTCAAATGGGCGGGTTTTTCTAAGGCAAAAGCATCCCCTGCAGGAGCCCAGCGCTGGGAAACGCTCCGTCCCCAGGAGACGTGCACCAGGGACAACCTCTGATCTCTGCACCCCGCTGTGCCCATCTTCCCCCCAACCCCCTCTGCCCCGGAGGGTCCCCATTTTCCCAAACCCCCCCAACAACAGAAGCCCTTTAATCCCCAGCCACGTGTCAAGCGGGGCTTAGGCAACTCAGGGAGTTCCCAGTTTGGGAAAAAGCCTGACCACAATGGTCGGGGAGAGGCGAGAAGGGCAACCACGCTGCTGGTCCCACCTCTGCCGGGTGGTCCCACCACGACGGAGGTTAAAACCCCTCCACCAGCCCCCCTTTAGCTCATCACCGCTGTTATTTTTAACCAGCACAGCCTCCAGAAGGTAGGGAGAAAACCAGACGAAAAGATCAAACTTCTTTATATTTTAAATTAGAAACAAGCTGTAGAAAATCTACAACCCGGGGAGGGGGAAAGAACAATAAATACTGGTTTAAGAGCTGACTCCGGTCTGAAATGGAGATGAACAGCGTGGACGAGGTCTGAGAGAGCCCAGCCCACCTCCCTCTTTGCTGCCAGAGGGAAAAAAACCCTCTGGCACTAGAAATTCGGAGGTTTCCTGGGGGAACGAGCCTCAGCAAGGTTCTGCAGATGAAAAGGTGGACCTGGCCATGGGACATAACCCAACGCAGCCTCGAGCTGCCCGCTCTGCTTCCATCTCCACCAACTTCCCAGTGGTGGCTTGGCCAGTGGTGGCTTTGTCAAGCAGCAGTAGGGCAGCAGCTCGGTGTGGCTATTGGAAGAGATTCACCCACAATCACACACAGGGAGACTCCTCTCCAGGCCATGTCACCTTACTCCAGACTTGGACATGTGTCCCTTGTTGCCACCTCCATCCTTGGCTCTAAACCCCACTGTTGAGTCCCATTTTGCCTGAGGCTGCAGATCTGCTGGGATGAGGGAGTTGGGGCAACGGGTCCCCAGTCTTGCTCCCCCATCATTCCTACAACAATTAATGGTGCTAATCAGCAACAAGAGCATCCACCCTTCCTTTCCAAGACACAGACATCTCCCAGCCACCCCAAACCCCAGACAAAGCAGGAAGCAAAGCCCTGGGGCATCATTAACACTTGAGCTGCCCATGTTTCTTGTAGGTTGAGAAAAATTCCTGCAAACGACAGCTCACATCCAGGTTTGAGGCTCTATTTTCCACCGGTTTCATGATCATGAAATAACCATCATCTCCTCACTACATACATGTGTGGAGCAGTTCAAAACTTGTCTGGCTCATCTCTTTCCTCTGCCAGGATTTCTGCCAATAAATCACTGTCATCTGGTCTAAGGCAAACAAACAAGGCTGCTTTAAGCCATAAACATTCATTGATGACAAAAGGCTTGAGGCAACAAGGCATAACTTCCATAATTGCAACAGTTTCCTCTGGATCTCAGTCAGGGGCAAACTCTTCGGAAATTATTGAGAGAGCTGCAGACCTTTGGGATGCTGCTAGGAAAAGCCCTTCCCTTAAAACTCAGAGGAGGAGGATTAAGCCCTTACCCCTCATCAGCTCCAACAGAGCAGCAGACATTAACCCCTGAGCTCCGGGAAGCCTCAGTCCGTCATTGAGTTGGCTCAAAGGATTTCTCTGGGGGCTACATCCTGGTGGCCCCAGGCACTGTGTGGCCTCCTGGCCTGTTTACTCCTCTGCTGCTTCTCCGTAATCCTATCAAAGCCAATTAAGCTGTGCCAGACGAGCAGGCAGTGCAGCCAGAGGGACAGATCACCTCCTCCCCAGTGAAGTCCCCTCAGGTCCTTCCTTCTGGTGAGGTGCCCAGCCAAGGTTTGGTTCAGCATCGGGGATACAGCAACAGCATCACCTCCTGCTTGGCATCAGCCACCGCCAGCCCCACACGTGTTCCCCAAAGGGGTTTGCACTGCAGCGAGCCCCAGGTTTTTCAAGCAGCAACAGAGGTGGCCAAAGTCATGTCCCAAAACCAGGAGGTCCGAGCACAAGGGTCGAGGAATAAATGTCCAGGGGAAGGGACATCTCTGCAATGTCCAACCCAGCCAGCGCTTTCCTGGCATCAACCCTGCTCCTCAAGGCTGTGGCTTTTCTGCCTAATGCAAGATGTCCCAGTCCTCCATCTGCAAGTTTCTCTCCACTTTTTCATCCAGCTCTTCTGCTGCATCTGGTCTCAACAAATTAAATTTAATTCCTAATGAGCATTTAAGAAATCCCCCTGTGCAATGATCTACAGCCTGACCTATAACATCCGATGCGGTTTCTACAAAGAAGCAGAGCAAGCATCACTCTTCCCCTCCTTTAATGGCCTTCTCAGGGCAGAATTCCAAGCAGAGGGGACACGCAGCTTCCCTCTTCCCACAGTCAGACCCGGACCACAAGGGGAACCCCCCCAGAATCCCTCCCCAGGGGGACATGAGCTGCAGGAAACATCTCAGGACCTTCACCCCAACCCTCAGCTACTCCCAGACATGGGAACACCAGACGTGCACACCCACAGAGGGTGCCTTAGTACCCTGCCTCCTTCTTCCTGAACCCCATCACCTCTCGAGCAGCCTTTTGGGGTTGTCCTTCCTCTCCCAGTTCCCTCCTTTCCTTCCCCCTTAGCCCCACGCTGCTGGGCAGAGCCATGGGGCATCCAGCCCGGCTGCTGCAGCGAGTGGGATCTCACCCGCTTCCCCCTCCCTCCCGTCTGAATGGGAACCCTGTCTCCATTGACAAATCTGGGGCAAATCTGCTATTCTTTATTTCGGAGGATCAGAAACCTTTCAGCGGAAACGCTGTTACAGTAATACCTTAATGCACTGTAAATGTATTGTCTCTCCTCCCACAGCGGGGAACACGCAAAGCCCCCAACTGCTCCATCCAGGCAGGGCAGAATTAACTCACTGACGAGGTTTCTCTCGTCATCTCGGAAACATGAGCTCTACCTCTGCCGCCCAGAGCCGTAACGTGGACAAACCTCACAGATAAAGGCTCGAGGTTGTCACCCGGGTCACAAATTGCTGCCTGAAACAGTGTCTGCAGAGGTTCAGCTGCTTGCCCTCCCTGTAGCCTTCAACTGGTTCTTCTCTGTCAGATTATCCCTGATTTAATTATGATTATTTGCTCAGCATCTGAGGAATAAGTTGAACAATGAGACCTCCAGCTCCAGACCTCCCACCCTCACCTTCTCCCTTAGGGAGGCAGGAGGTGGGAGCGTCCCCACGGTCCCCGAGGCTCACACCCTTCCAGGACAGCCGTGCTGTTATCCCAACGTACCCCGAGATGGGGTCACCGACCTCATTCCCAGAAATCAGGCATCCCATCTCAGCTCCTCCTCAAGCCATAAAAGCATCCCATGAGGGTTGTGCTTCTAGGGTAACATCAAGGGTAATTCTCCACCGATGCCTCCCCGGGAGGCAGTGGGAGGGATGGGAACTGAACCTCAATTTCCCAGGATGAATTTAGTGCTCTACCACAGTCCCTATTCCTGTCCTCGTCTTACTCAGACTCTGGGTGTAACTCAGTCGTGGAGTGAAGGCTTCAATCTCTCCGTGCCTCAGTTTCTCATCTGTACATTAAGAGAATATTTCTCGCCTCCCACCTCGAGTCTATTTAAATCCTACACCAGAAGCCTTTCGCTGCGCTCATCGTTGCAGAAAATGAGAAAAGATGCTGAAATTTGGAAGAGGGAGGAAAACTCAAGGCTTTCTGAACGCTGCGGCTTGCTGAGCCCTCAGCTCAGGTGAAGAGAGCATCGCTGCGAGCCCCGCAGGGACAACTGATCCCTCCCTTTAGAGGGTATTAGCACCAAGCAGGACCCCAGACACCCCGGGATCCTCTCCGACTGCTGCAGTCCAGCCACCAAAAGCAGCACGTCTTTAGAGAACAGTCATTACTGGTAATAGGCAGGGGGAAATGAAAATTGAACTGCTAACCCAAAATAACTGAGCACGGACAGGAACCATTCTTCATATTTCTTTCCACGACGCTGTGGATTTAGCAAGAATATTACTTGGCCAGCAAAGAACAAGATGTGGGGGCTAAAAAAGATCAGCCAAGTTCCTCTGCATCGCTCCATTATTTCACTCGGTGGCTCCGTCAGCTTTAATGGAGCTGCCTGAGCTAAATCCCATCCAACCCTTTGAGGATCTAGGGTTTACAACTCAGGGTAGAGTCAGACCTATTTTAATATCCTAAAAATGTGATTAACCGGGTGGGATTAGGGTGGCAAAACAATGTTAATGCAAATTCCGCTGTAATGGGGATCGTGTTCCAAGGCCTTCACAATGACAGCAAAATGATACCCAGCGACTTCTTACGCAGCTCCTGTTGCACGCCATTATTTGCTCATTAAGATATATGATTACATTGACAAAGCGATTTAACCACAAATCCAGGGAGACAACGGGGTTTTCATTACGAAGGCAAAAACGTCCATGGGAGCGGATGGAAGACGACCTGGATTTCAGGGACGGGGAGGAGCAAAGCCAGGGGACTCCTCAGGGACTTGAGGCGATGCCGGTGCCGAGTCAGACCCAGGCTTGGTGTAAAGATGTGAAACCCCCGATTTCTGGCAGCAAAAAGCATCGGGCGGGTGAGGAGTGACTGCTCGACCCCTGAATTATTTATCCCAGGGGTTTCACTTCTAGTTGGGGTTGGTGACAGTCACCCAGTGAGGCGGCACAAGGCAAGGCGCAGCCTTCGCAGCCTCCTTAAGCCGAGCGAACAGCAACGTCATCCCACGGCAGCAAAAACTCCTGATATCAGCCCCTACAACCAAACCTGGTGACTGTTCTCCCTCTGAAGGAACCAGCCTGGAGCAGTTTGTCCCAAAATACGGGGCCGGTCTCTTCACAACAGTATTTGAAGTTGAATTTTCAGAGGATGCTCAAGATACTCAGGGTGAATTGGTGCCTAACTCCCTTCAGCTGCACAAACAACTCTATTTTTAAGTAATATGATTTTGCTTTGCTTAGAAAACACTGGAGAATTTCTAAGTCACCGCTGTGGCACAAAGCATCCCTTGTACAGACTAAAATGTTTATTTTTAGAACATGCACTCTTCACCTTTTTCCCTCCTCTTTAGCCTGTTCTATTCAGAAAAATAAACTGCCTCACCAAAATGCAGTGATTTTTCCTGTGTTGGGTAGCTGGGATGGAGCCTGCCTCAACCCTCCTGCCCTGGCACCAGGCACCGGGGCCTCCCAGCGATTAGATCAGTGGGAGCTGAGCGAGGAGGAGATTTATCGAGGGCACGGAGCTGTCTCACCCGAGCACAGGATCCGGGTGACAGCCACAGCGCCGTCTGGAAAGCAGGCAAGGACTTTCACGCTGCGTTTTGTCTCTTGGATTTCTCCGCCTTTGCCCAATCCTCCCAATTTTTCCGTGACTTTTCACTTGCTACTTGAGTGAACATCGTGTTAGAAAGGAGAGAGACGAAATCTGAGCTCGCAGGAGCTTGATGGACACAGCCCGGGAGCAAAGAGCGAGGGGCGAGGCATTGGCATCACGTTGGATTCAAGTGGGACACGGCTTCCATCAACCAAACGTCTCTGGCATCGTTGGGGAAGAGCCACCATTTAGCAAGTTTGGTGCCAGCAAGGAGAGAGCACGAGGAACACAAGCATCAATATATTTAGTTTAGGGACAAGCCAGCTCTTGGAGAACCAGGCTTGGCCCCCAGAGCACCCCAGTTCCCTGAGGGCTAGCCGGACTGGGGGAGCCCAACCCAGCCGTGGGTAGCCACAGGCCCCATGAGACTCTGCTAAACCCAAAAAGCCAAAGTGAGGAAGTGCTCTGGTTTGCACCGAAATCACACAACAGATTGTGCCGGAGGTGAAACTCTTGGTGGTTAAAATGGGGAACCCGACAGTAGGGGAGAGCTGAGAGGGGAGAGAAAAACCCTTCCGGAGCTCCTGGCTTTACGCCTTCTAACAAACCCAGGAGCAAACCCATGGCGGTATAATTATTCTGAAGCCATCAAACTCCAATTAGAGTTTGACGAAGTGATGGAAAGACACAGGGTGACTCCTGCCCGGCTGCAATGAGCCACGATACAAAGACAAGGGTGCTCCAACGAGCGGGGTCCCCCAGAGACTCAGTCCTGGGGCTTTTGCCCTCAAAGGAAACGGCTGAATAGAAAATTAAAACTTGCACAGGTCACCAGGCAAAAGACATTACTGCAGCCCTGGCTTCCTGGCTTAAGTTAATTAGTTAATGTTTGTACAGTGCTTTGAAATAAAAAAAAAAAAAAACCACCCACCCTGCATTAAGTGCTAATATTGTCATCATTCACTTGCAGGGGAAATTCTCTCCTGCTTCAGGATCCTTCTGTCTGTCCTCCCCATCTTCACGGCCAGTTTAACCCTCCATCACCAGCGCTGGGAACTGGTTTGGTATAAAAAGCCCTCCCCCAGCTGTAACCTTCTTATATGGGGGTTATTTTCTGCATTTGCAAAGGGCTTGCAGTTTTCCAGCACAGACAGGGAGTTTGTTTGGGTTTAGCTGTAACATCTGGATGCTGGGAGACCTGCATTTACCTGTAACATCTGGATGCTGGGGAGACCTGCAAAACCTGCAGGTAAAGCTGGAGCTCCCTAGGGCTTCCCAGCTATTAGCTAAAGCCCTCATTTCCAGCTGGGAAACACCAAACCAGGAAAAATTTGGAGCAAAGGAATCTGTGCAGCATCACGGGGAGTCTGCAGAAGAGCTCAAAGACCCGAGCTCTGCAGCTCAACCCTGTGATTTATTTTTAAGCAGGTTTCCTGCTTTTTAGCCCCAGCACTTCTTCTCTGGGATCCCCCTTCTCGCACAGCCCATGCCTGAGAAACCCTCACAACCTGCTCAGAAATCCCCTCGTGCCACAGGGTGTTTCTAAGGAGAAATGCACCGAAATCGGGGTGAGGAGTAGCAGATAAATCAGGTTTTTGTCTTCTTAACCCCCCTCATTGGGAGCAGGCAGAGCCACGCTGGGCAGCGGGTGACACAGTCCTGCCTGGGGGTCACCCATGGGCACCCCAGGGGCTGCGTTAATTTTGCTGAACAACGGTCTTTTTGGTAAAAGCTGGTAATAACGAGCAAGATCTGCCAACAACAC
Source organism: Calidris pygmaea (assembly GCA_003697955.1). Lineage (NCBI taxonomy): Eukaryota > Metazoa > Chordata > Aves > Charadriiformes > Scolopacidae > Calidris > Calidris pygmaea. The sequence goes on along the minus strand of QJSC01029019.1, from coordinate 299,281 downwards.
AAGATTCTCTCAAACGACTTTTCTTACACAACCTCCAAAGCAAAAGTAAAAGCCCTCACGTTCCTCATTTCCATTTCTCTAAGCCCCCAAATGACAATATAACCGATTTGGGGCTGTTTGCTTTGGATGTGGGAGCTTCCTAGAGCCTGGTTGGTTTGGGGTGGTTTTTTTTGATATATTGGGAAAAGCAGGTCCCAGCTCAGCTTGGGGACATCAGGAAGGCTGATCCGCTCTGTCACCTGTGACAGTAACCCCAGCAACAGCCTGGCTGCCGGCAGAGGCAGGAGAGGATGCTGACTCACTGCCTGCTTTGCTCTCGCAGCTCACCCTTCATAAAAAGCATCGCTAGAAGAGCCTTGCTATTCTTTTCCTCTAACCTTCCCCTGAAAAAAAAAAAAAAAAAAAAGAACTAAAAAAACTCCGAAACCTCAATTATAAATGGACACATGAAAAAAAAAACAGCCAAGTATCAGTGAGTATCAAGGAAAAAGTTCAGTTCCACGAAGGAACTCATTTCGGTTCAAAAGGCAGCGCCCACCATTAATTTGCTGAAGTCATTACAAACAGAAATGACTCCCGAGATGGAAGGTTTAGCTGCAAATATAAATCACTATAATGATAAATTATTAATGGCCTGGAGATAGCAAGAAAGGGGGGGGGAAACTGGAGAAGACCTTCTGGAAAAGAAGAATTCTCCCTGAAATGACTGAAAATCTCTTCTCTCCTTTCCTTTGACCTTATTTCTTTGCCTGCTGCTTGCTTTCTTTTTTAATGCAAATCTCGTGCTTTCTCCGCTGCTTTGTTCCCCTTCTTCTCTTGGTGAAGCACTAAATGAGATCCAGAACAGCCAAGAGAGAGAAAAATCGGTTGACTTTGCCTTTTTCTCACAGCTTTTCCTTCTGGTAAAGTCATTTTAGCCGGAGAGCGACGGGAACACAGCACGGGCAGAGCACGGAGACGCTGGTTTGAGTAGGACCCAAGGGTGGCTTCCAGGATCCCAGGGAGCGAGCTGAGACAACACTGGGGTCCCCCCCAGGACACAATTCTGCCGTTGTCCCCTTGGGAGCAAAACTATGTGACACCCCTCCTCATAAATAGTGAATTGGGCGATGCTTTTTTAATGGCCAGGATTTATTTCTGCTTTTGATTCACCTGTTGGGTCCATTACGAGGAGCACATCTAGGTGTCCCTGGATGGTGTTGCCAGACGTGGTGATGTCTGGGCTGGGTTTCCCCAACTCCTGTCACCCAGCAGCGATGGACAACCCTCACCCTTCACTCAGAGGGTGAGTTTCCAGCCCTCAGGCAGAGTAGAGCCAGCAAAAACCCAGCACAAGACATTATTATTGTTATTACCTTCCACAAACCTCACGAGGTGCCGGATGATTTCGGGGAGGGGGAAGAGCAGAGGGTGAGAGCTGACTCACGGCTGGGAAACGCACGAGGGTGGAAGAGCCTGGGAGAGAAAAATCAACCCAAAAGATGACTCCTTGCTCAACAGTTATCACAAGCCAGAATTTAACTGGGAAATCCTGCTAAATCCTCCCTGTCCTGCAACACATAAAACCATGTGGGAACCCAACGATGCCAGAGCCTGGGACATGTGGGTAATACGGGTCTGGGGACACAGTGAGATATTGAAGAAGTTCTGCTGGACACATAGACCCTCCACACACCCTACAAACACCCTTCTTCCCAGCTCACCCACACTCAGGTGACAACCATCACCTCCAGACAAACCTCCCTGGAGCTCCTGTCTATAAAATCAGGTCCCTTGGTGCCCAGAAGCAACCGTGGAGATGCTGCCGGCAGGTTCAGCCTCTTCCTCCTTCTCCTCCTGGCACAGAAAATGGGTGAGAAAAATGTGTTTTTCACCCGGTGGCCTCTGCAAAGGGGTTTCAGGCTGTACCTGCCTGTGTCTATTGTCTGCCGCCTGCCTGACATGGCAGCTTTTAATAGCTCCATTACAGGGGTGAAGCCGGTGCGAGGCATCTCTCTCTCTCTAAAGCCGAATTGGAAATGCTTTTTAATGAGGATGATTCACGGCAGCTCCCAGCCCCGGTGTCAGCCACTGCCTCCCATCACGAGGGACCATGGAAGAAAGGCTCACGGTTACTGGCAATTCCTTGCTTTTTGCCCCGTGGAGGAGAGACCAAGGTTGGGACCCGAGGCTGTTCTCTGCTCATCTGAATCTCCAAAGCAAAGAGGTAAAAGGGTTTTTTGAGCTCCAGCATTTGCAGAAATGCCCCCAAATGGGATGCGAACAGCACTGCAACCACCTCCTCCACCAGCCCGACCCAAGAAGGGGGATAAGGCCACGGAGCAGGGACAGGAGGAGGTGCTGGACCTGCATTTTGGAGGCTGCTTCACCGTTTAAAAGATGCCTGAACTGCAGATTAGGGTCAGGGAAAAGCCAGGAGCCCCAACTCCGTGCCCACTTTTGGGGCTGGTTCAGCCCCTCATTATTAGTCCACTAAACAGATGACTTTGGGACTATTTTGCAAGGTGATGCAAAAAAATTTTGGGGAAAAAGGACTAAATCCAACGTCCCCTTATCCCTGTCACCAAGGCTCTGCAATGCCCTCGGGGAATGCCTCAGTCTCCCCACCTGTAAAATGGGCTGCAGGTGTTGGACCTTCCTTCACGGAGTGCCCTGAAATCTAGGGAAGATGTGATTACGTAGTGATTATCATTCTTTACACCACCCTAACGGCATTTTTAGAGCCCATCATGGTTGTGGCTGGATTTCCACGTTTGTTAGAAAGAGATAAAAGCTTTTTTTTCACTGGTTGGTCTGAAGGCTCTCAGGCTCTCTTTGATGTGCTGTGGCTAATAGCCCCTTCATTTGATTAATTTTCATTTCTGCCGTCGGTCTTTTAAGAGCTGCCACACGGACTTTGTGAATGGATTGGAAGAGACGGAGCAGCGATTTTCCCCCCCGAAAGCTGCTCCAATTCTCATTAATAAAAATCCCCACAGGGCGAACTCCCAGCCCCGCGCTCCTGTGTGAGGAAGCCGAAAATAGCAACGTTTATAATAATAATAAATAACGGGGTGGGCGCTAAAAACGATGAAGTGCCTCCGACGGATTCTGCGTGTGTGTGTGTGTGTGTGTGTGCGGGAAGGTCCCAAAACGCAAGTGACAGCAATAATCGAGGCTTTTGTCAGAGCGTGAGTGTTAGGAATAATTGAATCGCTGCCTTGTTACATACGGACCGATTTAGACCCTCATTATGCATTTGGCAAGTACTTAGCATAACGAATCAATTTAAAACGGCACATGAGACTCAAGTAATTCATAATGAAACTCCAAATCAAGATTACAAGGCAAGGCTAAGACTCCCCAGCTCAAATTAACGGGATGGAGAGGCAGCCCGTGATGAAGATGAGCTGAGGGTGGGGAACAGGCTGGAGGAAGCCTCGGAGGCTCTGCCATCGTCTCCTGAGTGGCCTCGGGCCAGGAGTTTAGGTCTCCTGGGGCCCTGGACCCTCGTATCAAAACTGCACGTGTGATATTGCAATTTCAGAGGGTATTTCGTGTCTGGCTCCTTTCACAAATGAGAGAGGAAAGGTCTGGCCTGTGGTGCCTGTTGGGTGTCCTGTCTCACAGCTTCTCCTCTCTTGCTAGTCTCTATTCAAGAAACAGAATTCAGAATTATCCTCCAGAACTTACCCCATAAAAGCCCCTTTGCCACCCTGGCTCTCCAGCTCTGCCCTCCCTTTCTGCTGAGCCACAATAATTCCCTCCCTCCCAAATATCACACAGTTTAACGAGCTTAAACCAGCAAGATGGGGGAACAGGCATCAGAGGAGCCGCGTGGGCGAGACGGGGCACCCACGGCAGGATTGAGGTGGGACTGAAGCACGTAAATCCAGAAAAGCTTCATGATCACCCCTACACAGGTGTGCACAGCAAATTCAGCACCCAGTGGCAAAACGCAGAGGAGAAAGGACCCGGCTGCTGTCCCAGAGCCACGGAGCAAGGCAGAGCCCGGCAAAATTGTGTCCAGTTTTGGGCCCCTTACCACAAAAAAAGACATTGAGGAGTTGGAGCGGGTCCAGAGAAGGGCAACGGAGCTGGTGAGGGGTCTGGAGAATAAGGCTGATGAGGAGCGGTTGAAGGAGCTGGGGGTGTTCAGCCTGGAGAAAAGGAGGCTGAGGGGAGACCTTGCTCTCTCCAACTCCCTGAAAGGAGGGTGTAGCCAGGGGGGGTCGGTCTCTTCTCCCAAGTCACAGGCGATGGGACAAGAGGAAACGGCCTCAAGTTGCACCAGGGGAGGTTCAGATTGGAGATCAGGAAAGATTTTTCCACTGCAAGGGTTATTAAGCCTTGGAATGGGCTGCCCAGGGAAGGGGTTGAGGCACCATCCCTGGAGATGGTCACTAAGACATAGTGCTCAGTGACATGGTTTAATGACGGGTTTTAGCAGAGTTAGGTTGATGGTTGGACTCGATGATCTTATAGGTCCCTTCCAACCCAGACAATTCTATGATTCCGTGATAAACCGAGCTCGAGTCCGGCTTTAGGCACCCAAAGGCGCAGAGAAACGTAACAGCAGGTTCTCACGGCAGCTGTCTGCCAAGGCTTTACCTCTGTGCATTTTAGGAATTATCCAGCTGGGATTAAAAATGCCTCCCACCCCTTCACATTTAAATACAGGTTTTCAGGCTAAGAAGGAAAAAAAAAAAAAAAAAAAAGACAGAGACAAGGCTTTGCTCAAGTAGAGCTGAATAATTAGGGATGACTAATAGGATGTACTGTGGGAAAGAGCAGGAGAGGCTCTTGCCAGGATGCAGGACCTGGCTGATAAAGTCTACAACATCCACAGGACAGGTCATCTGGGGTTTCTGGAATACCGCTCTTTCAAGTTTACAGCCTCTCTTTCTCCTGAGTCTCCGAAAGGGCTGCTTTGCTCTTCCATCGCAGGGAAAAGATGAGTCAAAGGGGAGTTCGCTGTGCTGGGACCACCCGTCTCCTCCCGTTCCTTTTGAAGAGGTCCCAGATACACAAATGCTGCTACCTAAACTACTTCAGAGGAATCCAAACCAGAATGAAACATTCCCATCTCCTCCAACTTCACCCAGCCTCATAGATTTAGTTAGAAAACCCTAGAAACGGCAGGGAGGAAAAAAAAAAATCGAAGGGGGAAATCATGGGAAATGGAAAACTTGGCTCACATCCAGCTCTACGGGATGTACTGCGAACACAGAGTCCGTCTTCACTGAAAATGTGGGACTTAGGGCATCTCTAGCAAGATTAGAGAGTTTGGGTAGAAAACGGTGAACTTGGAACAGTGCAGGAGCGTGTGTGTGTGTGCACACGCGTGTTCCCAGAGGACAACTGGGACATGGGGGAGTGCGGATGGTGCATTTTATTAGAAATCCATGTGCTCCAGTGACAGTTCTTCGTTAGTATTTTTTTTGCAAACTGCATCCAGGAGGGACATTTTCCCCAGGACCCAAGGAGCTGGCTCCTCCACGGAGGAAACCCAGCCATTTTCAGGGTCAGGATGTTGGCGCTGGTTGAAAACCAAGCCCGGATGGTGCAGGATTGGTGCGTTTTCTTGTGGTTGCAGAGAATGGCCGTGTGTCCCCCAGAAGGAGAGCAGGTTTCTAGGTTGTCACGTAACCTCCTCCTGCCCATTTTGTGGCTTATGTAGGACACGCAGCCTCCGGGGAGGCTCCAGCGCTGATCCAGCATTCTTCATTTGCTGAGGGTTTGTGCCGCAACATGTTGGTTGGCAGATGGATTATCTGGGCCAAATCCTGCACTCGGGGATACCCAACACATCTCTCGATGACTTCATTAAGCCGCCTGATCTCGCCAAGCACCACAGGCGGCGTCACCCTGGGGTCTGCGTGCAGCTACTGGAACAGCCTCCCGTGTGTCCCCCGTGTCCCTGGCAAGCTGTCCCCACACACATGGATGGCGGAGTCAGGGGGGGACACAGCCACCCACAGAGGGGATATCCCTCCCAGCATGATAAGGAGCATGTGCCCACCCCAGGCACTGGGAAGGGCAGAAGAAAAAGGATAGATGGGGGGAGTGTGTGTCTCATTTGGGGGTTTTTTATTAAATTAAAGCATGGTTTGGCCTAGACAGATTTCGGCTCCTGCTTTTTGTACTGAGCATTTACCCTGAAACCTCCCCAAATCCCAGCTCTTGAGAGAAGCCAGGTCGCAGCTGCACGTGTTCAGCCTCCAAGTGCAAATGATTATAAGCCCTTTTCTAAGGAGAACCTGCCCTTCCATCCCCTCCACCACCAGCAGCACAAATCGATCTCCTCTCCCTTGCTGGGGAACGGAGCTGACCTTATTTCCAGCTCTCCCTCCTCCAGAGCAGTGAGGGAAGGTGACACCGTTCAGAGGTCCAGCTGTGACACAAGGCGTAGGAGCCGGTGCCTCAGGTTTCGTTAGAGCATCCTGCAAGAGTCAGACTAAACTACAAGGGGTGACATTCTTGGCATCCAACTGCCTTCTGCAATGAGCTCTTCTAAAAAGCTGACTTGCTATGAAAGCACCCAAAAAGAGCTTCACGCCAGTAAAAACTCTTTTTCCCACTAAAAAACTGCTCTGAAATACCAATAGTCGAAGTTTAGCCATTTCTTGGGAAACATCCCCCAAACCATGTCCCCAAAGCACAGCCTAAATCCATTCTGGTTTCACAAAGAGTTTAAGAAAATGGTCTGGGCTTCCCCACATCTGGTTCCACGTTAGCACAAAACACAGATTTAAAGGCCAGCAGGAAGGCTTTTCATTATGCCTTTCTCCCTGTTTGAAATAAAACAACTTCTTGCCCAGGAATTCCCACATCAGGCCTGGTTTGCAGCAGGGCTGGAGATCTTTAACGTCACACCTCATCCCAGCGTAAAATTTCCACTACGTTTTTCCATTCCCTCTTTATTCCACGGCTGAGTTTATTTAGCTCCTTCCTACAGACGCTCCCATAAAGAGCCCCTTAACTGCTGCGGCAGATGATAGTCTTTGAACTGCAAATCTTCGGGGCCCCCGCTCAAAACATGATGGAAAAGGAGCTTTAAAAGAAGGGAGAAGTTAAAAGAAGGGGAGAAGGGGAGGAGCGTCTCCCTGCTAAAATAGCACTTGAGCCTCCCAAATACAGACACACGGTTTAGTCCAGCTTCCTATGAATTCTTTGTGAGATGCAGAGTTTGAATGGGAACCGCTTCTCTGCATTATCTGAGCAGAGCAAGCTCAGCAGTGACCAAATCCTTTCTGCTTCTTGCATTAATCCCCACTCTCTCCATTTTACCTAATAATCTCTGTGTTGCTCTATTTATACTGCTCTGCTGACCTCCAGCTATACAGGCTCTCCCGAATTCCCCGTCTAGGAAAGCCAGGGATTAGGCTTGTGAATTTTTCAGTGGTGCAGGCACATACCCAGGTGATGTGTTAAAAATCCTGGCTTCACGTTCACAACCATCTCATCTGTTCCTTTTGTGTTTTTTTTCCTTCTCTTTCCTATTTTCTGAGACAGCAACAAGTCATGTGAGCTGTAGGGTTTGGGGGACAAACTGCCACAGCAGCTCCCAGCCCCATCCACGAAGGTGGGCACCCAGGAGTGATGCTGGGGACAAAAGCTGAGGATCCCCTCATCTTGCTTCTCATCTCAGACTGACCCAACTATAAATATACGGCGGAGAAAATAAGGAAAAAAGACTCCTCAAAGGTTGAAGACCGACCTTTGCAGGTCCCAGGGACTGCTGCTCAGCCAAGCGTAACGAGTTCATCCAGAAAACCTGCTGCCCATGGTTATTAGCTCTGCTTTAACACAGTTGCTGCAGGACTCAGCTCCCTGCCTCGCCAGGCAGGACGTCTGTCCTCAGGGAGGCTGTGAGGACACACAGACACCCAGCCTGGTCCCCTTTAGACACCTCCCTACACACAGGCACGATCCCCGTCTCCCTCTCCGAGGCAGAGCCCCGACACCTCTCGAGTTCTCCCCGTGTGCCTGGGTGTGTGTGTGTGTGTGTGTGACAGGCACAGAGATGTTTTCCAGAAAGCAGAAAACCTCACAGATTTCCCCGAGTCTTCCCCCAGACGCCTTCAGCTCCCAACCAGACTCTCTTACAGAGCCGCACGCATTAAAATCAGATGCAAATCTCCCCGCTGCAGAAACACCCGACTGATACGAGCCTTTGTTCCTTCCCCAGGCATAATTGCAATTTGAGGAATGCTCTCCTCTAAGAGAAATGTCTATCTAACCTCCGCGTTTATCTGGAGGTGGTTAAACTCCACATGTCCATCTGCAGCAGCTGATAGGGAAGCACTGAAGGAAGCTGATACCATCTTTCATTTCTCACCAGTAACCCCACGGCAAGCCCGCTGCCAGCCCCTTTTTTTTCCCTTGTACAAGGCACCAGCTGCATCCTTCCGGGTCCTAACAGCCCACTTTTCTATCTATTCAAAGCCTGTCATTTCTACCAACATCATTAATGATGAGACTTGGGACACAATGCTTTGCACCTTGGTTTTTTTTTGTGTTCGTTTTATAGTCACAGCTGGGAGAAGGAGGTTTGTTTTTTGCCTTGCAGAGGAAGCTGCTCGGAGAATGACGAGCCTTTGTTCTTCCCAGGGTGCTCCAAGAATTGGCACTTCCAGAATTCAAGTCCTTAGGAGGCCATTCAGACCCAAGGCTGTTAAGAAAATTGATTATAAATTCCATTAAGCCAGTCGAGACGAACCAAAGCTGGCAGCAGTGGCTGCCAGCCCCGCTTGCCTCGAACCCACGTTCCCAAAAACCTGAGAAATCCAGGCACCAGCTTGGAGACAAACCCTTTCTGCAAAGTTCAGCCACACAGCAGAATAGCCCCCACCCAGAAACCCGGGGGCAAGCCCTTAGATTTGGCCCCCGCATCCGTGATGTGTCCATGAGGCAGCCCAGCTGGGGCAGAGCCTCCACCCAAACCCATTTATCCCTTCCTAGATTAACAAAACATCTCGCAAACTCTCCAGCAAGAGCAGGAAAACGAAGGGCAGCAAACAAGAAAAGCCACCACCCACGTCCTCAGTAGTGGGTCTGGCACTGGGATGATGATGGGGCACTGAAATGGCACTGAAATTCACTGCAGCAGATGCCCCACGCTCCTGCCATGGACCCCACACCAAGGAGAGGTTGTCCCTCCTCACCACAGGTCCTGGCTGACCATGAGAGATGTGCCCATAACTCCTGGAGAGCTTGGAAAGCTCTGCATCACCACCAGCATCCAACACGCATCCCTAGCACGGTAAGGAGACATCTCTGGGCCTTTCATCCATCCTGCGTGCAATGGGACAACCTCTTCTTCTGTGGGCTGACACTGGTAACCCCCACCACAGTAAGTGCGGAGTGTGTCCACCCCGACTCAAAACCCAAACGCCTTCCACAAGGCTCTGCCACCTACTGTGTCAGGCCTTGTCTACCCACCTACCGAAAGACCACTTTTGTTCCAAAAAGCTACCGTTGAAAGTGCTTCAGAGGTAGGAAACTGAGGCACAAGGTTTCCTCCAGCAGCCTCATCTCAGGAACTATGAGCAGATGTCTCACACCTGACCACAACTTCCCTGCCACTAAACCACAGCCACCTCTCACAGCCCAGGAAGGAAGACACAGCTGCCGGGGGGGGGCCCAACAACAGCTCATTTTCTTTGCCTTTGCACAAGGATGGCTGAATTCTCCCCACTTCCATGGGTCATGCTACAGAAGGAGCTATTCCCAACCCAAGCGCCTGGACAACATCATCTCACCAGGTGAGATGTGATGGGGATGTGTGACGCACCAGCACCAGCCTCTATTTTAAGGTGCTGCCGTGCGACTGCTTGGAGAGGTGTTTTGCTTTTTCCAAATCTTCAGCGGTGTGAACACAGCGTCAGGGAGAAGGTGGAGACGGCCACTCCATCAGCGTGCAGTCACGCATTTAGCTGTGCAACGGGAACAACACCCGCATTTGCAACCCTGAGTCATCACAGACACACAGAAATAGAATCACAGAATGGTTTGGGTGGGAAGGGACCTTGAAGACCATTGAATTCCACCCCCTGCCCTGGGCAGGGACACCTCCCACCAGACCAGGTTGCTCAAAACCTGGTCTTGAACCCCTCCAGGGATGGGGAAGTCACAGGTTCTCTGGGCAACCTGGGCCGGGGACTCACATGGAGCAAGCACCCTCCCATCTTATCTCATCCCATCCCAGGGCATGGAGGAGAGCTTGGGATGGGAAAGATATTGATTTCTCATGGGTGAGAGAATGGAGTGCCCAGTAGCATGCAAATCTCCATCATCCCTTGGTGTCACCGGTACCTGACAACAGCATCTTCAACCCTTGGTGTCACCAGCACCTGATGACAGCATCTTCAACCACTTCCATCTGGCCAATTGGAGATCATCACCCCAAACCAGTCACTGGGGAAGAGCAGGTCTCAGTGCCCAGTCTGTTCCCATCTCTATTCCAGCAGCTCCGGGGTTTTTCTTTCTACCAACTCTGCCAATTTACACACCCGGCCGCGGGGCTGAACTCCCGGAGGGGAAAGGTATGCGCCCCACCACCAGCCCTGCCATGAGAAGACACATTGTGCTCAGCTCCCTTCCCGGCCAGGAGTTATTTGTCTTCTGGCATTTGGGAGGGTTATTCAGACAGAAGGAAAAACCAAGCGGACAATGAACGCACAGTGTTAGAGCGGCAGCACATGGTGCTTCAGGAAACTTAAAAACCCTGTCAACAGGGACTTCAGCCCAGCAGTGGCCAACCCCATTCTCTATTTATTTTTAATAAGAATTCTTCTATTAAATCTGCACTGATTGGAGGTTGCAGAGACAGAAAAGAAAAATAAAAAAATTAAAAGGGAGATGTTGAGCCTGGAAGCCCAAGAAAGTCAAAAAAGGGGATATTGAACCTGGAAGCCCAGGCAGGGACCTCTGCTGTTTTCCTTATCCTCATCAAAATAATCCTAAAACCAAGAAAAAGCCTGTCTCCGCAGCAGCCCATCCTTTCGTTTGGGGGGGACGAGGGGGGATCCACAAGCCCTTTGGCAGAGCTGGTAGAGCAAGGGAGAAAGCCCTACACACTGACCTGCTTCTAATAACTGAGTAAAACCACATTTATGGGATTAAGCTCAGCTAATCCCTGGTAAATGCAGTTTTGTTGCACCGTGTTTGGATTCAGAAAACAAGCGAGCATAAAAACCAGGACAAAAAGCAGAGGTGTACGTATATATGTACGGATCCCAACAGGGAACGGGTGGGAGAGCAGGCAACGGGGAACACTAAAATCCAGCAAACACCTAAAAATTGAACCTAAGAGAGAATTTCCAGCAGATGAAAGCAGTTGGGGGAAGGTTTCAGGGTTGCTGCTTTCACACCTGGCTCTGCATTTCATACTCAGCCCTGTGACACCCTCACAGAGCAAGAGAAACGGGTCTGAAGGTGTCATTTTAGCTCAGGCTGGGCCTGAAGCCCACCAGAAATAGGTCTAGATGGGGCTGTCACACACAAGATGCTTCCCCACCTCCTCACGGCACACTTCAATGGGGAAACCCAGCAACACCCAGTAGCCCAGTGCAGCACTGCTGCTGGTGGGAATGAAGTAATGAATTTAATAACTCGGCTGATGGACCAGATGCCCCAGGGATGTCTCCAGTCCCCCCCTCTATGTGCTCCAACACCTCCTGCTCCCCGCCATGCCATGACCTGCCCTTTCCCCGTCAGGAAACCTGCAGCCCAGGACAGAATTACAGAATGATATGAGGTTGGAAGAGACCTCTGGAGATCATCCAGTCCAACCCCCTGCCAGAGCAGGTCCACCCAGAGTAGGTTGCACAGGAACGTGTCCAGGTGGGTTTTGAATGTCTCCAGAGACAGAGACTCCACCATCTCTCTGGGCAGCCTCTTCCGGGGCTCTGCCACCCTCACAGGAAAGTTCCTCCTCATGTTTAGATGGAACTTCTTATGTTCAAGTTTGTGCCCATTTCCTCTTGTCCTGTCCCTGGGCACCACTGAAAAAAGAACTGGCCCCATCCTCCTGACACCCACCCTTGAAGTATTTATAGGTGTTGATCAGATCCCTCCCTCAGCCTTCTCTTCTCCAGACTAAAAAGCCCCAAGTCCCTCAGCCTCTCCTCATCAGAGAGATGCTCCAGGCCCCTCATCATCTTTGTAGCCTCTGCTGTCCCCTCTCCAGCAGTTCCCTGTCCTTCTGGAACTGGGGAGCCCAGAACTGGTCCCAGTGCTCCAGATGGGGTCTCCCCAGGGCAGAGCAGAGGGGGAGGGTGACCTCTCTCGACCTGCTGGCCATGGTCTTCCTGATGCCCCCCAGGATGCCATTGGCCTTCGGGGCCACAAGGGCACATTGCTGCCTCATAGTCATCCTGTTGTCCACCAGAACTCCTAGGTCTTTCTCCTCAGAGCTGCTCTCCAGGTCCCCCAACCTGTCCTGGTGCAAGGATGCTTCTTCCCCATCCCTGCACCGAGCATCTCAAATTGAAAGAGCATGACGCCATCCAGCCTCATGAAGAATGCAAATCCCTTCTTCAGGCAGGGCTGGACGTGTTTCAAACCCCACGAGACCTCACCCCAGCCAGTGCTTTCCTTTCAGGCCTGCAGCAACTGATTCTCCGGCTCTAACATGACTTGACATGATTTTTAATTTTTTATTTTTTTTTTCCAGGTACATTGTCTGGCTTTTCCTCTCTCTTTCTGCTTTCCTGATGGCCCCAAAGCTGTCAGCCTCATCCTGCTCTGCATCCTGCTGTTTGGAGAGGGCAGAGCTCTGCAATACCTGGGCATGTGGGGGATTTTCAGAGGAGGGAGAGCTCAAGACCCTCATTTCTTCCCTTTCAATCCCAAGAGGGGGGTCAGACCCTGCTCCCTTCTTTCCCATAGGGCCAGCTCTTCACGGGGACTATGTATTTCCATAGCACCTTGCACAAAGACACCATAAATCACAGCTGGATCCCCCAAATATCCAAACCCTACAGATTTTAATGCAAAATAGGGTGCTGAATAGCCAGAGAGACCCTGTGAAACTCTGTTGTGCAACTGCGGGGTTACACAGGGCAACCCAAGACTGGAGATCTACAGCTGGAGATTTACTTTGAAGACAAACTCCTCTCCCAGCTCCCATCCCCTTTCGTCTTTTCCCTTCTCAGCAGCAACAGCCCGGCGAGCACAGACTCAACGTGCCAGATGGAGGACCTTGGGGCGAGCAACCACGGTTGGGTTGAACGCACTGAACAATCCCGCAGAAATCCTAGACCCAGATCCTGCATCTGCTCCGGCGGCCCTCCGGCACCTGCAGCCGGCCTCCACAGGGTTCCCAGCATGTAGGGAATCCCGGCACAACACCAATATCCAGAGAGAAAACAAGGCTCGGGTGGGGAAATCAAGTTATTCCTGTAAAAGCACCTCAAGGATGTACTATGGTAACCTCAGAGCTGACTCAAGCGGACCATGGGGCCACCAACCAACGTCAAGGCCATAAAAGAGGGCTGAGTTACTGCTCTGCCACGCAGGTGACGCAGCCAGGCAAACAATAAGGCTGAAATAGCTCCACTTTACAGCACCGTGCCGCAGACCCCCTCAAACCACATCTGGGGTGCCAGCGAGCCACCCCAGCCACCACCATTGCCCGTGTTTTCGCGCTCCATGTATATTTTTTCCTAGCCCTCTGCAGCCGGGCAGAAAAGTCCCAGGAACTCCAGGTCTGGCGTCCTTCCAGGGCGCCGGGAGACCCGTCGCCAAGGGAGGGCGAGGGAGCTGTTGTGCAGATGCCGAGGGTGGCAGGATCCTTGATGCAGGCTGCAGCATGCTATCTTTAGAAGGAACACATGCTACACCCGATTCCTTCTGCTCTATTTCCTACATGAAAACCCTTCACAGTGCACGCTCGCAGGGGCGCGCAGGGAGGAGGGGGTTCTCCGTGTCCCACAGCCAGCGCTAACGAGACCAGTCAACGAGCACCAAGCAGGTTGGTGTTGAAACCATGATACCGTAACGCATCTCCTCCCGCTGAGGACTTTGCTGTCACTTTACCAAGAGCCACAGGAGTATGTCACTCCAGCGGGGCACACAACGGAGCCACCTTCCACACAGCCACCCTCACCCCCCATGGCCAGGAAGGCTGGTGTAAGCCCTGGTGCAAAGAGTATACAGGATTGTTATGGTTTGAGAAAATCCATAACAATTTATTGTTGTTTAGACAATGATTCTACCACCTGATGACCCCTCCCCACCTGGAAAGGGGGAATTGGGGAAAGCAAGGAAATACCAGGGTTGAAATATAAATAGATTTAATAGGATAAGACTAAATAATTAACAATAATACTACAGAATTGGTACTAATCCCAATACTAATAGAAGATACACCAGGACTATCCTCAGCCCATTCTATCACAGGAAGCCACTCACTCCCAGCAGGGACAGCCCATGTGGGACTTCAGGAGGAAAGGAAGGGCTCAGGGCTCCGGCACCGGGGCAAGGAATTCTCAGGATCACAGCCATCAAGGGAGAGAGAGGGAGACAGAGAGAACTCCTCAGCAAACTTTCTAATTTATATCAAATGTGCCATTCATGGTATGAAATAACCCTGTCGGCAGCTCGGGTCAAATGCCTGGGCTCACTCGTCCTCATCCCCAAACCTGGGGAGCTCGAAAACAGAGACCTCAAATCCCACATCCCAGAGCTGGCTGTAAAGTAAATATTTTCACACATTCAGACACTAGAGTCTTCTAAAAGTGAAGTTTTCCTTAGCATTAGAAGAAAAGTTAGTCCTGTGTTGCTCAACCCAGAACAAGGATCCATCCTCAAACTGCCAGTCCAGCACTCAGACTCACCCAAGTCTAGGAGCTGGTGAGTTCCATCCTTTTTTTCAACTCATAAATGTCAACCTTTCAGCAACAGCTACACAAACACACCCTGTGGAAGTCTATAGGGCCAGTGGGTCTTTGCAGGAAAGAACTACCCAGGAAATCACGATCATCTGCTCGGAGTGGGTGCTCTTCAGTGAGGTCCTTCCAGTAAGTTTCTCCAGTAAGTTTCTCCATCCTTGGTAGAGATGAATTTCAACACCCTTGGGCTGGGGTCCAACCTCTGCTTCCTGGGGGAGTGTTTTCAGTGTTAGACACTGCTATAAACGGGACAAAATAGTATTGCCTGCCCTGCAGAGTCTGCAGGAAAAGTGCTGATGGTTTTTGTGGGATTTGGCTGTGATCTCATCCTTCCACCTCATGGTCCTCCTGAGACTGAGTCACAGAGTGCCCCAGTCTGCAAACCCCAAAGAGGTCAATACAATGCAGAAGCTCTCAGCTCAGAGCATCCACGTCAGCTTCACCACTTCTGCTGGATTTCAGGGGCATCCGCACTTTCACAGAAGTGTAGGGGTTGAAAGGGATCTCTGGAGACCACCTAGTCCAACCCCCTGCCAAAGCAGAGACACGCAGAGCAGGTCGCACAGGAACGCGTCCAAGGGGGGTTTGAATCTCTCCAGAGGAGACTCCACACCCTCTCTGTGCAGCCTGTTCCAGGGCTCTGCCACCCCCAAAGGAAAGAAGTTCCTCCTCATGTTGAGATGGAATTTCCCATGTCCCAGTTTGTCCCCATTGTCCCTTGTCCTATCCCCAGGCACCACTGAGAAGAGTCTGGCCCCATCCTCTTGCCCCCTTTAGCCCTTTAGCTATTGCTCAGCATCAATGAGATCCCCTCTCAGGCTGCTCTTCTCCAGCTGAACACCCCCAGGTCCCTCAGCCTTTCCTCAGCACAGAGATGCTCCAGCCCCTGAGCATCTTTGTAGCCTCCACTGGACTCTCTCCAGCAGTTCCCTCTCCTTCTGGAACTGGAAGGCCCAGAACTGGACGCAGTGCTCCAGCTGTGGCCTCCCAAGGGGAGAGAAGAGGGAAATTTATGGGAATCTGTCCCCAAAAGCCATGTCAGGAGTAAATGGCAAGCATTTGCACCTCCTGGGAAGGGGGACAGGAGAAAGAAATTCCCCTCTGTGGGACTAATTAAAGCCAAGTGCAGCCCTGAAGGAGAAACAGGAGTGAAGAGACACCCTGGCTGCCCCTGCCCGTCTCTGAAAGCCTCCTCAGTCTGCCCCCACCTCCAGGGGTTACGATCTCGCCAAACCACGTGAAGCAGAAAGAAAAATGTTTGGCAAGGAGTCAGAGGCTGCTCTTCTGGGCTGCCAAACCTCATCAGAGCTGCCCATGGGGCAAAGCGGGGCTCTGCCACCTCCGTGCAGCGCCGCACACAGGCACCCACCAGCCTCACTGCGGCTCCAGGGCAGGAGAAAAAAAAAAATCTGCTGCCAGTCGAGGGGAGCAGAAACTGCCCAAAACACTTGGCTCCCAATAGACCCAAGGCAGGGTTTTTAACAGCGAGACCATTCTCTCTATTTAAAAAAAGAAAAACCCTAAATTGAGAGACGGGTCATTTATTGTCTTCAGTGAATTTAAGCACAACTGATACCGCGCTGCTGCGTGATTTAGCAGTGGGGTGACAAGGCTGTCACCCGTAATAACCCTGCCTGTTGTGTGCTGACAGTCACCCAAGGCGGGAGGGAGCGGGGCTGGCGAGACGGCTCCGATGGCTTCTGGGCCATTGCATCAGCCGAGGGGGTGCAATCACGGGAGCTTATTGCCACGAGAGAGCTGCTCAGCCGAGTTTAAATTCCTCTTTCACAAGACATTGCTCATTGCGAGGTGCCAGCTCCTGTTTACTTTGCAAGGGTTCAGACAGAAGGAATGTGGGAATCTTGCAAACGAATCCAAATTGTCCCAGCCCGCGGAGGGAGCAGCGTCCATCCTCAGTCCTGGCAAAGAGGGAATTTGCCTCCTCTGCTCCCCGAAGTTGTGCACGGAGAAGTTTGAAGAGCTCAGTGGTTCTCATGCTCTCTGGGCACCTGGAACACAAGTCTGATACACCCCATTTCTCTCTGAACCCAGGAGGGATGGGGAAAAGCACAAGGCTCCTCACAGATATTTAATTCTCCTTTCTAAGAGGAACAAGAACCAAAAAGCCCCCATGGTCATCTGCAGCAAGCAGCCCAGCAGAGCGCTGGCCAGGCAAGCAATTAACACATTGTCAAGGAAGCAGGAGAACAGCCCTAATGACAGCAACTGCAGAGCAGCCTCCGGCTTCTTCCCTCTCATTTTGGAGCCAAAGGAAAAGAGGGGAAGGAGTCGCTCGCCCTGTTGGCCAAAGGTCCGGTTCAGCTTGATCCCATCGACACAAAGCAGCTTGATGCACCCTGATCCCCAAGCTGAAGTGGATGTAGGGTGGCTGTGGCCACACAGCCAGGGGTTAGAGCATGAAGAGGAGCTTCCCTCTACCTCTGCCCTGCCAGGGGACCTTAGAAAAGGTCACTTTGTCATCCCAAAAGGCTCAGCGATGCCTGCAGCCAAGTGGGGTTGTCCTGACATTTCTTGTGGTTTCCTCCACCCACCACCAGAACTCCAAAGGGATGAAAACAAAGTCCGGAGGTGAGAGGAGAGGAACAATATCTCAAGGTATTTCTACTGAAAACAACTTTGGGAGTTCTCATTTCAAACCTCTTCTGGCATGAGAAAAGCAGACAGCAAACCTGTTCTCCTGGGGACACCCAGCACCGGCTGAACCTCCTGTAGAAGGCATCTCGACTCACTCTGCTGCTGACTTTAATGGCATGATCCTGCTCCATCCGATACAGAAATCCAGGCTGGGAACGGGGTTTCAAACTGTGATTTTCAATCTCTGCAGGAGTAAAAAGATTTTGGACATTCTCGCAGGGCCTGAGCACCACAGGCAAACAACATCAGGAGGAGGATGGGGGGGAATGCTCACACCAGACCAGGTGCTCTGACCCTTTGCATGTCGCAGTAATAAAAGAAAATTACCGAGCCACAGAGGGAAGTGTTCAGCCCCTGAGATAAGGTCACAACCCAGGGTGGCTTTTGAGATGGCACAGCAGTGAGTTCGGCTCCTCCTTCCCAGGAATGCACTTGAACTCAGCTGAAACAAGGAGGAAAAATTAAAACAGGGAGGAGGGGGGTACTTGATTAAATATTCATATGAAAAAGCATTACTTGCCTTCATAAATAACAGAAATGCGTTCCTCCTCAATTAATATGCATCACTACTAACTTCCTTAATGAAGTCAAGCTCTGTCCCAGCAACTGAACACTAATGCTTTCTGTCAGCAACATGCAGCACCACTAGGAGATTTTTTTTTTAGTTGTTTTTTTTTTCTTTTTTTTTTCCTGAATCTCCTCCTGGGTTTCTCAGCTCGTGTCTGTCCCGACCAGCACAACCTACGGACTCAGAGCCACAACACCTAAGAAAGAGCATCACGCTAGAAGCACAGAGGCAGTCACACTGCACCAGCCGTTGCTCCCCATCCCTGGTGGGTTGGGGGTTTTTTTCCCACAATTAGAAGTACAAGCAATCCCTCTCCCTGGACTGGGATATTTAAAGACGTGGAAAGAGGAAGAAAGAGAAATCCGCCTAAAGGGAGAGGCCAATATCAGAAAAGATGACGGTTGGGGGTAACACGTACCCTGTGTTTCCCATTTTGCCAGCTCCCCGGGTGGATGATGGTGCTGAGGTCCATACCCAGACACAGCATCGACCACCTCCAGGCCGCGCTGAGCTCCACCTCACACCACTTGAGGCCCTCACAGAGGGGGTTCAGGACACGCAGTTGCAGGCAGGTACCTGAATGCAGATGGATTTTGGTTCAGCTGAGACTCTGCTGAGGATCTTCAGAAAGGTCCTTGACCAGTTGCTTGCCTGAATCCTTGCCCTGCATCTTCCACATCAGCTACATCATCTCTCCCAGAGCCTCTTCTGATTGTCTGGGTCTGTTCTTTCACAAAAGGGAAGGGACTCTGGATCAGGGAGGGGAGCAGGTTTGACCCTGAAAGAGGGGAGATCGAGCTGAGATGTGGGGAAGAACTTCTTTGCTGTGAGGGTGGTGAGAGCCTGGCCCAGGTTGCCCGAGAAGCTGTGGCTGCCCCATCCCTGGAGGGGTTGAAGGGCAGGTTGGAGGGGGCTTGGAGCAACCTGGTGTGGTGGGAGGTGTCCCTGCCCAGGGCAGGGGGTGGCACTGGGTGGGTTTTAAGGTCCCTTCCCACCCAAACCATTCTCTGATTCTATGTAAAGGCCAGAACACTGTATTTGTGCCCCCAGCAGCTCTCTGCCCCCACCACACAAGGCACCCAGCTGACACTGCCGTCTCTCACCTCCCTCGCTGCCTTATGTCACTGCCTGACTTCAATCACTGTCACTTGCAACATGTGCTGACAGGGCAGGCTGTGAACCGTGGCAGCAGGATGCACACGCATGTGAGCACTAAGCTGTCCCTCCTGCAGGGACAGTCACCTCCAGGCAGCTGGGAAGGTAGCTCCTTCCAGAGCACCAGAAAGATTCAGCAGAGCTGGGCTGTCAAAGCCTTTAAGCGCTGGAGATCACAGCTTCTCCACACACAGGTTCATGGATGTCTCCTTAAAACACCCTGAAACCTCAATGTGAGCAACCTGCAGGGAAAACTCTAGCATCTGTCCTGCTGGTCACAAATTCCCATTGCTTTAGCAGCAAAGACATTTTGACAGGCATCAAGCTGGTAAGCCATGTCCAACAGCATGTCACCACAGGTCACAGTTCTCCACTCCATAGCTCTTCTGTCCTCCCTCTCCAGAACCCCCAAAACCAGTGGAGAAATGTGACTTTAATCCTGCCCTGCTCTGTGTCCAACTGCAGGCAGGAGGCAGAGCAGCAAACACCAGCAATCCTGAGACCCTTCCATCCTAAGGAGAAATTTGGGGTCTTTGTAGCGAAAGAGCAGCTGAAGGACCCCGTGTGGCCTCAAACCCATGAGTTAACTTCTGAAAACACCATGCTGGCACCATCCTCCTCCGCCTCTCCCACCTCCTGCCCCAGGGAGAAGATCTGCAAAGGAGGAGCAGAGAGGAGCACAGGAGCCAGACCAGCCCACAGCCGCTTTGGAGACAAGCATTTGAGTGAGTTTCTCCATTAAACCCCTCAAACTCAGGCTTGCGCAGCCGAAGACCAAGGCATAAGTCTAATTCCTACTGACACTTCACACCACATGGCCCACACCACACCACCACAGCGATGGAGACCATACAAATAAACAAAAACCAGTCCAGGGTTCATAACCTCCTTACACAGGTCCCATTCAGGAGGACCTGGAATTGCTGGATCCCAAATTTTCGTGCCAAAACCTCATATCTGCTTGAGAGAGCAGGCGATGTTACGCGGCAGGAGAGCCAAGAGCAATACTTCTAATCCTGCATTAACAAACATGACTCACCCATTTATTTTCACTGGTACGTTCACGGTTATTTTAAGCTTTGTCTAAAGAATGCCAGCTACTGTATAATAACTGGAATGAAAGATGGCAGTGTTTTTATTTTGCTTTACAACTAAAGATTTATTTTTAGGACCTTAAAAAAAAAACGAAAAGCGAAACTGGCCTGTAAATTATTTTCAACACTTTGGCACTGATTTCCTAAAGCAGACCCACGTGAGCATGTCCCACCTTCCATCACCAGGGAAAACTGGTGGCCCAGGTGCCACCAGCGCTGGATGCAGCTTCGCGCTTCCCTGGGACATCTCAGGCAAATCCCACCTCCCAGATGAGGGCTGAAGAGATAAGACTGTGCTTTGCAGGATGTTTAGTTCACTCCCAGGTGCCAGGTTGCAACCCAGAGCACTCCCCGCCCAGGGGCTGCCATGTGGGGTTACACTATAAGCTCATTTTGGGCCACCGTCTGCTCCACAGGGTTCACCATCTGCTCCCACCGTGAGTGGGTGGGTGGGTGCTGTCTCAGGGTTACGGGCATCAGGGAGGACATGAGTCAGGACTCCTGGGCTCTGCTCCTATAGACAGACCAATAGAGGGGAGCAAGAACATCCAGAGCCTGAGGTGGCCTCCTCCGCTTCAAAATGGGGGGAAAAAAGGAAAACACCACAAAACACCCGTCCCAGCCCCAAAGCAACATGTTACCAACAAGTTACAGCCCAAGGTGCAATGAACTTGTTAGAAAAAGAGGAGAGGAAAATCAGCACTTCCAGCTTCCTTCTCAGGGTTCAAAGACACTCATTTGACCCTGACACGGAGAAAAGAGCTCCCTGAGGCTTGGTCATGGCCCAGAGGAAAGGACAAGCTGGGACTGCTCCTCCTTGGGGTGCCAGACTAAGGCCACAGCATCGCTCTATGCCTCGTTTCACCAGCAAGGAGGCTTGTTGGAAGGTGGTCTCAAAACACCCTGGGCACACCATCTGACAGAAGCTGGAGAAACGGGGGTTAGGAGCTTGCTCGCTTGGGTGATGACTTTAGTTCTCCACATACAAATCCCTCTTATGCCTTCAACATTGCTGGCAAACGTGGAGCTCCCCAGGGCCAAGGCTTTGACCTGGCCAGGGCAGGGTTTTCCCTCGGCCAGACCCAAGCAAAGCAAAGTACAAGTGCCCTGAGAGCTGCTGTGCACACTCCAGGTGATGGGTCTCCCTGGACACTCCACTGTCCACATCTGCTGATGGTTGGCAGGTTGAATGCACCAGGGAGAACATACATCTCCTTCCATCATACCAATTTCCAGCTCAATGCAAAGGTGTAAACACAATTCCTGTTTGGGAACAGGAGAAGCAGTGTATTTGGGACAACAGGGGCTGAACTTTAAGCCCCACGAGGGAACAGTTAACCACACAACCACATCCAACTATTCCTTCTCCAACATCCCACAACCTTGAGTGAACACCCTTCCATAACTTCATTTTTCCTCCCCATTTTCCCCATGCTTGTATCCGGAATAAATCCCCTTTAGCCCTCCCCAGGAGACAGAGGAACAAGGGTAGGGGAGACTCTGCTCATATGAAATGCACAACTGTTCCCACAGGGTGCTCATGGCAGGGAGGCTTCTCTTGGTTTTGCTCTCTCCTACATGTTTACACCAGCAAACCTGCAACACATTCCTGCCTCCCAGCAGACCAGAGTGTCCCTAAGAATTTTCCATCAGAAACTCACTGTCAGGCTGCCGGAGCAGCACGCGTTTCCGCAGCCGTTTTCTGCCCTCTTGTGAAGCTCTGCAGAAATCCACCACCAGAGCTTTGCAAACCCACGCTCCCACACCAGGCTCCCCTGTGCAGGGACATGAAGAGACCGTGACTGTCCCCAACGTACAGCACTAAAGATTTCCTGCGGGTGAACAAAGGGCTTTAAGGACCATCACCTCTCCCAAAAAAGAGCATTGCTACCAGTTCTGCAATCCTACCAGTGCTGCAACAGCTTGCACTGGGCTCAACCCTATTTTATCCCACAATCAATCGCTTTTTAAAGCCCTGAGCCAGGTGATTCCCCCTTCCACTGCTGAGACAAAGCTCTTGCCCTCTCCATCCAGCCAAGCCCAGGGTTTCCCTTGGATCCTGTGGGATTAAAGGTGAGCGATCCACTGATTATAAAAAGCCTGAGTGTGTCTGTGTGTCTTCCTACCAGGTGCACCAGCCAGCACGTTACAGGGTTCATCCCTTCCTCTCCTTTCAATAACCTTATTTTTTGTATTGCCTCCATGGGACACCAGGATTTGGTGGCTTATCCTATGGGATATGGTTGGGAAAGGGCAGGGATACAGCAGGTGGCCTGGGGCTCAGCATGTTCCCACCTGCTAAAGCCAAAAGTTATGTGTCCAGAAGAAGGAACCTTTGGCTCTAATCCACATTTGGTGCCAGTGTGGGCCGTGCCAGCACAGCCCAAATTTCCACGTCAATCCCGTATCTCTCCTGTAGGGACAGAAGGGACATGACTCATTCAGAAAGGGAGACAGACGAGGGACAGATGGGGAGGGCTGCTGCCTTGCTGTGCTCGCTGCCCTCCGAGCATCCCTCCTCCCCTCCACCCCGCCATCTGATCAACAAGTCATGTTCTTGTTCACACCAAACAGTACATCTCACACTAACCCACCCAGACAGGTCCCTCCATAAATCCATATCCACACCGACCCCTGTGCCTACAACCTACCACGTCCCCTCCTTTACAACAGAGAAACTGAGGCACAAAAAGGGCTGTGACTTGGAAACACGTAGCCCTGTTAGACACCAGAGGGTTCACTCACACGTCCTGGCTACAAAAGCCACTCCAGGTTAATCTCTGCCCAGCAACTGGCATTCTCCTCATGCCCAGAAGTGTCAGTGACAGATGCCAAAGGCTCCCTGGGGTCTCCTTCATCTTCCCGAGGCATTTACTGCTCTCATATAGATAGTTACTGGTCCCATCAATTACTTGACTTTGGCATAATGACGCAACACAAAACACAAGCTGCACAGCCTGCTGGCTTTTAAATGCCATGGACATAAGGACAACAAATTCCAGTTGGTCTCCTCCAGTCATTTGTCAAAGCCATTCTGTGAACTGTTCCTTCAAATGTAGGGTTTTATTCTGGATTGCGTGATGGCACCCCACAGCACACCACCACCACGCCAAGCCTTTTCCCTTCCAAGAGCCGCTTTTCAACGCTCGGGGTCTGAACCAGGCAGGTGCTGCCAGGGAGCTGCTCCCATCGATGTCGGATACATCCCAAAAAGCCAACAATCAGCGTGATCCAGGGTGTCCGGAGCCAGGCACCAGATGGCACAGCCACCCCGCTCCGCTCCCAGACAGACACTCACCGACTCGCAGCCCAAGCCGCTCCGACATGACAGGCAGGAGGAAGGTCAAACCATCTGTTTGCTGAGAGCTCAGTGCCATACTTCAGTCCAAAGCATTTAAAGACTGGAAACCTGATCTTAAGATTTTCCAATAATTGCTTTAATCTTGCTTCTTCCAAGTCTCCAGGAGCTTGCAGCCGCTTTGGGTGCTCAAGCTGAACGGCCAGAACAGGAACAGGAGAGCATCCAACACCTACAAGGACCATCAGGACCATTGTCCTCATCAACCTGATGCTCCCTCAGTGAAGCATTTGTGCCACCAGGCAGAGCCAGACCTGACTGTATGCCCAGAACAGGAAGACGACTCAGGGTTTGTTTTTTTTTTTTACTATTTAACTTGCTAAAGCCCTTATTGCTAAAATATTTTGAATTCTGCCTACAGTTTCCATCTCTTCCCAGTGCAAAGCAGCTGGTGCCTTTCATCACAAGCAGCTGCATTTCATGAGGCTGTGACTATTGCCAAGTGTTGGGGGGAGCCCTCAGACACATGGGCCCATCTACTCAGGCTTATTAACTCCTCCTGCAAACAAGGAGGCCTTTCTTTTTGAAGCCTGGCACTCCTGCACACCTAAACCGCATCTCCAGCCCTCTGGTTTGATCTCCTGGCTTGTGCTGATCTGACCAGGAGAGCTGGGCTACACAACCTTCCTCCAAGACATCTCAGCTCCAGTTTTTCCTATTATTTCAAACTCTAAATTGCAAAAAACCTAAGAAGCTGTTTCAGGCCTACAAGTCCATTTGCTCATTTGCCTTCAAGGAAAGGCAGCTACACACAGAGAAAGCTCAGGCAAAGCTCCCTTCACCCCCTCAGGCCTCTTGGTGCCCCTGGGGACCCTCTACTGAACACCCTTGGCCTTTACACCCAGAGTGCTTTAGACTTAGATTTCTGCCCACCTACAACATACATAGAGCAACCTAAGATTGGAATTGAATAGAGAAAATAAAAAAAAAAAAAGAGGAAAATAAACGGCCCAAGGCCACAGCCCACAACACTTTCCCCTCACACAACCCGTCGCCTCACTAAGGGGCGGCTGCCCCCGCCCGCCTTTTATACCCGCGCGAGGGGGCGGGGCCTCCTGCCCTCACCCCTGCCCTTCTCCAACATGGCGGGCCCGGCAAGCGCCGGCCCCGCGCATGCGCACGTCGGGGGCCTTTAAAAACGCGAGGAGAGAGCGGGCCTTGAAACATTTTGGCTGCGAGAGGGTTCTTTCGGTGGTGTATTTGTTTCTCTCCGTAGGGTGGTGCGGGGCTGGAAGAGAGAGGGAAAGGAAAGAGGGGTGTGTGGCGTTAGGGCGGCAGGAGTGAAGCTGGGTGGGTGGTGTGTGAGGCGGGGAGGCCCTGGCCTGGCTTGGCCTGGCCTCTCCCCGCTAAGGCCATGGGGCGGCCTGGCTCCTACTAAGGCCAGGCCTGGCCTGACATTGGGGTCCTCCCCGTTAGTGGTGCTGAGGTGGGGCCTTCAAATCTCCATTGGGTTCTGCTGCCAGGCTCTTTCTGAGCACCCCCTCAGCTGCCTCTGCATTTCTTGAGGCTTTAACTGACCCCACAGTCAGGCCTGGGCTGGCAGCTCTGAGGCGCAGTGGGTGCCAGCCCCTTCCTATGCTGTGTCTGAGGTGGATGTTAAGGTAAAAGGCTTGTAGTTATATCTACCATGACTTGGTGCTCCCAAATCATGGAGAAGTTTGGATGTCCTGGCTAATACTAATTGTAGTAGCTGCATTATTGTTAAAAAACTCTAAATGCCCCCATAAAGATAAGGAGGGTGTTCAGCAAGTTGTGGTTTTTCTCTTCAGGGCATGAGGTAGCCCTTTTTGTTAAACTGCCTATGCAAGGTGTTCAGATTCTTACTTGGGTCTGTGGGTTACTACATCTTTGTACTGCTGAGGGCCTTGAAACTTTTAAGGGGTAAAGTCTGCCTTTTCCTTGGGCTCTTCTCTTGCCAGAATGTGTTATGTGGTGTCCTGGGTGGCAACAGCAACCCTGCAGCCAAGAGCACAGGAAAGCTCCTTAGTGGAAAAGCTCTGTAAGTGAAGATGGTAAACACTCAGAAAGGCTGGGTGTCTCTGGCTGCCTTTTGATGGGGAAGGATTTCTTCCCAGGTCTTCTGCCCTACCTAAAAAAAAGGGATGATGCAACTTCGCTCTGATACCATGTAACATCTACAGCTATAAGGTGTTTTATTAATCTATCAGGGTGATCTTACAGGTCTGCTAAGGCTAGAGAACCTCAGCTAGGGTGATGTGAAATAGAGCCTGCCCTAACCTTCAGACTGGAGGTGATCTGCTTCCAACATTTCTTCGTCCTCCAAGCCCCAAGCGTGGGCAGCTATCAGCAGGACAGCACCTATAGCAGAGAGCCCCGGTCTCACGGCAGTCGTCTGTCTGTCTGCAAGCACCATATGGCACGGCCTTTGCCTGCAGCCTTAGGACACCTGTGAAGTCAGTTTTCATCACCATCAGCACAGCTCATCTGGTTGCTGTAGACACTGACATCATGTCATGTGCCTGGATGAGATAACTGTCACGTGAGCAGGGGAAGGGTTTCTATAACTAATGGTAAACATAGTATAGGCTGGAGGTTTCTGTGCCACATTCCTGTTAAAAGAAAAAAACAAATCAGTATGTTGGGGCACATTCTGGGAGTTGCAGAAATACTAATTCATAAGGCAAGGACTAGGTTGGATTGTTAATCCCTTATCTTTTCTTTCCTACTTATAATAAAGGTTGTTGGTGAAATCAGTGGCAAAATCGTTGATCACGTTATCAACTCTGTTAAAATTGGTGTTTTGGAAGGAGAGCAGGCAGATGGGAGCCGGGTCTCCGGGACCAGTGTCAGCCTTTCCTGGTGAGGAGGCGGCGAGTGATTTGTTTCCAGGTCAGTGCGATGTGCTGATATAACACTTGAGCTCAGTAAGAGGCAGGCGAGTGCATGGGGGGAGCATGGCACGCGTTGCCAAGCTGGGAGAAACAGCATTTCCCCCGGCGTGGGCAAGTTCAGGCCACTGCCAGAGCCACACCTTTGTTCACACTCATGTTTCAGTGCACTAAGCTGGGGAGGTGCCAAGGAAACTCCTTGATTAATCACTTTACAGTCTGTTTAGACACAAATAAAAAATGCTCAGCTCCCGTGAAGGTGAAAAGAGGGACATAAACTGATTTTTTGCTAAGATTAGACTCTTACATGAGAAGATTTCAATCCAAAATAAAACTGTTATCTTGAATTTCTACAGCGATTCTTTTCTCTCCCTCAATCCTTTACTTTTTTCCTCCTGCTCTAGGGAATGCCTGGTTTGGACCCTGTGGCATCACAGGTTGCTCCTGGTGACTCACAGAAGCAGCAGGGCAATGAGACTGGGCTTGTGTGTGGGGAAGGAGGACATGGGCTATAGACAAGGCGGAATCCTTCGCTGTTGTGACAGTTTTGCTAATCTAAATGTGAAGCCAAAGCCAGAACTTGCACGCTTTTGTTCCAGGATGTGTGACAGAGGATACAGCCCAAGGTAATTCCCACCGACCCCAGGAGAGAGGAAGCAGACTCCTAACAACAAGGGACAGTCTGTCCATGTTCTGGAAATCTCGCAGGAGTTTTGCTCTTCTGGTGAGCCACGAGCCCTCTCCAGCTCAGCATCTTCCAGTCAGTTTCTTTTTTTTTTTTTCAAGTGCCTTTGGCATCAGCAGCTTCAGGGTTCAAAATTCTTCCTGGTGCTACACAGGGTTTGTCCCTGCCAGGGATCTTCCAGCCATTGTGGGGCTTTTAGATCCGTGTTGGGCACTGCTATGAGTAAAGCTGGATTAGGAAATTTTGGGAGGTGACTCAGCACAGAGCTCAGGTGAGCTCAGCCCTCCCTGACCTCTGTCTTTTGCCCTGAACGTGCTGAAAGCTTCCTCATCCAGGGTGACGCATGTCAAGTAGCCAGACACTGCTAAGGGGAATGAATTTTTATACATGGCTGAGTGAAAAATACGTTCAGGACGTGACTTTTCCTTTTTTCTCAGTTACAGGAGATGATATTTCTGGACATTCAGTGGTCTGCATGGGAAGCAATGCACCTGCAGCTCACAGCGAGTTAAATCCCACAAGGCACAGCAGGACCAGCTCATCCCCTACACGTTTGATACCTTTGTCGAGGTACATGCTAGTGCTTGAAGTCTGACAAACTGCACGTCTCATTTAAAGCGTTGAGGTGATTCATTGTCCCACAGAAATTAGTTCCTCAAAGTCTTTCTCTTGAAATGACTTGCACATCAGAAACCCGGTGTGGGTTAGGAACCCCACTGGATTCTCGGCACACTGCAGCCCCGAGGTCACAGCTTTGTCATTGCAGAAGATCTGGGAAAGAAACATTTTGGCCTAGCGTCAGCTCAAGGCTAAAATATGCCACCTTGGGGAGCCAAGGTAACCTCCTGGCATCTGTCAGCCCGTTCCCTGCTGTGTCCTGACTGCGCTGCTGTGTCGGCTTCTGCTTCGTTTTAATGCCATAGGAGGAAAATCCTATTTTGGGTATTGCCCTGTGTTGTCAGTCATTTCATGAATGCACAATGGATTCCTTTGTCTCATTTGGCTACCTGAAGTGGGGCTTCAAAGTGGCCCAGCCTGGATGGCCAGTTCGCATGAGGCCAAGCTTGGCTTTGTCCCCAACACTGGGATGAAGAAACGAGAGACAAATGAGTAGGGTCCCTCTGCCTGGGGCTGTTTCTGACCCAGTGATGGAGACACAACGCATGCCAAAGAGCATGAGGGCATTTGGCCTGGTAAAACAACAGACCTAAAACTCAGGGCATCACACAGGGAAGCACGTGCTTTGTGTCCCAGCCTTGTGCAGGGCAGAGGGGGGCCAAGAATCAGCTTCTGCATTTCCACAGCAGGATTTCTCAATTGTTCTTTACGCCATCTGGGTCACTCCTTTCCAGATCCCCTGGATTTCTTCTACATTCCAAGCTCTGCTGTTGAGATCTTTACTTCTTGGTACTGCAAGATTGGGTAAGAAGCTAAAACAAATGGATTTACAAACTATCTCAATAATACAGAGATACGATTAAGAGTAAAACGTGGCCTGATCCGTGGGTTTGGTTTGCGTTTTGAGTAATACCCTTGTCCAGCTGTGTTTGGAAAACAGTGCAATAACGTGTCACATTTGTAGATCCCTGCCCATGCTGTTGACTTAGGGGAGGAGGGCTTGAACCAACAGGAATGTTGTTGCTTCTGTGAGGCTGGCTCTATTTTTTTTATTTTTTTTTTTTTGCCCTTGTCCTGGAGTTGGGCATTGAAGTTTTCCTGAATCATAGAATTGTCTGGGTTGTCAGGGACCTTTAAGATCATCGAGTCCAACCATCAACCTAACCCTGATAAAAACTATTACTAAATCATGTCTCTAAGCACTGTGTCAACCCGTCTTTCAAATCTCTCCAGGGATGGTGCCTCCACCACTTCCCTGAGCAGCTTAATAACCCTTTCAGTTTAAAAATTTTTCCTAATATCCAATCTGAACCTCCCCTGGCGCAACTTGAGGCCATTTCCTCTTGTCCTATCGCCTTTACGTGGCTCACCAGTGGGTTTTAATTCCCTCTTGCACCTGATGAACAGCACAGAGCAGCTTCTGGAACTGACTCTTCTCATTGAAGTTAATTCTTAGGGGTTCCTTACACTGAAGAGTAGGTGGAAAATTATTTCCAGTGCATTTCTTCTCTTGACTAGGTGTGGAACGTATTTATTCCTCTCTTCCTGAGCCTTCAGTTTTTCTTTGCTCTTTGTCCTTTACGGTTCAGCAGTGGGATCTGCAACGTTCACGCAAGGTGTGTGCAAGGAGCTTAGTGGCTTGGTGCCTGGGTGGTGACATAGATGGCTCCCGTGTGGAATTGCAGCTGGATTAACTCTGTGCCGATGGGGCTCAAGCAAGAGCTTGAGGTTTAACGGAGCCCACAACCCTGTAAGCACCAGCATGTCCAGCACAGCTGCTACGTGAGCCTCAGGGTTGCTTTGCAGCCCCCTTGCATAAATCAGAGCTGCATCCAGCCACAAAACTCACCCAGCACTGCCTTAACAGCCAGCGAGAGAGAAAAGCATCTCCTAGGTGGTTTTGGAAGCCTTTTTACCTGAAGACATGGGGTAGATTTCCATATATCTCCAAGAAATATGTCCAGGTTCTTACTGTTTGTCTTGGACAGCCGTTTCTGCTCTTGCCTGGCTTACAATATTGTTTTTCCCCACAGCAGTTTCCCAGTGTCTCTTAACTGCAAAGTTAAGAAGGCTTTGCATTTCTGGATGGATAATCAATAGATCACTGTGTTTGTCAGACTTTTTTTCCCCCCCTCTCTACTTCTTTACTGACCTCTCTATTGAAACCTCAGCCATTTAGGAGGCAGATGAAGCCATGAGTTGTTACCTGGACTCTGTATTTTTACCCTTTTGTAAGCAAACCCAAACCCTGCAATTGTGAAATCAGGAGAACAACTTGGCTTGTGATTTCTTTAATAATCCCACTCCCTGGGAGGAGGTTTGGTAACCTGTTACAAGTGGGGCAAGGCAGTTTTGAGCACCATCTTGCAAGACTGTCACGTACCAAGGAATAATTGCTGATTCCTACCTCCCAAGAAGCTAGAAACTTAGACTGGGACCTCAGAGTGCCACTAAAGCCATCCACCAGCTTTGGGGAGGCTCAGTTCTGAGGCGCTGCTGGCCCCCCCTGGTCGTGACATATGGCCCTCTACATGGCCTGGGGCTTTCACTCAGCAGCTAAGTGCACACCTTAGAAACCTCTTGCAATGTAGTAATTTTATTTTAATGAGTGGCCTTAGGTATTAAGACATCACGTCATCTGCTCCTGCCCACTGCTAATGCTTCACTGAACGTTTGGCTTTGAGACTTAGAGATATAAGACAGCCAGAATGTTGTCAGAAACAGCAGCAGGTCGGGAACAGCCACAGTTGAATATTGGCTGGGTGTAGGAAAAAAAAAAACACAACCCTGAAGCTGTCCTGGGCAGCTGCTTTCTTGTGGCTTGAGTGCTTGGTGGTAGAAGAGGTGATGAAGAGAAATGAAAATGAGAGAAAACCTTTCTCTATACTGTTTAGAGGCTGCAGTTTCTTGGTGTTCTACGAAGCCGGAGTGGTAACTGCTTTGCGGGACTTGTCACCTGACATACTGAAATCTGCATCCAGGGTCTATGGGGCGTCTTCAGGATCGGTTGTAGCCACACTTGCATTGTGTGGGACTGATATAGGTAAGGGCTTTGAGCTTCTATTTATTCTGTGTCTAAAGAGATTGAATGTCTGGAAAATTTGGAGCTGCAAAAGATAGGGGTTTTTTATTATTATTCTTAATCAGTGGTTAATTTCCCAGAATTTAATTTATTGGTGTCTTTAATAGTGGAATAATAGTGTAATAATGTGTGTAAATTAACAAGCAAAGAGAAACTAGACTAGATATAGTTATTAAATAAGTCATTGCATCTTATTAATTTGGATGAATGGTAAGCGTATCTAAGAAAATAAACAGGAGTGCCCTCACTAATATGAGGTTGTTGGTAGATTCCCAAAACAGAGAGGAAAGAAAATATTGAATATAGAGAGGATCAGTATTGCTCTTGCATGAAATAAAAAGAAAATTATAGTCACAGAGCTGAGAAATACATCAGGGGATAGAGATACAGAGCCAACAGGAGGAAATACTACACAAAGGCTTCCTGCCAATTTTATCCCATATCTCCAAAAATGTTTAAGATGTCTTGTGGAGGAAATGGAGAGAAACGGGAAAAGAATACAAAATACTTCCACTTCCTGCAATATTGAAGATCCTTAGAAAATCTAGGTCCACTCATGAGATGTTCAGCCCTAATAAAAATAGCGGCTCTTTATGAGCATGGTAAAATGCCCCTTTACCCGGTGGGAGCACGGCTGAGAAAGTCCATAAATATAAGGGATGTCGCATAATTGCTTTGATTTGCTTTAGATTTGATCAAGCAGTCGTTCCTTGATAATCTGACAAGCTCTTTCTGGATACGTCTTCCTGGAGGAAAAGTCCTTAAAGTCTTAAGAGATTTCTTGAACAAATATCTGCCTCCAAACGCCCACCAGCTGGTATCTGGGAGGCTGAACATTATCGTCACCCGTGTGCGCGACTGGAGAAGCGTGGTGGTTTCAGACTTTGCCTCCAGGGAGGACCTCATTCAGGTGAGAGCAGCCACCGCCACCCTGCGAGAGGACGAGCTGCGTGACATTTACTGCCTACCCGTGCCCCACAGCGTCCGTGGGGGAAATCTGGGTCCTCGCAGTATTCCATGCTGTGATTTCTGTCCTTGCCACCCTCTGAAGCCAGACAGGCCCACAAGCTGATAATAATAATAATAGAAAATCAGCCCTTTTTATTGCTGGCTGAATTATCTTTAATTAAGATGAGAAAATGACCTCAAATTGCGCCAGGGGAGGTTTAGGGTGGATGTTAGGAAATATTTTTACACTGAAAGGGTTATCATGCATTAGAACAGGCTGCCCAGGGAAGTGGTGGAGGTATGGAGGTATTTAAAAGCCAGGCAGTCGTGGTGCTGAGGGACATGGGTGCTGAGGGACGTCAGCGTTGGGTTGATGGTTGGACTTGATGATCTTAAAGGTCCTTTCCAATGGAGACAATTCTGTCATTCAATCTGCAGGGCCTGAGTATGCAGGGAGCAAAATGAGGCATTTCACAAGTTATCTTCCTACTTCTTCAACCCTGACTGTGGATATCAGTCATGGTCTAGCCCATGATAGTCAGTGGCACCCAACAATCCAGCCCTGGGTCCCCATTTTGGCATTTGTGGGCCACCATTCCCAAAGGCAACAGGTTTTTGTGGCTCTTTGCTCACCTCTGTGTTTTTCATCTCTCCCCTCCAGGCCATAACATGCAGCTGCTTCATCCCTTTGTATTTTGGGTTTTCACTTCCTAAGTATCATGGAGTGGTGAGTAACCTCATGGGCTGGAGACTCCAGCCTGGCTCAGGCCCAGGGCCCATCTAGCCCATGTACTTTCTCTGATGGTTTGTACCCGTGTTTGCATGTTTGTACCCGTGTTTGCCACCAAAATTGCTTGGTGATGTGTTCACACGGTGTCTGCAGAGGGAAAAACTGAACCCAAATGCCCCACAATCTGACCTACCTCACTGCAGAACAGAACTGCTCCTCTCCCCAAAGCGTCCACTCTCAGCCTGTTCATGGGGTTAACTCATCTTCTTTCTGTTGTATTTTCCCCAAATCTCATTACAGAGTGATTTTTCAGCTGGGAAGGAGGAGGTGGTGGGTGTGTAGACCTGGAGCACGGAGAACAGTAGTCAGGGCTGCTCCCTGGAAGGGAACCTCTGTAGCTTCAGTACCTCAGTCTAGTTTGGGACTGTGTGGGGAAGAAACCCCCCCAAAAACCCCATATTCTCTCTGAAAAGAAAATCTCAGGGTTGCTTGTTTTCTCTTCTAGCGTTACGTTGATGGGGAACTCGGCATGTGGCGGGCTGATTTCGTGACCCGCACCACCATCACCGTGTCTGCTTTCGCTGGTGAATACGACATCTGTCCCAAAGACTGCCCAGCTGCCTTCTTCACCTTCCAGCTCTCTGACTGTATTCTACAGATATCCAAAAGAAACATTTACCGCATGCAGTATATTTTTCAGCTTCCCACACATCAAGTGAGCTGCTTCTAGAGGTACCCAGAGCCGTGAGGCTCCTATAGTTGACCCATCTGCCCTGACTGCCGCCTCCCCCCTGCAGGTTCTGGACCAGACTTTTATGCATGGCTACCAGGACACAGTCTCCTTCTTTAAAAGACTGAGTAAGTGATTGGGAGTGAGGAGCAGGTAGGTTGGGTGCTTCTCTTACACCACTGGTTTGCTGACAGAAGGTAAGAGATGCTCTCAGTGCTTGGAGAGTAATGGGGGCAGGGATATCCCTGCATCCCTGACATTGCCAGAATTACTTGTGTCCCATCCTCTCTGTGGCCTCTCCTGAAGCTCCCTGTTCACCCCTTCCACTCTGATGGTGTTAGGTCCCCCCTCCTCCTCGTCAGGCTGGGCATCCTAGAGCTTTCCAGGGAACACAGGTCCCCAGAACCTAGAGAGGAGAAGCGTAGGCTTGGGTGTCCAGCGTGGTGTTGGACTGATTTCCCACTGATGCACAAAGCAGCAAAGTTTGGTGATCCCTGACCCAAAACCCCACCTCAGATTAGCCGTGCAGTGTGTTTCCCAGTGTCCCCATGTTTCCCACTCAACCCTGGTCAGGCCTCACATTGCTGGAAACCTGGGAGTGGGGCAAAAAGCAGTGAGAGCCAGATTCTCTTCTCACCAGGTGAATTTGGTATAAATTACCTTGATGAGGACTTTATGTTTTCATTGGCCAATGAATCACGTCAGAAAGGTGAAGAGACCCTGCACTGGAAGCCAGAAACAAGAGTACTCCACTACAGAGCCACAGACCCTGAGGATGTCACCCAAGAGAATCCAGGGACCATCCGGGCAACAGATGAAGCAAAAGAGGAAGCCCCACGCCACCTTCTCCACCATCAGAAAGGTAGAGGACCAGCACCTTCCATCAGTTTTCATTAGCTAAGTGACACTTGCCCAAGGCTCTTGCTGCCAAAAAAGGACATCTGGGTTTTTACAGGCTCCAGGAGGTGAGAACATCAGGAATAGGAGTCCTCTTTTGGGTCGGTGGTTGTTAGTGAAGCCTCATGCTGAGATTGTTTTGAGTGAGGTTTGAGGACTTAGGTTACGGCCAGGTCAGAAGGGCTCTTTGGAGAAGGAGGTCTTTTATGAAGAAAGCCATTGAAAGGTAATTAATCAGCTCATTAAGAATGAGGGAAGGAGCAGAGTCTCAGTGGTTAGAGCAGGGTTTGCTGTGCCAGTCAAATCAAAATTGCTACGAAGTTCCTCTGGTGTGCGGCCACGTGCAAATACCTCCGTGCAAAAAAAGCTTATTAGAGCTACAGGTAAATCTCTACCTGTATCATTTTTAAGCAATGTAAGGCAGATTTAAATCCAAACTAGTAGTTTTCTGCAAACTAATGCAAAATAATGCCCTTTCCCATTTCAGTTTGGACATGGAAATCTGGTGAACCTTCAGCATTTCGGACTCCACTTTGTCTGATTGTTACTAGCAGAATGCAAAGAAGTATGTGCTGGAGTGCAACATTTCTTTTAACGTTATTATTTATTTTCTTTCTGAGTCTTTCAACATTTCAGAATTTGTCAGCTTAGGAAACATGATAATGGTTTAAAATGTTGCCACATCAATTAAAGAAGTAGTGAAAAAACGACCCAAATATTGTTCTGCTGGATCTACAAGAACCACACCAAATGAGGAATATGAAGGGGAAAGAGCAGGGCCATTACCATTCCAGATCTAAAAATAAAAGCTTGGAAAAGATAAAAGCCAGGGAGACATTTCCATTGAAAACAAAACAACTCTACCTATGGGGAGAGCCGCACTATAGAAATGCAGGACACTGTGTTAGGCTGTGCAGTTTGTTTCCGTGCTTTTGCTTTTTTAAAGGCTTCGTCACTCTGAACTATGTGGAGCTTTTGAGAGCAACATGGTAGGAACCAGGTTTCTTCAGAGCTTAGTCAGGCCCTGGGCTCTCAGGAAAGATTCCCAACTTTGCCTCTGGCAAAGCCTCCTTTTGCCTTTAGCTCCACACTCGTGCAGAGGAGACAGCACCCAGTGTGTTTGCTTGAAAAGATGGGAGATTAATAAAGCAAACGACAGCTAATTTCAATTAAGAGTCATTAAATACTTGTATCCTAGCACTTCTTTGCCAGTTTGGAGCAGGAGGGTTCTGTGCTGTGACCATTCTTTTGGGTGTTCCTTGTAGGCTGTTTTTTTGTTACAGCTCTCAAGGTTTTACTAACATTTGATGACCAAGCACCATGCCATTAAGGGCAGGTGGGGAGTTCAAACCATTGCTCCTGTCTGTGGCTGAGATTTGCAGACAAATATTAGTGGATTTGAGTGTCCAGTTCCTATGTGAGAGTTTTCTCTTGGGGGATTTTAATTCCCATTTGAATAAGGATAGTGTAGCTGCCTGAGGCTGACTGAAATATTTCTGTCCTGCCTGAGGTGGTGCTTGCTGTGAAGACCAGGAACCTGGTAGAAGAGCTGTTGCAGAAGCGGGGCTGTCTGTCCGGGAGGGAAAGCAGAAGTGCAGCACAAGCAAAAGTAGATCATGGGGTGATGGTTCCCTCTCCTGCCCGGGGAGCGGTGGGTGTCTCTACCCCCTCCCCACTTCCATCGGTGGCAGGAACAGTCACGATTCACGAGCTGGTTTTGAGTAGCCCAGCTTTGGCTGCAGGGATCAAGAGATGTCAATCCATCCAGGATGGAAGGAGAGACAGGAGAAAGGTTCTGATGGATCCAATGTAAAGAAGCATCTGGGTTTCTTTTAGTAAGCTCATTGCGGAGAAAATGTCCCCAGGTCATTGATTTCAACCAGAGATAGCAGAGCATGTTATATTAATTTTCCACTGAGCATTCATAGTTAGCTTTGCATCTGTTTACATCTACGCAGCCTTCAGCTATTCCTCACATTTCTCTAGGGCACTTGGGATGAAGCTTCCCTCTGTACCATTTCCCTTTTCGCAGTTAAACAAGCTGTTTATTCCAATAAACAGCTTGTGCTGTTGTGATCCATTTGTTGCCCATCGGGAACCAACAAACGGGGGAGACTGTTGGGGTTCAGCTAACCCATCAGCCTCTGGTGTGCAAAATGTATTTGGGATGGTGAGTGCCAGCTCATTCCACGGTCAGACCAGCAACACGAGCTGTGTTTGCCTGAACCATACACTGTTTATAGCACTGAATTACAGCAAATTGCGTGGAAAGAACTAATGTGTTTGTGAAATGTCTGCTCTCCCCGTGCAAGAGGAGATGCAATCTGTGCAAGATTGTGGACTTTGAATTAAGGGAAGGTTAATCTTTAGGTTTCTCCATCCTTCTCCACAGCTGCAAACTCAGAGGGATCCAAACGTGCACCTACCTCCACTGGCAGGAGAAGCAGGTCTCCGAGGGTGCGTGAAGCTCAAGAATAGGTAATTGGTAAAATAACTTCAAGAAACTGGATAAAAATGAGTTCCTGCCCAGTGGGATGCTCCCTAAGGCTTTTCCCTCTCTGATTTCTGTTTGATGAATCTCTGAAAGTTTTCAAGTGGGAGGAAAACACTTAAAATGTGACATTTCCTGGCAAATGCCTGCCCTGTGATCTGCATGAAAGCAGGGGAGGGATGCTGCTGGCAATCAGCAAGCAGAGTGGCTAGGGAAACCGGCGGCTGGGCAAGTAAAGATGCCCAGTCTCCCCTGTGCAGGCTGCGGTTTGGCCGTCATGGTAAAGCAGGTCAGGCCCGGGCAGGGAGACTGCGGCATCAGCAGCGCTGGGGACAAAAGCAACCTGTTTCCCCAGGGGGGAAAAGAAAACCCACCCCCAAAATATTCCATAAAACCCAACAGCCGTGTCGCTGTGTGAAATGAGCCGCGGTGTCACCCACCACTTCTGGGGCAGCAGGATGGTGTGGTGTCGGAGACCCCCAGGGCCCGTCCAGGACGGTTACCTAAGGGGACAAACTGGTGGTTAGTTGAGTCAGGGCCAATGATCCAACGGGGACAAGTAGCCCCAGGGATGTTTGATACCAAAGGGCTTTTTTATGGCTGAGATATTGTGGAGTATGGTATGAAATCGTTCCCTGCAAGCCTCTCTGGAGGCTGCATGTGAAATAACTTCCAAGCAGGTTTTGGGCATAAGAGCTACCTGTGTGAAAAAGTTAAATGCCCTGAATCCTTGAGAGTTTAGTGTCAAAACACCTCTCAGGATCTTGGTGGAAGTGCCTGATGTTCTGCTGGGACAGAGCCCAGCAGATAAATGCTCTGGAACAAGAACATGTTGCTGTAGGGGAAGCAGCACTAAGCTAATTCATAGCTTCTTTCAGATATCACAAAATAAATAATACCACAGGCACAAAAATTAGCTACTTTTAATGTGGGGGACCCCAGATTTGGGATTTTTAGCCATGTTCAGCAGCAGTGACCCATGGGGGAGGTTCCACGGGATGCTCTACACCTTGTCTTCCCTCTGCTGAGGGTTTGCATCTCGCGACTCCTCACCTCCTGGCCATGGCTCTTGTAGGCAAACCAGGCACCATGGTTTGGAGGACCTTCTGACACCATTTTACCATGGAGCTGATACCTTCCAGCAGTCCCCACAGCTTCTTCAGCCTGAAACCAAAATAAACAGGCAGATTTTAATCACCAGTAAATGCAGCGAAAGGGGGAGGATGTTAACAGTAAATGTAAAACTCTTCTTTTTTTTTTTATAACCAAGCAATCCTATGGTCTTCCTGCTAGCCATGGCCACTCTCCCCGAGAGCTTGCCTTCAGGGAATACTGAATCCTTCCGCAGAGGAAGGGGATGTTTCTGCAGTAGATGTGCATCAGTTCACCCTGGTCCATAGAAAAGGAGCGACTTGTTGCCAGCCCGCGCTGCCCCAGAGCCTGCCCCTTGTGTTCCCTCTGGATCTGCCATCTGAAGGATGTCACAGCCCTTTGCCCACCCCGACGCTGGGCTTGTGGAGATGCCTGAGGGCCTCTGGCTGATATTGCACCATGTCCCTTCAGCTGATTCGCCGCTGCTGGAGGTGCAGCCGCTGGTTTCTGCATCACTCTCAGCTTCGATGCCTCTTTCAGGATGTTCTTACCCCTTCCTGGCGTAAGCTGGCAGCCGGTATGGCTGCAACAGGAGCTTTGACAGTGGATCCTGGAGTCCAGTCACCTGTTCCTTCTTCCACAGAGCCAAGCCTGTGCCCGTGAATGGTAACAGAGAAGTAAATGAAGACCAATAATTAGAAATAACCCAATAAATGCAGTTGTCTGGCAACTCTTGCTGCGGCTCAGGCTGTAGATACTGAAGCCCGCGCCAGGATCCAGCTTGAGTTGCTCTTTCAAAGCCTCTTTGCAAACAGCTACTGCAGATATACAAATACTTACAACAATAAATACTGTCTTAAATATAATACTTCTCTCAAAGATTGCAGCAGCCCTCAGTGGCCCCCCGCCACCCCCAAAAACCCCAGACTAGTCCCCCAGATCCTCTACCTGGCAGGAAGCAGGGGGCCAGACGCTGCGGAACCCTTTTGCAGAGGCCGGTGAAGGTCCCTTTGGATTGTGCGGAGTCGTTCTTCCCACACATGGTGGCGAAGCGGAAATTGCCATCGAAGTAGTTAAAGCCAAAGGCATCTGTGAGACACGAAAAGAAAGGGCTGATTTTTAGCCAGTTGCATTGGCCACGCGGTGCCGGTGGGCAGTGGGTCACACTTCCAGGCTGCCCTTTGGGTCTTGGGGTGACACTTACTATTCCTGTAGAGGAAAAGGGCCGTGTCCTGGTACCCTTGGGAGAAAATGTCATTCAAGACCTGCAAGGAGAAACACTTGAGGTCACTAAAGAGCCCTCCATCCAGGTACCATCAGGCTCTATTGAAGGCTGTTTGACTGGGGGGGTTGGGATGGCCCGTTTGGGAAGGCAGCAAGCCCAGGCTGGTTTCCACCCACCAAAGCACTGGTCCTTTGCAGGTTGTCAAACCAAGACCCCATCCCAGGTTGGCCACCCATCAGCAGTGTCCACCAAAAAAATGTGCTACCCTTGAAATCTGATTAATTAACTATGGAGATTAAGCTGAACCTCAAAACATGTGTTTGTTTTAACCGAAGCAAAGCTGAGAAGAAGACCTGGTGGCTTACCATGGTGCTAGGGGGAAAGAGAGCATAGCTGATCCTGCAGAGGTTTTCGATGGAGATCTGAATGCTGCCGTTGAAGATCTGGAAGCAGAAGAAGATAGCGGGACAGTCCCGCGGGCAGATATCGAGCTCTCCCGTGAATGGGGACACGGTGATCACAGCTTCCTCCAAGCTGGAAACAGGCTGCAGCCCGGTGAATCCTCCGTCCACGTATCGCTGAGGGGGAAGAGCAAGGGGGAGGATTTGCTCTGAGGGTTGCCACAGCCTGCGTGAGGGCAGCGTCACCGAGCAGGGAGCAAGTAGCTGCAAAGGCGACCTCTCCTGCCACGAGCCAGTCCCAGCACGTCCTCCCTTCCCACTTGCAACAGCATCTCTTCCCACCCCTTGCTCTTTATCCTGGCTTTTCCCAGCTCCTTCTGCTGCCCTACCTGCGGCACCCAACCAGCTCCTCAAACGGGTGCTGTAATCCACAGCGGTTATTAAAATAGAAATATAATTATTTTAATTCACAAAGCTTTGTAAAGTCATTTTGGCAGTCATTAGCCAATCCAAACATCACTGAATTTACAGTGTTGTATATATTTCAAGTCCTGAGCCAAGCAGTAGGGCTCCCGCATTTAATAATCGCCTGCAAATCCCCGGGGGATTACTCACTGGGCAAGGAAAATGTCATTTGCCGTATTCCAAAAGGAATCTGAAATTTGCCACCCACCTGGGTGGCCTTTGATGTTGCAAGGACTGCAGCTGATTGAATTAAATGCTCGTGAAATAACAGTGCAGGGGAACCTCGCGGAGCAAAGCCACCGGGCTCTAGGTCCTGGGGCAAGCTGGAGACCTGACCTGGTAGCCAAGTCCGAACATTTGAGCACTCAATCAGTGCAGACCAAGAAGAGTCAAGGAAAGATCCTGGCTCTATCCCAGCTGCGAGTAAATCTGGTGTCGTGGCCATGTTGGCTTTAACACCCAATGGGTGATGGTGCATTGGGCGCTCCGTGGTCCATCTGCAGATGCTTCACCACCACCTCAGTGCTCCTCCTTCACTGAGGGTTAGCAACAAAGCCAGCCCCAGTCGGTTCGCTGCGGTGTTTCACAGAGTATGAATATGCACGTGGCTGGGGGAGGATCCTCCCACCAACTTTCGGTATTTCAGCCGTGCAAGTCTGCACCTGAGCTGATGGAGACATCTGCACGACAGACAGATCCTGCCCAGGGTGACTGGGTTGGGTGGCAAAGTCCCCAAGCGTGGGCGTCCTCTCATCTCCCTTTGGAGATCTGCAAGGCAAGATCTAGTCATCTGGGCCCTGTCCACAGGCAACGCAGGAGAAGGCTCTCCAGATGGCACTTCCACATGGCTGTGGTCTTAGGAGGGGATGAAGAACAAGCTGAAAAGCTTTATCATCCTCCATTAACTAAAGAAGCCCAGACATGTATATCCCTCCCTGCTCAAGGCCATGTAAAGCTTAAACCCAAGAACATACCGCCGGGAGCATGTGTTTTGTTGGAAACATCACTCACCACACCTCGGTAGGACGGAGGGATGAATCCGCAGTAGATGGGGAGAAAGCAGCTGCAGAGGAGAGCCTGGGGGAGGAGAGGGATTGCAGAAGTAAATGTTCCTGTCACAGTTCTCCTGGAGAAAAGCTGTCAACCGGGTGCCTGCAAATTCAGGCTTGACAAATGGTCTGGAGCCAGGCTGTTGGTACCACCTGGACTTTGCTCTTGACTGTCTCAAGAAGAAAGCTTTCAAGAAGGGGAAAACATCTCATTTCAAGAAAGTTGAAACACTTCTCTTGAGAAGGGCATAGCACTTCATTTTTTATTGTTACAGCTGCCAGCAATGTTAGAGTTGTCTATCTATATATCACTGTCCAAACACTGCCCTTTGATGGTGGCAAGGGCAGTTTGGGGTCGTTTTTCATATTTGTG
Organism: Calidris pygmaea; assembly: GCA_003697955.1. NCBI lineage: Eukaryota > Metazoa > Chordata > Aves > Charadriiformes > Scolopacidae > Calidris > Calidris pygmaea. Next base: position 257,940 of record QJSC01029019.1, on the reverse strand, counting down.
GGGTTTTGGACAAAACCAAGACATCCTCACAAAATGCATTTTCATTCTGCTGGCATTTGTCAATGGCAAAGCCACTGCAGGGCTGTTTGCATCCGTTTCTCACCGATCTCATCAGCTGGGAATGAGCATCCCGGGCTCCTGGGTTGACCTAAGGCAGGTACCATGGGGTGAACTCCGGCATCTCCATGGACTTGCTGTCCTCTATCATCTCCCACGCCCACCACCTCATGGTCAGCCTCGTTAAGGTTCTACCCTGGGATTCTTTCCCCAGCAGCTAATTTACTGGTTAATCAGCTGCTTGTTGCTTGGCAGCACAGATGCTTCATCCAGCTCTTCCCTCCCAGGAAAGTGCTGAGGCAACAAGGACAATTAGTGCCAACGGGACTTGGTTGAGAAGAGACCTGTCCAGAAAGCTGGGAGATCACGGTAGCAGTAAGAGCTCTTTGCAAACAGTCATTAGCACTTATTAGAGCTGGCCAACATGCCGGCATTAGCTTTTTGAGGCTGGGTATTTTAGCATGATTTATTCCCTCATGGCTCTGGACCTAACAGCATCTTCCTCCTTCTTTCCAAACCTGGTGGAGCTCACTGTGGTGGGGCCACAGCTTGGGAGCTTCTTGACACTAACCCCATCTTGGGTAGAAAACGTCGACGCTTGGATCCCACCACCCCAAGCAGGTAGAGATCTTACTCCAGCATCAGAGGAAGGTGCCTTTACCTGAATGAGCTCTTCCTTGGAGCTGAACTCGGAGGCCATGACGTTCTGGCCGTCCATCACCCGCGTGAGCGAGATGTGCAGCCGCCCCGACGCCAGCTGGTAGGAGTCCTCTGGCAGCATCCGCTGCAGAACGGTCTTGATGTTGGCCAGCAAGCTGCACTTGGGAGAGAGAGGGCCCAGGATGGTTTTCCTGACCTCCGTTGCCATGGCAAAGAAAAATTCCTTTAGGTCATCTGACACGGAGAAGAGGGGGGAAAAAAGAGAGAGAAAAATCAATATTCCTGCTGCCCTAAAAGTTATATTTTTAATCTTATTTTTAACACTCCCCACAAATAAAGCCTCTTGCAGCTCTGTGCATGACCCCAGGCTGATCCCGCTGCTATAATGGGGTACAGAAAGAGGGAGATCATCCCCAAGATGTCCTCAAAGGACAATGTATTGCTGAGCGTGGTGAAATCCCCAGCAGCACTGGAGATGGGTGCTCAGGACGTGCCTGGCTGGGGATTAGGGAAAGTCTCCAAGGAGCCCCAGGAAGGGGGACTCCTTGGAGTTATCGATGCCAATGTGACTTGCAGGACATGTTCCTGTCTTCCTTCCACCTCTGATTTTGCACATGGGCAGCCCCAGGCTTCCTGGGGGAACTTGGGTGGCTCAAAGGTGATGAGAAGGGACAGATGTCCACCTCCTCCACTTCGGGCTTTCCTGCAAGCCCGGAACCCCAGCTGCATGGTGCTGGGACAACCCGCTCATCCGAGCTTCCTTGGTGACCTCCCAGCCGGTGTTAATAGTCATTACATGGGCCTGCATGTCCCAGAAGCTGGATTAAAGGAGTAGAAATGCAAAGCCCTGGCTGAAGGGTCAGGAGACACCAGGTTTTAAAGGCCACTCAGTGATGGGGGCAAGAGGGAAGCAGTAAACCCTGCAGTCAGCCTGACACTGGGGAGAGAGCTTGGTCCCTTTGCTGAAATGGGGACCTCACCTGGGGGAATATCAGATGCTGGGAGGGCTGGAGCCCCTCTGCTGGGAGGGGGGGCTGAGAGAGTTGGGGGGTTCAGCCTGGAGAAGAGAAGGCTCCGGGGAGACCTTGGAGCCCCCCTCCTCAAGGGGCTCCAGGAGAGATGGGGAGGGACTCTGGATCAGGAAGGGGAGCCCTAGGAGGAGGGGGAAGGGTTTGACCCTGAAAGAGGGGAGATGGAGATGAGATGTGGGGAAGGAATTCGTTGCTGGGAGGGTGGTGAGAGCCTGGCCCAGGTTGCCCCGAGAAGCTGTGGCTGCCCCATCCCTGGAGGGGTTCAAGGCCAGGTTGGAGGGGGCTTGGAGCAACCTGGTCTGGTGGGAGGTGTCCCTGCCCAGGGCAGGGGGTGGCACTGGGGGAGCTTTAAGGTCCTTCCAACCCAAACCATTCTATGGTTCTGTGATTTCATGATGCTGTGAATACCCCACCTTGAGCAGTTAAACTCTTGCAGCTTAAAATTTTTCTGGCTCCTCCGTGCTGCGAAGAGCCATCCTTGTGCCCGGGGGGGTTCCCTGGGACCTTGCACTGGCACAAAGCCGTGGGTTCTCCTTAGCGCCGTGGCTTTGTAGGGACAGGGGTTCCCGGGCCGTCTCATGAGGTTGCTTTAAAAGCACCGACAGACAGACGGATTAGATGGAGTGTCCCGAAGGCAACTGGAGCACCACGGGCATTAAGAGGGGTTATAAATGTTTGAGCGGATGTTCAGGCCATGTGGTGTGATGATTATCACTCCCCGGGTTCACGCGGGGTCCCCAGGGATGCCGAAAGAGCCCGAGGTACCCCAGGTGGGTCATGCACCCCCCGGGCATTGTCTGGCTGCTCTGTGTCCTGGAAATGGGGGAAAACCTGGAAAAAAACTGCCCACAGGCTGGCAGGGAGGAGGTGAGAGCCGACCCCAGCTTTGGGGGCTTGAGCTCTGGATGAGGCTTTGTCTCTGGGTGAGCGAGGGATGACCCTGGTGTGGAAGGTGGTGTGGACTGTCCCTGCCTGCACCTGCTTGCTGGGGACAAGCACGTGTCTAGCAGGTCACCTGTGGGGTGGCAGGGGACAGCAGGGAGCTCAGAGCCAGGGCACACGACCGCAGCCACCCCACGGGACACCCAGCAGCGGCCAAGGACACCCTTCACCCTCCTTTTGCCCCAGTTCTCCCCAATTTGAATTTGACAGAGTTTCTGCCACATTCATTTTCCATATTTGAAACCCAACCGGAGCCACCACTACCCAAAAGGTCTCTTCTCTGGGGAAGATGGTTTGGACACAAGACCATCTCAGCACCTCCAAGTGCATGGTGCCCACCACCCCCGGTGACGCAGACCCCCATTTCAGCGCTGGTGCCCACAGCAAGACCAGTTACCAAACTGATTTATACCTCCTCGGCAGCCCCAGCTCCATCCAATCACACCAACGTGAGGAATCAGAGAGGAGAGTTTTGGGGCCCTCGCTGATTCGTAGAGGAGTTTGTTCCCACATGGACAGAAAGGTCCCATTCTGTTTCATCTAAATATATATTTGCCAAAGTTTTGAGTTATTTTTAGCTCCAGCAGAGTGGTTCTAGCATCAACTAGAGGTTTTAGGACCGGCGTGTTTTCTCCCTGCTTCCTCCATCATTATTTGTGTCCTAAAACCCTAGCTCCCCCAAAATGTCCCCGTTGCTTGAAGCCGGGCTTGGATCAGCCTTTGAGGGCTTAAATCTTGTGTACGCTTGTTTACACGTGGACGCTAATTGGAAATACGGGAGGATGTGATTATTAAAAGTGGATTAACTGCTCTGAATTAATTCTACACATAGGTGAGCTTTGCTGGGGGCTGGGGAGGGAGGCTGCTTCCACATTGTCTAAAAAGGTTCAGAGGGAAACCTCTTTTGCAGCGGTAAGAGAAACCCCAGCCCAGGGCACGTCCCACAGACGAGCCCTTGGGCTTTTGCCGAGAGAAAAGGTGCTCCTCAATCTGGAGATGGGAATCGTGCCATGTCTTCCCTTGTGCTGGGAAGGGTGAGTGGGACAACCCCGAGCAACGTGCAAACGGGGCTGTCGGCTCTATAAGAACCCGTGTGTGACTGTCACTCGTGTCCCTTCACAGCTAAGGGTGCCAGGGGGCCTGATCCCTAGGGGACAAGGGGGCTTTACGTGGGCATCTGCCCACCACGGCCACATAGACCCGCCTGGGGACACATCTCAGCACTTCTTAGACCTGGTAGCAGGAGAGAAGGAGATTTGCTCCTGCGGCAGGAGCAGGAAAACGGGCCAATAAATTACAGGTACATCCAGATTTACCCACGCGGTATCTGCCCGACCATCTGAGAGAGCGTTCAGACAGTAAAAACCGGCTTTTTCAGCTTCCACCCACCCAAAATTGCTCCACGGCGGCTGCCGAAAGTGGCAACATCTGCAGGTTTCTTTTGCGCCTTGGGAGTTCCATGAGTTTCACCACTATCGCATCCCCACCGGGGCTTCCAGGCATTCGCTTCTCTTATTTCTATTTTGAAATAACACCCCCCCCCCCCCGCCCCGTCCCCACCGTAAGGACCTGCGGGCAATAAGTGTCTTACCCAGGCCGATGCCGCAGACCACGGCGGCGGCGATGAGGGAGCCGGCGGAGGAGCCGTAGACCTTGCAGGCGGATTTGAGGAGTTCGGGAGCCAGCTCCAGGAGGGACTGCACCACCCCGACCTGATAGAGGGCGAGAAAACCGCTGCCCGAAAAGGAGAGCGAGAACGGGGTGCTGGAACCCCGGAGATCCTCCTCGGCCATCTCAAATCAATGTATCCGGCTCGACGTCTGGGCTTGGTCCTTCTTCACCAGGTGAACCTCAAGCTTTCTCCTCTGCTTTCTCCAGGCTCATCTCCAGCTCCGGAGGAGGCCAGAAGATGGATTTTCCGCCTCCTTTTATGACAGCTCCCCGATTCACGAGCTATTTTAATTGCAGCCTGTGCTAAAAACAGAATTTTTCCCCTGATCGAAACAGCTCTTGTAATCCTCCACCACGGCCAGCTCGGATGCTCAGGGCTGAATCCAGGCTCCTCTTTTATACCCGGGGATCCGACCTGCCCCGGGAGCCCTCCTGGAGACGGTCCCGGCGATGGCGGTGCCGTCACGCTCGGAAACGTCCACGCGAAATTTCCTCTTTGCTTCGTGCTTTCTTCATCCGAGGGTGTTTTCCTAAATTGGATTCTCCATCAATCCCGGCTTAAGGCACAGCTCAGTGCTGGGTGAGTAAAGGCTTGTATAAGACACTTAAAGCCAGAGGGTGTTACACAAGGGGTGGTTGCAGGGCGTTACGCCGGGTTAGGTTTGGAAATATTGCTTATATTCGCTCCCGGTTGGAAGGGGGTTGGCTTTCCCTGACTCTTGGATATCCTTGGAGGGGATAAAACAAAGAGCTGGATTTGCTTTTCTCCTCCCACCCCCAGCACCGGGCTCTATAAGGTCCCAGCAGGATGCCTGCAGCAGCACCACGGTCCCCAAAATCTGGGCTTATTGAACCCAAATGGGGCTGTCTTCGTTGGCTGGGTGATAGTTAAAGAAAAAATATGTAGATTTCTGGAGTCTTTTCCACCTTAATAACCCAATGCTGCTGCCAACATGCAGAATAAAAACTGCCGTTTTAAACAGATGTATTTATTAAATATTAGCAAATACCGTGTTGCTTATGTTGTCCAAACCCGTACAGTGTGCACTCTCTATAATAAATATTACATATGTTAATTCAGGGTTGTATATACACACGTAACACACGTGTGTGTACAGTAAGAGGCAGGAGGGCAGGAGGAGAGAGCATCCTTTCCCCGTGTTGGTGCACCAGCCTGGCCAGGAGAGGACAAGAAAACAGGGGATGGTCCCAGCATCCCGATACAACCTTTGCGGTGCTGTTTCACCCCAAATTTTCATGCGTTTTCTGCCTCTCCAGCCATCGCGAGGTCCCCACCATGAGAGGGGCAGAGCCCCCCGCCTCGATGGGCAGGGTGTCCCTGGGTTGAGGTTTCACTGGTGGCTGCCCGTCTGCCTGCAAACCCCCCCCAGATGGATGTCACTGGGCATGGCCAGCAGCTCTGCCTGGACAACAGCACAAGCAGGAGCAAGTTCTCAGCATGTAGACGTCCTTCAACGGGGTCTCCACTACCCCAGGGGGTGAACAACTGCTTGAATTAGGGCACCTCCATGTGCCCACCCCCTGCTGTGGAGACACGGCCTTACTGGGTTTGGTCTTCTGGTTTCTTGTCTTTCCAGTGTTTGATGTTGTTTTGACACCATCCCCTGGCTGGGTGAGTCTCCCACACGTCCCAGCCTTTCTACCAGCCTTGGGGTGATATCTCAGCTTGGATCTGCGTGATTCATGCCACCGTCTCCTCCAGGCCTTGGGAAAACAAATTCTTTCATTTAAAGGACTTTCTTCCAGCGCTGGCAAACATCTGCAGGTAGAACAAGGGCACAAACTCATCATCTCCCGCTGGGGCTGAGCCGAACACGCGAATCCATCGGAAGTGTGTGAGTGTTTCCGTGTTCTCTCTGAATTAACTCCGACAATTACGGGCACCAGACCCCCAGGGAATTCAGCAGGCTCTGCACGGAAGAGGCGTGGGATGCTCCTGCTTCACTCAACACTTGCAGCTCCTCGGCAGAGCCCAGCCCCGGCTGCCAAGCTTCGGGAAAGCTGGAAATGATCCCACGGGACCTGCAGGAACACGCTCCTCCATCCATCCTCCAGAGAACGAGGACGTTCTCCTTGTAGGAGCTGGACTTGCTACAAAATGTGGTGCTCCAGGAGCATCTCATGAGTGCAAACCCCAACCAAGCTGAGCCCAGGAGATGTTCACACCCTGGGTGCTCCTTTGGGCTTCTCCTAACGGTTTCTTCCTTTGCAGCTTCCATGAAATAACGTGTTAAATGGGATTTTCCATTCCCAGAGCCAGATGATGAAGGATGGTGTGGTCCTTCCTCCACGAAGAAGCCATTATCCCTGCAAGAAGAGAAGGGAGTAGCTCCATGGGGAGGTGCACGATGAATGGGAGAAGGTCCCTAGGAAGGAGGAAGCCCATCAGACAGCACAGCCCCACGCTGAGGAAGGGCCAGCCCCAGGACAAGGACAGGGACCAAGGCAGGATGGACAAGAGGACAAGCGTCCGCGCACAGGGAAGGACAGGAGATGTTTGACCTGGCAAGGGCGGGGGGGGAAGCACCCCAAAAGTTGGCAGCTTGGACCCCCAAGGACTTCACAGCCCCCTCAGATACCCCAGGCTGCCCTGGGGATCCTCAAAGCCCAAGAGGAGCCGGGCTTTGGGGACACACCTGGGGGCTCTGCCAGCCGAGGGGGTGCAGAGCCACACGCCCCATCCTGTGATGAATTTGGGGGGGGCTTCTCAAGGCCTGGGGGGGGGGAGTTGAGGAGGATGCAAAATCTGCCCACACCCTGTCCCGCTCCAAACACGGAGGCCCCGGGAGAGCATCCCAGGGGAGAGCACCCTCCCTGGCCCGCTGCCGCGCTCCCGTGAGATGAAACCTCGTCATCATCCTCTTAGTGACAGCGAATTTTGCATTAATTGGCTCATTTAAGTGCCGGGCTGATTTTCTAAGCCCCTCCTTTCCCCCCCCCCCCCAACCTGGTGGCCACCAAAGCAGGATTAGCGGGGACTAACGACTTTGGAGACCAAGATCCCAGAAGCAGCTGGAGATGCTTTCCAGAGGAGCCCCCCATGGCTTGCAGGGAGCTCCGGGCGGGCAGGGGGCTGTGTGGGGCGCGGGGCTGCTTTGTGCCCGGCCAGGATCAGTGCCCAGATGGCCCGTGTCCGTGATCCCAGGGATTTTCGGGCGGAGGCAATCGCCTGAGCTGTTTGAAGCCACCACAGGGCGTTCAGGGAAGGATGAAGGTAATACCCAGAGTTGGAAACCGATCAAAACACCCGGGGCTAATAACTTGCTCTTCTTTAATACCTTCTTAATATCTTCACAGTGGCCGCGGGCAATCAGGGTCTCAAATTTATAACCGACGGATTAATTCAAGGGGCTGGAGTCGCTCGGGAGAAGGGACCCGGGCTCCGAGAGCCATCAGCCCTGGGGTGCTGCGCTGACGGCAGCGGTGCCTGGTCCCATCCTCATCCCACCGCGCCGGGCTGGAGCATCATCCCTGCTGTGGGTTGGGTTTTTTGGGACCAGGAGCCCCCTGTGCAAGGGGCTGCAGAGGTTTTGTTCCTTGTTTCCCCCGCACCGCGGCCCCGACGGGTGGGAAAAGGTGCAGCGACCACAGAAGGAGGATATTTGGTCGGGGAAAAGTGCAGGAGGAAGGGGATGGGAGAGAGGAGTTGTTTTTCTCTCTGTTTGGCCTGGCAGGGCGCGTCCCACGTGCCGAGGGACGACGATGTCCTCTGGGAAGCCGGCGAGGAGACAAAACCCTCTTCTGCTCCATGCAAATCCCAGCCCACACCCGGCCCCGCGGGAGCTCAGATGCAAAACAAGCCGGGCCATCGCGTGATCCTCCCGCCGCGTCCCTCACCCTGTCCCCGACCCCAGCTCCCCCTGCCCCGCTCCCAGCCCCAGCAGAGTCCCCCGCGCTCCGGGAAGGGACAGGGACGTCGTGAGGGCTGTAAAAAGGCGAGAGCAGTTTCGGTTTCTCCTGCAATAAAACTCTCCCGGGTTGGTTCCCGGCCAAAAAAAGAAACACGGTGCTGGTGCTGTGCTTGGGGCTGGCATCGCCGGGCAGGAGCCAGGAGTGGGATGTGATGTTTTTCACAATCCTAATTACTCTGAGCTAAATCAGACGGAGACCCTGCAAGGTGTGCCCCTCTCCTTGGGGCTTTTCAGCAGCCGGTGATTGAACCCTCTGTGGATCTATCAAACCTTTCCTTAAAGGCTTCAAGACCAGGGGGGTGTTGATCTGTGCAGGGAAGGGCTGCTGCCCTCCTCCAAGGGGTCTGCTTCCCCGTTTTGTTTTAAGAGGACGGAAAAGACCAGATCCTCCAGGAAAAGAGGTGCTGGGCAGACACAGGCTGTCACAGGTGGCCCACGGGGGACTGTCACCCCACACACGGCACTGATCCAGACCCCGCGGGTTTGTGTGCCATCAAACCATCCATCATCATTTGATCCATCATCATCTGATCCATCGTCACCTTCATCCCGTTGGATCATCCCACCTCTTGCACGCTGCAAGCCCCAAAACTTTGTCCCCTTCACCCCAAGACTGGGTCCGACCCTGGCGAGGGGGATGCTCCTCCTGGTGCCACCACGCTGAGCGCCGGCAAACCCCCCTCCCCCAGGACCCAAGCTCCCTTAATCCATGGTCCTACTTAGAGGTCTGGGCAAAGATTAGCTGGGAACATTCCCGGTGATTAGGGTTTAATCGCTTTGACATTTCACATCTTCTTAGGCCTCGTAGGTGAGACCCCAGCAGCCGTAAATCCCCCCGGTCCTCGAGGGAGCGCCAGGCAGGGCAGCTCCTGCGCCACTCAGGAGAAGCTTTACCCGGTTCTTGGTGTCGGATCAAGCTGCTTTGGCTCATAAATCTCCTGCTGCTGGAAAGGGAATGGCTATAAATAGTAAAAAGGAGCAGGACCGCGCCGTGGGTCTGCTCTAAGGCTCCCTTTGTGCCGCTTCACGTCCGATTTGGAAGGAGCAGCTCCCAACAGCAAAGCAAACGTTATTCCAGGTATAACGCCCGTACACATCATCCATTGGACAAGGCTGAACATCATTTACAAACCAATTTATTCGAGTTTTAGGGTTTTTTCCCCTCAACTAGACATTGGGATGACAGCAGAAGCTACAAAACCTATATTTTACATTCACAGATCCGTATAGAAAAGCAGGTAAATAAATACACAAACACAAACCATATGAGGTTCAACACACGCCCTTGGTGAGAGCTAAAATGCAAACTACAGGGTGAAATTCGGGCTTTGTTTGATTTTTCACACTTCCTTGCCCCCAGCCAGGTGGTTTTTAAGCAGTTCGTGTTGCTGTGGCGGTCACTGTGGTTTTCCTCAGAAGGTGGTAAATCCATAGCTCAGAAAACCACCCCCCATCCAGGTCACCATCGGGGACTGTCCCCCCGCGCCAGTAAATCTCCATCCTTGGCTTCCCAGGCCCTTGGGAGCAGCCGACATCAGTCCGGGCTCTCGCAGTTGTCTGTGCTGAACTTCTCTCTGTCCTGCTGAGACAGAAGGAAACATCCGTGAGGTCCCTTCCCAAACGGAGCTGGTGCTATTGGTCTTCTAGGTGGCTCGAGGAGGAAATTCTCCCCAGGGAAAGCTGCGGTGACACCCGGTGACAAGAATGCCACGCACAGCGGGGCATCCCCCGGCTGCATCTCCGCAGGCAAAGCAAGTCCTGCTCCTTGTGTGTGCATGGACCATGTTGGAGAAAGACAGAAGCGGCCTCAACAGGGCAAGATCCAGCACCCCATCACCCCCCCCCCCAGTATGAACCAGCATCACTGCTACCCACCCAGGTCTATCCATCACCCCAAAATTACACCACTTGCCCTAACTTGCTGCTGGAAGCTCAGCCCCAGACCCGGTTCTTCTCCCTACCTGGAGAATTTTGCTGTAGGACAAGGGTGCAAACGAGTCTTCCAGGTAGCGGGTGCCGAAGCCCATGATCCTGTTGACTGCCTGGTTGCAGATGCCGGCCACCTTGGCGGTGAGGTGGACCGCGAAGGCGAACTGGATCTCTTGGGGGTTGACGTCGGGTCTGCTGGCCGTCATTTCCCTGCGGACGTAGGCATCGGCCAGGTTCTTGAAGGAGCTGTAGGACATGTCTCTGAAGAACATCCGTAGCCGCACGTCCTCCCTCACCTGGTGAAGAAGCAGGTGAATACAGAGGTTACGAGCGAATACCTCGGTGTGTCACCCTTGTGTCGACGCCTTCACTCCGCGCGAGGATTGCAGGGAGGACAGACGGACAGACGGACAGACAGACAGCCACCGTCACACCCAGTCAGGGAATTAAAAGGTGCCATTTCCTTGATTTTACTGAGCGTTTCCCTGCCCCGGAGAATCGATGGCGTCGCTCTATTTTACAGCAGTACAGAGTTTGGCCCAAATTCCCTTGATCCCACCACAACTCTCCGCTTACCTGCCTGTCCAGCTCATCTCCCGCACTCTGGAGCAGGGCAACGATTCTCTTGATGGCTTCATCTGCAGAGAGAGATCCCAAGTTACCTCCAGCCCATTCTTTGAGCCCCAGATGCTCTGAGGGGGCACCACTGCCTGTTTAGCCCCCCCTGAAAAAATTCCCTGAGCAGCCTGCGTCCGCCTCCGTCCCTCCCCACCCCGTTTCAGCCCATTGCCAAGCGCCTTGACACCCTCAGCCAGCAAAAAAAACCCTCCTGCCTTGGAATTTCTCTCTCCCCAGATCAAGCCCTGATGCTGAAAATGTCCCCCCCATGTCTTCATAAGCCCCTGGGTCAGGATTGGAGCAGGGTTTGGGTCCCGTTCAGGCTCTGCATGGGGACAGGTCTTGTGCACGGGTTTTCTGTACATGCCAGTGATGAAACACGTGCGAGGGCAACACTCACCGATTGCATCGGCACTGGCTGGCTGTGGTGGCTCCCCACGTCCACGTCCTCTGCTCCCTTGGCTCTCACTGCCCTGCACGATCAGCCCGATCTCTTCCGAGACTCGTGTGTAGTAACCGTCGGGCTGGTCCGCTTCTGCGGGAAGAAAAGCACGAATTCAGAAATGAGGGTTATTTTCTCCTTGGCCATTGATTGAAAGGGCGAAGCAGCCGCAGAGGTGACTGCATCCACGTGATGCTCGTGCCCAGCCCGGATCAGCGCGTCCCACTCTCTGAGCCGCAACTGTGCGGCTACGACTTGCCCTGAATCTGCCAAAGCTTTGCAGAACCCCTCTCGATGGCTTTTCAGCAGGAGAAGGGCTGGGATGGGGACAGGGGTGTCCCACAGACTCTGCCACCGTGCCACCACGGCCGGCTGCCTGCACCCTTCCCTGCAGCAAACCGAAATCAGCTGAATGATGGCCCTAAAGTGGCTTAAGATTTAATCTCAGGCCTTGAATGCAGTTTAAACTAAACCACCACATCCCTTGCTTGCCAGAGGGGGGGAAAACCTTTGCCTGGCTGGTGCTTGGGGTAATTTGCTGGGCTCACGAGTCAGAGCAACAACGTGTGCTCAAAGCACGGGCAGATGGACCCTTTCATGGGGCAGTAGGTTGAGATCAGAGTCTCCAAAACCCATCCCAACCCCCAGAAAGCACCAGGAGGGTGATGCTTAGGACTAGAAACCGGCACTGAACCCTCCTGCTTTCCCAAAGGAAGGCCAGCGGAGGTCCCGTTGGCCGTAGGGTTGGTTTAGGGTCAGGTTAGGGGTGGTGGGGGTCCCACCTGGGGTGGCTGGTGCCTGGATGTGCCACAGGGGAAGGCAGCTGGGTCTCTTGGCCCTTGCCCCGGCTGCCATCTCTCCCCGCTCCTCCTCCGAGTGTTTCTTGAAGGAGAAAACCTTCTTGAGGCTGGGTCTCTTCTTCAGGGCTCTGCCCAGCGGTGGGGATGTGCCCAGTTCCACTCCGGGTCTTTTAGCCCCTTCTGGTTTGGAGCCGTGAGGAGCTTTGGCATCTTTCTCCTTTGCTTTTTGCCCTGTGTTTTCCTTCTGATCCTCAGGGCTCTTCTTAAGGAGCAAATTTATGAGACTTTTGAACCAGGTGTGTTGGGTTTTGCCCTGGGAAGAGTTTTTTGTGCTTTTCCTCTTGGGCTCCGGCTCCTCTTTAGGGACCTCCCCGGGAGCTTTGCCCTCATCATCCAGAGCCTCATCCAGGTCCGATGCTTTGGGTCCCTCCTCCTGGTCCTTCCTGGGGCTGAGTTTGGCACAGGAATACTTGCAGAAGTCGCTTTTCGATCTTTGCAGCCCATCTCCCTTCCTCCCTCGCCTTCTGGATCCCTCCTGGAATTTCTTCGCAGCAGAATTTTCGCAGCAGCTCAGCGAGCGCTGGACGTAGATCTCCAGCACTTTCTTGGCCCCTTGCCTGTCCAGCGAGAGGATCTTCCCCGAGGGCTGCATCCTCGCATCCCACGGAGGTTTCTCCACAGCCAGAGCCTGCATGTTGCTGCGGAAAAAACCAACATTTTCAGCCCGGTTTTCGCTTTCCCCGGGATGCTGCACTGTCAGGTTGGGCACGATGGAAATCTCCCCCATTTTGGACCAACGCTGGAGCCCAAGGGTGCTTTGGGTGTCCAAGACTGTTTGTGTTCCCGGTAAATGATCAAGCCCTTTTTATGGGTGTTATCTGAGTGCCCGTTACGCAGGCTGCACACACACGGGGGTTTATGAAGGGCAATAAACACCGCTGATAAAGGAAGCGAAACTGCGGGGAAGGGGGAGACGAGCTGGGCAGGTCTGAGGGGCAGAGCCTGGTTATCATCCGGAAGGTCAGATCCCACAAAGGTGTCATCCAGACACCGTGGTGCTGCATCTTCCTATTGTGATGTATTCCCATGCTACGGTGAAAAACTACGCGCCAGGAGCACCATCCCCCCCCGATGCATCGCACAACACGGATTATTTTAGTATCTCCCCTTGAAGTGTCGGCTGCTGAAAGAACCAAAATTACGGTTTGCTCCGGCAAATTACCTTGCTCCGGCAAGGCTGGGGGCTTCCAGCCCTTGGAGAAACCAAGGGCAAGGTGGGCTCTTGCAAATATCCTGTCAATATTGGCCAAGCACCTTGCAGCCCCTCCACGAGCTGTGACCAGTGTAGGGCTGTGACCAGAGCGTGGAACACACAGTCCCTGCCTTTCCCAGCACCCTTTTCCTCTGTGTTTTGGAAAAAAAATTAAACAGGAGATGCTGCTGTTGAAAAACCAGGGAGCCGCGCCCGTGCCTCGTGCTGGCTCTGCTTCCAAAACCAATTTCACCCTTCAGAAAACCGGACCCAAACCCTGAACAGCACAGGAGAAGCCAACACCGAAACCCGGCACGCTCGGCTGCGCAAACCGCCCTGGAGCCGGTTGATGAGCATCATCACAACGCACAAGGACCCCCACCCACCCCAACTTGGTCTTTTTTTTAGCAAGAAGGCAAGTTTCTTTCATCCAAGCCAACCCTGAAGCCACCCGACCACCTGATAATAAATCATTCTGTTGATAAATCACAGCAAAGCGACAGCCCCCGTCCTGCTTCGATTGATTCCGGTGCATTGGCCGCATCCTCCTTTATTTGCTCGTTTGGTATTTACCTTTCCATCAGTATTTCTGCTGTTCTGGACATTTGTCAAGACAAGGTCCTCGGCCACAGGCGCTAAGGGTTGTCAGACTCTCCTGTGAGGTGCCTTTTGTATCCCCAAGGGTGGGGACTGGCTGAGTTAAGTCCTATTTTTATCAGCCATTCAGGTAAGAGAGTGGCCAATGCTTCCGCCTGGGATCCCCGCTATCACCTTCCTCGTGGCGGAAAACCTGCGGGCGTGAGTTTCACTGGAGGAGAAAGCAATTTCCTTATGACAAACAGCAGCAAAACAGCATAAAAATCACCTGTCACCTGGTGTAAGCACTGGCCTTTGAAACCAGCTATCTAAGCCAGCTCTTTGGCATGTGGTTTTGGTTTGTTGTTGTTGTGCAGTTGTTTGTTTTTTTTTTTAATAAGTGTGATGCCATATATGGGCTTTTCTGGGTTGTTTTTGTAAGGAGAAGTCATAACTTTGTCAGATAAATGGGTTTCAATGCAGCAAGCAGATCACCCCGCTCACATCTCAGGAGCTTCCAGGGATGTGGGTGTTGGGGGCTGTTGTGGGACCGTAGATGCTCTGGGCACGGTGCTACCAGGCTGTTCCTTAACCCCGAGCGTGGCTGGGCTGCAGCACCTTGCAAACCCACCCTGGGGTCCTTCAGAGAGCCCACGCACCCAAATATGTGAAATATGACACAGCACCAGCTTCATCACCCAAATCCTCTGTCCCACCTGTGGCCCCCACCCAGCCTTGCCCGGGGGCTGAGCATCTCCCCACCCAACACCCATCTGCGCATCCCAAAATCCGCAACCGGCCCCTGGGCGACACAGACCCTCGGCCTTTCCTCTTACACCGGGGACACGCTTGGCCCCACGGCCACCCCCTTGCGCCCCTGCGCCTGGCTGCTGCCCGCCATCCTCATCGCTATTTTGCCATCTGATGGCAACGTCCCGCACTGCACCTTCCAGGGACGGCGTCGGATGCTGGAAAACCCCTTGGCAAGATTTCCACCCGAGCAGCGCCGCATTTCTTCCAGTTTGCAGCTGGGATGACGTGCTGCCCGGGCCCCTCCCTCATAAAAACGCTCTTTTCCTGATAATGGGGTCAGTTTGCAAGGAAAACAGCCCGGGATTATTTTCTTTCTGTTTCTACAAACTTGCAGTGCTATGATTTCCTACAATTAGGAGAGATCCAGTCTGTTTTCTTCTGTTTCTCCGGAGCCTCCACCGATGAATCAGCGCCTGATATTGATTAGGGATTACCCAGCTTTGTTTTTCAGCTTCTCCATCTCCTTCTGATAAATAATTAAACCATCCATCGGGAGCTCCCTGCTGCTAACTAGCGTATGACCAGGTCCTTTTGTAAGCAGGTCGATTCCAGTGGGTGAGGAGTTTCACAAACAGTTTTGGTTGGTTGGTTGGGGTTTTTTTTCTCTGCAACATCCATGTAACAAAAACCCCACATCCACTCTGGCCGTGGGGCACTGTTTGGCCATCTCCGGTTTGGGGATCTTGCTCCTGGAGATCATCCAAGGCTGAGTCCAAACATCATCCCCGCTCATAGCGTCATAGAATTGTCTAGGTTGGAAGGGACCTTTAAGATCATCTAGTCCAACCATCCCTGTTCATGGAGGACTTCTCGTGATTACACTGGGAATCAGCATAGACTTATGGCCTCTTGCAGGCTTTTCCTCTGTGTAGGAGCATTTCTGGACACAGCCTGAAGATGGGATACCCAGATTGACCCAAACCTTGACCCCAAGTTGTGATTCTGGATCCAAACCTTTATCCAAGTTTGGGTCCCTTCTGGGATTTGGAACACTCTTAAACCTAATGGGAAAGAAGCATATGGAAAAGATGTTTGCAAGAGACCCAAGGCAAACCAAAAGCCTATTTCCAGAGGTGGGGGAAGCGATCTAGATCCCAATTTGTCTGCTTTTCTTATCAACACCAACAGAGAACGAGGAAGCTGGCTGGAAACACAGTCACGTGGAGGGAGCACACAACGCCGAGGTTGGTATCTTCAGGCCAGTGACGTTGGAGGAAAAGGCAGAATTAAAATCATGACAACACAGCAGCAGGAGCTGGCCTGGTTATGGGAACTTGCTCCAGAAGGTGGAAAAAAAAAGAAGGAGAGGTTTTCCTCCCATGGAGTTGTGAGGTGCAGAGGGTTACAGTGGGCTCAGGAGAAGGCAGGAGTCAACACACCTGAATTTCTTGGGAACAAGACAGACAGGCCACAGCTTGGGAGGCTGAGGTTGGACATCAGGAAAAGCCTCCCCTGCAGGAGGGTGGGACAACCTCAAATGGATGTCCAGATGGTGGGGGATCATCATCCTTGGAGGTCTTCACAAATTGGCCAGCCAAAGCCACAGCTAATCCGACTGGGTGCTGAAGGCAGTTGTGTTTTAAGTGGATCACAAAGGTCCCTTTGACCCAACACCAGCCACTCAGGGAGAAAACATCTGCCGTTTCAGATCTGAACCAGGATGAGTGGGTTGAGGGCAACCACCGCTCCCCACACCAGCCCCACGCTTTGGACAGATGGTTCAGCCAACATATGGGACCTGTGTGGCCTCGATGGGAACCTCTCAGCCCACTCGTGTGGTGCCTCTGATCCAAGAGGGTTGTGGGCACCAGCCCCTGAAGAAAACCCTTCTTTTCCTCCAGCCCCGGGGCTGATTTTAGCTGCTTCCCCTGGCGGATGAGCAGCGGGCATGCCCGGGTGTTTGCTGCCGTGCACCACCCTGCCCCAAAAACCACCGGACCTGGGGCTGCCGAAGCATGGATGATGCCCTCCAGGGAAAGGAGCACCTTCGGGAAAGTCCTCATGGGGCACCCGCCATCGTGCCACCGCCCCTGGACTTCAGCCACGGCAAAAGTCACCGACTGCTCTGCTCTCCCTCCCCACACACCCACACCAAACAGCCCGGCAGAGCGGCGGTTCCTCAGCTGTTTACCGAAAGGGATGGGTCCCCGTTCCAGGAAAGCAGCAGGTTTCCAGCCCTCCTGCCTCAGTTTACCGCAGGGAAAAGAGCCACATGGCCCCAGGGGAGGACGGGAGGGCGTCCTGGGAGCATGGAAAGAGTTTGTCATTGCAGCTCATCCGTGCAAAGGTGCCCTTTGATTTTTACCCTCCAGGATCCCTCCGGAGCCCCCGCGGCACAAGGAGGGTTGGGTGCTTCTGGCAGCTTCCCAACCAGGAGAGGAAATCCCCGGCCAAGTCCAACGGGATCCTTAGTCATCGCTGGAAAACCAGGTGAAGAAAGGGCATCTCGCGTGTTCCCCGCGAGCACGGCACAAGCGCCCAGGGTCACCAACTGTCACCGCTCCAACAAAACAATCCGTGCAGGCTGGAGAAGTGGTGAGATGCTCAGGAGCCATCAGGGCTGTTTCCACGGCAAGGAAGCCCCCAAGAAAGGGGGATGTCTTGTTAGGAGAAGGTCAGGAAAAATGCACCCATGGGTGTGTGTCCCAAGAGTGACGCAGGGCCAGGATGGGAGAGTTGCCAAGGAAGAAGGTCTGCTTTCCCACCAAAGCTGTCCCTCAGGGTTGGGCAGGACTTACTCTGACTCTGCTGGATTTCACCCCCAAAACCACCTGGCTTTAGTCTTCTCTGGGGCAAATAGAACCCTTGGTGGAAGGATGGATGAGGTGTGGGTGCTTCAATGCACCTTCCTGGTACAGCACATCCCCAGGCTGTGGCTTGGTTGGGTGCTGGGTAACCTCCAGCCCCTCTCCCAGCAGAGATTTTGGCCTCCCTTCTCATCTAGGGCCTTCCAAAGGCTGTGACACTTGCTCATTTACCCCACTAGAGCTTCTCATTTCCTTCTCCTCCATCGCTTGACTTGGCAAACACTTGCCTTTTGCTGAAGAACTGGTGATTCTTTCTGGAAGTGAAACTTCTCAGCCACCATTTCCGGCAATGTTGTACTGTTGATGTTTCACCAACCAGCCACCACGTGTCCCACCACCATCTCTTGCTGGGTACAGCCCACCAGTACCTTCAGGCTCCAGTTGATGGGCACAAAGTAGTTTTAGAGGAACAACATTAGGTACAGAGAAAGGGACTGTACTTTCAGGTTGGCAACAACCAGTTTTGGTGGAAACCTCAGTCACCAGCCCTTGCCAAAGTTCTCCACAAAGCTGACGTTTCCCAGACCCAGAATTGCTGCCTCAAAAGCCGATGTAGCTCTGAGATGGCAGCTTAGGAAAGGGTCCAGAGCAAAGATACAAGGCAGCAGGAGAAGTTCTGCAGTGGTGCAAAACCAAGGTTGGAAGGAACTCACCTTGTCCTATCAGCCATGAAACATGATGTTGCTTCATGACCTGTATCTGTGCTTGTCCACGTAACCACAAAACACTGTGTTCACCCATCTGTGAGCAGCTCCGGCTGTTGCCCTCTGGTTTAGGGGCTGCTGAGCTTGGGGATGAGATTTGGGTGCCCACAGGAGCTGGTTCTAAATGAGGAAGGCTCAGATTCCCCAGTTTCAGACATTCAGCCAGAAAGAAGTGGGATTTCAACTGTTCACAGTCACGGGATTTTATTTCCTCAATGAAAAGCAATCTGAAAATATTAGTGGATATTTTTGGATTTAAAAAAAACCACACACACACACACTGTTCTTTCCAGGTCACTAACAGTGCCTGAGGCTGCAGGAACTCCTGCTTCCAACTCAAAGCAAAGAACCACGTGTCTGACGACGAGTGAGCTCATACTCATTACTGGCTTCGTTTCTTTTCACATTATTTAGTCAGCTAATTACAAACAGCACTACACGAAGGGAAAAGGAGTTGAAACGAGACCCAGCTTAGGGGTTCCGTGCAGCCTGGAGCTCCAGCCAGGCCAGATCCGGGCGGATATTTCAACAACCCCACAGGAGATGGTGAGATGACAGCGTATGGCACATCTGCAGGGTAAATCCACCCTCAGATTGAGGAAATGGCTCAGATTCAGAGCAGCGTGTCCACGCTTTGGGCCACCGCTCGCTGCAGAAGCCCTTTGGGAGGTGTTTGACCAGGAGCACGGGCTCCGGTGCTCTCTGCTCCTCACGTCTTGCTGCGAGAACAGAGCAGCCTTCACCAGCAAATTGGAACCTTAAAGACAAGCATCCAAATTTACAGAAGAAAAATACCCCGCTCCCTCCCCGAGGACAGAAGAGAAGCGAGCAGAAGGCCAGCCCACACGTTCACCTGCACTTTTGGGGCTGGGGGGGGACAGTTTCTGGCTGTGTTTTGCTAATGAAGCCCCGGAGATGTCCCCAGCTTTGGCTCAGGGCAGGTTTTGAAACGCAGGACCAGCTCTTCTGTCCAGGAGATCCAGGAGATGCCGGCACTTCCCAGCAGAGCACAAATCTGTCTGCGATGCACTGCAAATGCAGCTTTCCAAGATTTCCTACGGTGAAACCTCAAGTGGATCTTCTGGGTCTTCTTTCAAATCCTCATGGTCCTCATTCTCCAGCTGCTCCAGCTTGCTGGACTTGTCATGGATGATCTCCCCAGGAGTCTTCAAAAACCTGCAATTATTTTTAAGTGCTTTAAAGGGCATGTCCAAGCCCAGCCCCAAACCAGTCTGTCCACGCTGGAGCCCTTGCCCTCAGCAGCTGAGCTCTGGAGCTTCCCAGGGGGTGTCTGTGATCCCTGGGCTCCCTGGGTGACAAAGCTCAGCACTCATCAGCCCAGAGCAGGGGCTTTAAGTCCAAACTAGTCCCAGGGAAGCAGCCAGCACTGAAAACAGGAGGCTCCCAACTTCTTTCCACCTCTTCTTCTGTCTGGAAGTGGACTTCAGACCCAGTGTCACTGGGGAAGAGGAGGGAAGTCTCCAGCTCAAGTGGGTTTGGGGACATTGGAGGACCCCAGGCAGGAGAGCGGCCGGATGGTGGCCCTGGGGCAGGCTGTTGGCCCACAGCCCTGGTGGAACCCAGAGCCCAGGTGTCCCAGCTCCTGGCTGTCACAGGAGAAAGCCTGGACACAAACGCAGCGGAGCGTTGCATTTGTAGGGAAGGATAAAAAGAACCAAGCCAAAAAGCAACCAAGCCAAAAAGCAACCACTTTTGGGGTTTTGCAAAACTGAAACCAGCCCAGGCTTTTATACCTCAACGTGAAGCTGGTTCCGGCTCCGAGACACGCACAGATGCTGTGGGACACCTCAGTCACTGGGCCAGGCTGGGACCCTTGCAGCACCACAAACCCAGAAGACAGACCACGTCCCCATGCATTACCCCAACATACAGCGAAGATGCTGCAGCTGCAGCTCAGTCTGGACCATGGAGGATCCAGCAAGACAAAGCAGCTGCCAACATCTGGAGGCCACCACCTTCCTGTGCCCCATCCCCACTGAAGCAGACCATTTCTCTGATCTGCTCCATCTCACCTGAAGAGCAGCTTCTGCCCCGGCTCCTTTTTGATGATGTTGAGTTTGTAGTAATGTCTGAGCGCTCGCGACATCTTCTCGTATGTCATGTTCATCCGGTTCTGGAAGAAGAAAAGAATTGGGAGGGGGCTGAGTAAAAGCAAACGCCAACACCTGGTTTGGGGCTGTCTGCAGGAGGACCATGTGTGGGACGTTCGAGGTGGGTCTTGGGCATTGCAGGCTGCGGTGTGGGTCTCTAACCCAGACACACTTCTGGGTCCATCACTTTTGGCCTTCCAGAAGATGAGAAATCCTCCCTCTTTAACCACCAGGAGGTTGGTACCTCTCAGCAGAGCTGTGCCCACTCCATCACCCTTCCCACTCCCTGTGCCACCAGCTCTGGAGAACACGTCATGAAGGGCGACACGCAGAAGCCCAGGAATGAGGAATTTCTTCTCAACTGCATTTACCTTGTGGTTCCCCCAGAGCTGGGCAAGTCCATTTGGGTTAACGACCCGGAAGACCTTGGCTTCCTTGTCTTCCCACTTGATGTAAGGCTCGTAGCGGCTGTCGGAGAGGAGCTGGTACACGTAATCCCACAGCAACCTGCAGTCTGGGCATCGGTGGAGAATACATGGTCACAGAGCTCCCACTAAGGCCCCTACGCTCCAGTGAGGGTCGATCAGCAACAGGACTGCGCGCGTCAGCAGCGATAATAAAGGCAAGAAGAGCCCAGAGCTCACACACAGCACTTTTGTTGCTAGATCTCAAAACACGAGCAGGAACTACCGTTTTTCAGGTGGGGAAACTGAGGCAGGGAAGCACCCACTGATGCACAGAATAAACAGGAGGCAGATGGGCAGGCAGGACAAAGCACGATCTCATTTCCCCAAGGAACCGGGCTATAAATTCCGATTTACCTGCAATTTTTCCATCAACTGGGGCTGACGGGGTTGCAGGAAGAGAAACGATGGCCTCTGCCCTGCAGCTGGCCTCCGAGATGTGGTAGGAGAGGTTCAGTGGCCCTGTGTGTCTGCAGGACACAGGCTGTTCCACACCACCCAGGCGGGAGGAAACAACAACTGGGGCAGCCTCAGCTCTACAGTCTGTCCCTGGGGGAAAAAAAAACCACCCTGAGGTGTGTTACGGCAGGTCCCAGGAGGTCTAAAGTCCTGAAACATGTCGGGAGGGACAGCCCAGGTTGGTTGTCAGCCCAGGACCCAATACCAGCCCAGCCAGAGGAGGCAGGCGCTGAAGAAAGCCCAGGATTTTTTTTAAGGTAAGAGAAGTAGAAGACGTGAGGAGTTTAGAGGAGACGCCGAGTAGGGTGAGAGTCAGACACAGAAGGAAAACTGAAATAGGAGTAATGGTCCAGAGCCCAAGCACTCCCTTGTAAATTGGAGTAGAAGCTTAAGATGTTCATCACCCTGCACTTGAGCCAGCAGAAGAGCTCAGGAAAGCACTCCCAGAATCACCACACTGCAAAACCAGCCACCAACCCATCCCCACCCCAACTCCTACCTAGGGTCCTCCCTTTCACTCCAAGAACGCTAAGAAGCCTCACTGACTCTGAGCAGCCTCACCTGGGACCTCTCCCCACCCCACCCATTGGCCCAGAAGCTCTATTTAAACCCAGCCCTGGTGCTTTAGTTCTTTCCCACCTGTGCTGCAGAACTTCCCTCCAGCTATGGTCATGGCTATTGACCACAATAGAGTAGCCATAGTCTTGATTGATCACCATGGCCCCATCTGGAGATCCCTAGACTTGATTCTGACCAGACCTGCTTCATCACCACAAGCTTCCTTGATGACATGGACTTTGTTGGACCTGGCTGCCATCTCCAGGACTGTCCTGCTTGCCTTGCTGAGGTACTGCGGGATGAGTTTAGCTGGCTGAGCTTCAAGCCCTAGATGTGTGTGACCCAGTGTAGCTGAGAGCTACCATTCTCCACCGTACCTTCCTCTGTGCTCCTGGCCTCCCCGAAGGGAGAGCTCAGCAGAGGGCTGCACACCAGAGCTCTTCTTTGAGTCTTAATGTACTGAAGGACTTCATACAGGACATCCCCTGCAGGGAAGGAAAGTCTGCTCAGATGATTTTGTGTTATGGCAGAGATTCTCTGTTGATGTTGCTGCTCATCCTTCTGTGCTACAGAGTAAGAGGTCATGCCCCATCTCAAAGCATTTGCAGTCCAGGTGGACTGAAGGAAGAGGCTTGCCCTTGTCTCCAGCACTCAGGTGGCCAGGGAGGGCTGAAGCCTGGTCTGCTGGGACCCATCCAGCCCCTCTCAGCAGAGCACAGCTTGTGCTGTGCTTGGATGGTCCTCGAACACCCTTGCCACTTGGTCTAACCTGAGCTGGGAGCTCGGTATCTGAAGTCATCCTTGGTGAGGATGCACAGGGCTTTGCCGTTCATTTCAAACTTGCTTTCATCCGTTTGCCGAAGGGAATACTCTTTCTCAGCCCATCTGAGCCAGTGGATCACGTCGTCCTTGCTCCACAGTGAGGGCTGGATTCCTGAAACCAGGAGCAGCCTCTGAAACAACCGTCTGCATCTCCATCTTCATCTTCAAAACTGCTGAGGGGCAGGGGGGGGACACTGGTCCTCTCCATCACCAAACTTTCCCTCTATATTAAGTACTCACAAGCCAAAACCCCAAAGAGAGAAAATGAACCCTGATGAGTGGTCCATCTTGTGCCCCTTGATGGCAGGGAATGGTCCCTGGGTGGGACACCACGGCTGTACCCACCATGTCCCACCCTGTGGGAGCTCCTTTTATTTTTTTTTTAAGCAGTGTTGACTTGCTCAACATCTACTCACTCAGCCTGCCGGGAAGCTTGAAGATCTCCCTCTCGCTGACGGGTGTGTGTCTGGCCTGGGACGGGGCCGGTAACAAAGCCGTGACAATGGGGCTGGAAGAGCTGATTGTCACTTTTCCCTGGGGAAAAGAGGTCAAACACATCAGCGGGGGAAAATTCCCAACTCCAGACCTGCCTTTGCTTTGGAGATGCCTCCACCACAGTAAATACTGCTCAGATAGTTTCTAACTGGTTTCTCAGACGTGCCGTCCACACTGGTTCTAGATCCTCTGCCAGCCCCAGGATGAATCTGGCTGCCCAAGACAGTATCATGAGCCAGATTCCTCCTCTCTTTCTCCAGTTCTTCTCTTTAGTGGAGGTATCTGCTCTCATCCAGGCTCCAGATGTGGGCTATCCATCCCCACCGCCCCATGGCCGCAGGGAAGCAGAAGATGGAGCCGTGACTGGCAGAGCCTGCCGTGTCCCCATTGCTGGCACTCGCTTCCTCCAGATCCTCAGCTGCTCGTTGGATGTCCAGGGTTTTAGGACAGTTCTTTAGAGTTGTGAAAATATAGCTGTCTAGATTTTGTCTTTAAAAACTCGGTATGAAGAGATGTCTCTAACTTTTCCCTTACAGATCATTGGGACATCAGTGGAAATGGCCATCCCCGGGTTTAGGGAGATGTCCACTCATCTCGCTCTCCTGCCGTGAAGTTCCAGCCCCTCAAGAATTACTCCTCCCTTTTGGTTGCTTGTTAAGGATCCCCTTCAGCCCCATTGAATGGGTGAGATGGTCAGTGCTGGGAGGAGAGGCAGCCCCAGCAACTCACGTGGGCTTGGGGGGGGGTCACCATCACCCCAACTCTGGCCCAGGGCTCTCATCCAGAGCACGTGTGGCAGGAGGGAGCCCAGATCCTGCCGTCAGCCCCATCTCGATCTTGAAATATTACGAGCAGCCAAGCAGATAATGTTTCCCCTTAAAAACCTATTAATGTAAATCCCAGCAATTTCTCAACTTCATTCTCTGGAAAATTAACAATTTTGCCTACAAATAGTGTTTTCTGAAGCAGTTGCCAACTCTGGGCACTTCAATACACCCTCAGGCAGGTTTTCAGAGGTGGTTTGAGCAGCCAGCGCTTCTCGACTGTGTGTGGGGGTCCAGGAGCTGAGCCCCTCCCAAAAAAAAAATCAGGGGTGACAAAAAATCCCCAGAGCGCCCTGCCAGAGCAGATGGTGGTTGGGCACATCTTATTCCCGGTGTTCCCAAAACTGGGAGCAGGGGGCAAAATGCTCCATCCCTCCCCAGAAAAATGCTTCCCTGGGATGTGGGGAAGTTCCAGGGGGAGAAGGTGGTGGTTTGGTGATGGGTGAGGGGTTTTCTTCAGCGGAAGGATGAGTGTTAATTTGCGGGTGGGGTAACGATTGCTGGGTGTCTCGGGGATGTTGGTTTTAGCAGAGCAAGAAGCTGCGTGATATTGTGTGAGGGAAACCAGAGAAACTCCAGTATAAACTCTGGCCGGGCCTGACAGAAATGCAAACTCTTTTGGATTCGTTCTAAGAAACCAGCTACAGGAAAAATAAAAGTGAAAGAAATTAGCGGTGGCTTTTGTCTAGAACTCCTCTAAAAGGCGCTTTGGTTTTCTCCCATCGGGGTGACTCTTTTATGACGAGATTTACAATCAAAACAGGCCAAATGTTTGCTATTTTTCTTGCTCCTGAAGATTCCTAGGGCATGAGACATTCTTAATTTTTATTACTTTGTACGAGTTTTATATTCTTGCCTTTTTTTTGCCCCTGTTTAGCTGCTTTCACACGTTTCCGAGGCGGCGTTCCCACCCTTCAAGGGGAAATATTGTCCTTGAAGGGGTTCGAGGGGGGAAAAGTGAGAAAAGGGGGGTGAAAAGGGACCCTCAGAGGTGCGAGAGCAGCTTTCGGCTCAGTCCCAAACCGGAGGGGGACGGAGCCCCCGGTTGCTCCGGGCCGTGAGGCGGACGGAGGGGTCACCCCCTCCCGGGGCATCAACTTCCAGCCGCTAATTGAGAAAGGGAGGGAGAACCGGGAAGGGGGGAACGGGACAGGGCGGGGGGTTCTTACCTGCATCCCCGGTGGCGGCGGGTGGCCGGTCCCCGCAGCGGTGCTCGACGCTGCCACCGGCCCGCAGAGACCCGCGGCTCGGCCCTGCCCCGGTGCGGGCGGGTCCCGGCCCTGCGGCCGCTGCGGCGCGGATCCTTCCGGGAAACGAAATCGAAACGAGCCGGAGCCCCGGGAGGCAGGAGAGCCGGGGGGGCGGCGGGGGGGGGCAGCGCCAGGGGACGTGTCGTTCCCTTCCCCCTCCCGGGACCGTGGCCCCGCGTCCCCTCCCGCACGACCGCCGCCTCCGCCCGGGGGATTCGGGACGGCAGCCGGTCCCGGTGTCCCCGGGCGTCCCGGTGTCCCTAGGGGTCCTGTTCTCGGACGCGCTGCCGGAAGATGGAGGGGTCCCGGGACACGCCGAGGGAGGGGTGAGCAGCTGGAATAGATGTTTTTATCCCGTTTCTCCACCGGGAACGACGGGGACCGGACAGCGGCGCTGCGAGCGGGACCGGGAGGGCACGGGGGGGGGGGTCCCAGCGACAAGGGGGGTTGGGGGGACACGACACACACCGGCCCGTGCACACCGGGACCCCGGCGCGCGCCCCGGGACGCACACGCCGCACCACGCGCGCCCCGGGACGCCCCGCCCCGCCCCCTCCCGCTCCCTCGGCTTCCCATTGGCCAGTCCCCTCCGAGCGCGGGGCCAATCGGGTAGCGCCGTTGGAGAGGGCGGGGCCTAAAGGGCGAGACCCCGCCCCCCGCCCGCCTGAGGGAGCGGCCTCGGCGGGGACGCGGTGAGTGAGGCCTAAAGGCGTTGGGGGGCAGACGGGGGCCCTTCCTCCCTCTCCTTGGGGCCCGGGGTGGCCTTTAGGACCTTCCTGGCCCTTCTTGGGGCTTGCGGGAGGCTTTAGGGGCCTTCCGGACCCTCTGTGGGCCTTGGGGAGGCCCTTTCCGGCCCTCTATGAGCCTTGATGGGGGGGGCGGGGGGGGTGTCTGGGGCCTTCCGGCCCCTCCCTGTGCTTTGATGGTGGTTTATGGGCCTGGGGGAGTCTGTCGTGGGCTCGGGGGAAGGAGGAGAGCACTCAGGGTTCGGGGAAGGCTTTCCGTGTCCCCTTGCCGGCGTTGAGGAGGATGTCGATGGGCCGAGGGAATGTCTGTGGGGTCCCAGTGGGTTCCATTGTTCCGTCCGGGCTTCGGAGGGGCCTGTGGCGCCGGGGGGGGGGGGCTGCCATTCCCGTTGTTTAAGGAGGTGGGTATGGGGCCTTCTTTGTGTGCACTGAGAGCCGTGTGTGGGGCTGGGGATGCCCCCCCATGGCTCGTGTTTACTGGAAGAAGGGGCTTCCTCCACCCTGTCCGTGTTTGGCAGGGGGAGGGACTGTTATCCCTTGAATTAGTGCTGCATCCCTGCGTCTTTGACACATTACCCCTTTCCTCTGTGCTGTGTGGGAGGCCTCGGGGCCTGCTCTGTGCCCAGCACCCTTTGGTGAGGCCTGTGTTTGTGACCACCACCCCCGTAGCTGTATATATCTTCCTCTCAGGGTGCTGGTTGGTCACGCTGCCCTCCTACGCGTGTTCTGGGGTTGTAGGCTGGTGTGCTATTACTCTTAAGCATGTTTTTAGCCTGTCTTCCCTTTCCACCCTCTGGCCCCACTGTGCTTTGAAAGGGAGCAGGGGTTTCTAAGGTTTTTTCCACTAAGTGGGTGCAGTAGGTGAGACCTCAGCCTGCCTCTGCTTGTAGGCACCTTTCCATGTCCTGACTTTCCCTGTCTCTCATCCTGCCTTCTCAGTGGCCTTAGGCTTTTCAGGGAATGGGTAATAGTAAACAGTCTTGGGCAGAAACCTGGAGGCTGAGAACGCACCTCTGTAGGGAGAGTGTTTTGAATTACTTTGCCAGGGTTGCTACAAACACAAATCCTATGGCAGCAGTAGGTTTATGGCTTTAAGGCAGAAAATTCACCTGTGTTCTCTGTGCCTGCCTTATCCTCGCCACAAAGTTGCTGGCATTAGCAGCGCAATCGCGAACTGTTAATCGGAAGGAGATTGTGTGTCGGGAATCAGCAGAAAGGCTCAGCCCTCCCTTTTGAGGTGTGTCCCAGTCCAGGCTGCACTGCTGACAGTCACCTGGGCTTAAGGGTTATAAATACGTCTGCCCTCAGTTTGTAGAAGCATTTTCAGTGATGTAAGCACCGAGACAGTGAGTTATTGGGCTCGAAAACTGTGGGTTAATCTGTAGGCAAAGCTGCTTGGAGGAGTTGTTAGTTATTACTCTTCAGACTGGATTTACACGTGCCCCTGTTACAGTGGAGCAATTTTTTGCAGGGAGTCACCTTTTACTAAAAGAGATAGAGGTTGTAAACAATATCAGTCTATGTGACTAAAAAATGCTCTTTTGCAAAGCAGCCTATACAATGATTGCTTATACTGGCACAATTGTCCTTATTTTCTATAGTAACATCCGCTTTAAGGAGGTCTTATAGGGTCTGATCTGTCATTGATATGGAACAGTTTATGTAGACTAATCCAAAGTAAAACCTGTACAGAAGACCGTGTCCAGACTTATTTCAGCCCATCTTAAAGCAATTAAGAACAGGTTGAAGTAAGTTATGCTTTCAAGGAAATAGGTGTGTGCCAAGTTAACTAAATAAGTGTTTGTTTTAAGATAGATTTATTTGCAGTGCATGAAATGTCTTAACGATCTCTTTCAGTACTGGGTTTTGCTGCTAGAGTTGAAGGGAATGTTTTCTGTTTGCTTTGGGCTTAAAAGTAGTGGTCTTTCTGGTAGGACTTAATCACATCATTTTGGTGGGGGGGAGCTTTCTGTTTTGTAGTTATTCTGTATAAAGTTGGGTGGACTTTCAGTGGGCCCAGTCAAGCTGCAGGTGTCGACCTGGAAGAAGTTGTAGTCCAAAGGACCAAAATGATTATTTATCTACTTCTCAACAGCGATGAGAAACAAGTTACAGCAAATACATCTGAGCTGTTTGAGGTAGATTGATTGCGTGGACCTGCAGGCAGTGAAGGTGGTTGTGGTTTAGGGGTTTTGTTCATGGTTTTAGTGCGTGGTTTTTTTATTTCCTGGAAAGGTTTTGTGACAGGTTTTTTACCTTCTTTAAGCGGAAGGTAAGACTGTAATTCCAGAGCCTCAAAAATAGGAAACCTCATCACTGATCGTAATTGTGATAACAGAAGTGTATCATCTAAGATCCACATGGATGTGTCCAGTATAAAATTACTCAATATTATACCTTATTTTTCAGTGTTCCAAAGGTAGCCTTACCTGAGCTATATACAACAGTAATCTTTGTTTCCTTCCCCAAAGTATTTTCAACCATCAGACTAGAGAAACCCTCTTTCTTTAGCTGTTTTCGATCATACATCTGATCTTGCCTCAGTCTTTTTGAGGTGCCTTCATGTCCTGGCATGTTCAGTCTTGCCTTCTCCGAATCCCAG
Organism: Calidris pygmaea; assembly: GCA_003697955.1. NCBI lineage: Eukaryota > Metazoa > Chordata > Aves > Charadriiformes > Scolopacidae > Calidris > Calidris pygmaea. The sequence continues at coordinate 229,375 of QJSC01029019.1, read as the reverse complement.
AGGTTTCATAACCATCTGCTTTGAGTTTTCTGTTCAGGATATTGTGACATTTTGTTTTTTGTGTGGCGATTCAGTCTGTCTTTACAGGTCATGAGAAGTGAGAGTCATCTCTGGTTTTATTAGTTGACGCTTTCAGCTCAAAGTTTGGGGCGTGCTATGATGTGTTTGTCACTCGACCTTGTCTTGAACTCATTCCATGTGCCCGTAACAGACAGGCAAGTGTTTAGTTCTCAGTATAGCAGCGTAGTCAGAGGAAGCAGAGTATAATAGTGCTTAAAAATAATGCTATTAACTCCACTTTAAATACCTGAAAACCCTTAAGTAGAAAATTTGAGTGTAGAGAAAAGTAAATAGTACTTCACCCTCTGTGATGAATTTGCTCTAAGACTTTAGTGCCGTGTAGCAATTAACAACACCTTTGTCCCCTTTTGCCAAAAGCTGTGATCATAAAGGAATATTGGCCAAGCAGGAGGCAGCAGTGGGATTGTATTAATAATTGCATCACAAAGTTGCAATCCTGTTACGAAAGTCACTGCATGATGAAGGGTCGACTCAGCAGCTGAATAACTTAGGAAAGGAGACTTTCAGAGCTACCAGAAACAGCACGTACCCCTGCAGTCTCTCTTAGTTCCATGTTCTTGCCAAAGCTGGTGTCAGAAAATCTTCCTCCTCCTAGAAAGCAAAATCCTGGTTAACGAATGCAAATCGAGTCTCCCTAAAACTTTAGCTTGGGAATGGACTCTGGGACTGCTGCCTTTTGCTTAGAGATCCCAGAGGAGTGTGTGGATAACGAGTTCTTTCTTCACAGGAAAAATGCTGCCTTGGTGCCTGGTGATAAAGGCCATGTCAGCTGTCTAAAGGATCTCCTGATTTTTAAATGAATTGCTTAATAGAAAGTAAATTTAGCTAGAGGATTGGTTTTGGGGTGGCCTTGGCCAGACTGCTGATGTAACCCACTCTGATTTCAGGTTTCTGAGCCTGACATCCCCTCTGATTCCAACATTCCCAAATTTTAGCTTCTATCCCATAACCCTGACTGATCCCATCTGCATTCTGAGGAGCTGAATCGCCTTCTGGTGCTTGTTTCTTACTGGTGTCTGTGTAGAGGAGCTGGGACTCATAATCCAGGTGGTTCAGGTGAGATGCATCCATCCCCCTGGGCTCCAGGGTAAATGGGGAGTATTGTAAGTAATGTAAGTAACTCAAGTCCTGGGATTTGCCTTCCCTCTGTCTGGTTTCATCAGCTTTCGGGACACTTTTTCCTCCTGTCTCTTGTTCAAGTTCTAATCTGTGGTTGGGATGTGGCCTCTGACCTGACCTTATTCTGGCCTGTGTATTTTTTGGCTCCGCTTGTCAGAGCACAAAAGAGGGCTGGGACTTTTGAAGGGCAGCTGTTTCATGAGCACAGGCCTGAAATTGAGAAATAAAATCAATGGCTGTTAGTCTTACAACAGGCATTGACCATGGGCTGTACTCCCTGAAGTTCAACATGCAGTAATTTTGTCTGCAGTGGCTGGAATTGCTTTTTCCCTGGCTTTTGCCCTCAGAACAACCTCAAATGTGTTACGTGCAGCTATTAAAAACTGGTGTTAATCCGTGGATTGCTCCCGAATGTGGGAATGATCAGTTACTGCATCGGTTTTGCTACTGAACAGGCAAATACAGTAATACCCTTGTGAACTGTGAATTGGAACAGGTTGTATGTGCCCCACTGTCCAAGTGACTAGAGAACTAGTCAGCAATTTACTCTGAGAATAAAATCCTACCTGGGGTCCAATACTGAAATTGAATAAAGATAGAGAAATGAGAGCAGAGCTGCGTGTGTGTCTCAGGTCTGGTTTTGCAATGTGTGGATAAATAATATGGATTAAAATTTATTACTCATACTTTCAGTGGCAAAAGCGTAAATTACAAGAACTGGGAACTGAATGCAGCTACCAATTAGCGCTCAGAGAATAGTGCTATGTCCCTGACCCCTGCCTTGGGATGTAATAGCTTAGTCCATTGAATCAGAGAGTTTTTAGAAGGAAGTGGAGCTTGGCAGCCATAAAACCAGCAGATCTGAACCTTGTGCCTAACGCTCGTCACAACACAGCGGTGCGAGGACGTGCGGGTCCGGTGGCAGCCTGCTCTTGTGACAGCAGTAAGAAACACTGTGTAATAATTAGTGATCGCTGCTGCCTGATAATGTTTCTTATACGTAAAGTTTTGACAACATCGCTTGGAAAAATAGATTAGGCAGGCAAAAATAGCGAGGCCATATTTAATAAAAGAAAGGGTTTTCTCAATAAATATAATTTTGGGTCTAGAAAGTATAGCCTGGTCTCTTGGAGCCTCTCCTCAAATGAATGTGAGTCCACACCATGCTTTCAGATGTCCCGTTAATGGTCTTGATTAAGCATGTATCCCAACTTCAGTGATTTTTCTCATTTTAATAATAATTATCATTATTTTTCTCTAAGTGATGTCTGTTTTATAACTTAAATGACTGGGTTCTTGCCCAGGGTGTTCTGGAGGAACTGGAGTGAAAGGTCCACAAAGGAGTTGAGCCGGGCAAAAGGCAGGGAGAGAGGAACTGTTCCCGGCCACAGCAACAGAGCTTCTAGTAGGACTGGAAATCAGCCTGGTGGGTTTTACAAGTCTCCCAGTTCCTGTGTGGTTCATATCATCTGCTGGTTCAACATAACTGGAACCAGTAACAGCGGAAAACATAATCAGGAAGCTTTAACGTCCGTGAAAGCCAGCTAATTTCTTCTTCTTCTGGGTGACTGGATTAAAAATCATGACGTTGTGTAATCTCTGGCCGTGGAAGAGGTTATGTCTGTCTGGAATGTTATCGGCTGCAGCAGTTGGTAGTTATGAATGAATTCCCTAATCCATTAATATAAATATTCTGACAGGCACTTGCAGACCTCCTCATAGTCTAATACTTTTGGAGAAGGCTGCCCTTTGTCAGGTGTTAGCGATTTATACAGCCCCAGGAGAAGGAAGTTTACAATAGCAAAGGCCTTTTATGCAAATACGGTCTTTTTAGAAAAAGACTTTACTGCATGTGTTGGGAAGGAGTCTTTGGAAATTTTCAAAACATTTGCCTTATTTCTTGTAACTTTATTCAGGAGGCCAACTAAGGAAAAGAAAAGAAATCTAGATTATTTAACTTTTAGTAAGTGCTGCTTTGCTGTTACAGTTTGATCTGTTACATCAGGAGGTGTCCCTGCAGGGGGTTTGGAACTCAATGGTCTTTAAGATCCCTTCCAGCTCTAACCATTCTGTGATTCTATGGAGTTTCCCTAAGAAATATGAGCACGATCTTTTTTTTTTTCTTCTGCAGGCTGTTTTCTGTAGGAACTTCTTTGTTCTTTTTCCTGTCAGACAGACTGAGTAACAAATAAGAAAAATCTTAAGATTACTAAGCAATCTTCAAATCAGATGATTGAGGTATATTTGTGAAATGGTTTAGTTTCAATATACCTCAAAACCTCAAGTTTTTTCTAATCTCCGGTTTCTATGAGATCTATTCTTACAGTGTGCAAATTAGCTAATGTTTGCGTCATTTTGGACTAGACAGGTTTTAGATTTTACCCTTAACCCTGCTTATCTCTGGATTAATCTATACTGCAGAGCAATTTTAAACCACCTTTTTGAATATGATCGAAAACCATTGATGTGAATGCTGTGCTAATGGAGGAAAATATTGACGGTGCTCATTTCTTGGGCGTGTGTGAGCAGCAGGTGGGAGAGGAGCTTCTTCATTGTCACCTCCCAGAATAGTCCCCCGTTTCCCATCCTGTAATGGGGGCTGAGCATGTGTCTCTGCCCCCCTCCTTGCAGCAACCTGTCGGTTTTTGGGTACGGGTGAGCCGTGGTCGGACGGGCTGTTCTGGCTGCTGTTTGGTGGGATGAACAGGTTGCTGTGACTCAACCCTGTGTCATTTCTCCCAACCTCCTGGGGATGGTTGTCCCCTCGCAGGGCCGTACGATGGGGCGCTCTCAGAAATACCTAAATGAACCTATTCTGTAGCGAGGAAACGCGTGGACGTGCAGTTTTACTGTCAGGCTGAAGCAGCGGCGATAAACAGCTGGTTTTGTATGTGCTGCGCAAGATATTGAAGTGAAACCAGTCTAATTGTGTCTGTTACCCAGTGCTGGGTGAGCAGGGGGGAAACTGGATTTCTGTTTACTGTTAATTATAAAGCTGTGAAGAGCTTAGTGCATTAGGGCTGTGCTATATTTAAATGGTACCCTGTCTGTCAAATGTCCCTATTACAAAGTGTTCTTTGCCAAGATCATGGGGTGAGCCTCTCCTTTTAAAAGCTGTTTTTGAAAGTCTTCAATTGTTTTCAGAAAATTGGTTAATATACCGTGGCTGTGGCATCTGTATCTGTCTTCACTTTCTGCTGTTAAGTCATTCCAAGACCATTTTAAAGGTGTTGTGGACGTTTATGGGAAATGCCATTTCACCACTTGCAGAGTGGAATTATTGCATTTCTGAGAGATGAAACTATTATTAATGCAGAAAATAGACTCTCCTCCAGTCTCTCACCCTGTGTGGTACAGACACTTAGCTCTATCTTTAATTAGGAGCCTGTCACAGCTGAATTAAAAATAACAATTCAAAACAAAACCTTCTGTGAACTCGGGCCAGCTAGATTGACAGCCCTGAGACTTAAAGGCTTCACTTATCCCCGGAGCAGCTGGAGCCCTGACAGTCATAGAATCCTGGAATGGTTTGGGTTGGAAGGGACCCTAAAGATCATCAAGTTCCAACCCTCTTGCACTGGGCAGGGACACCTCCCACCAGAGGTGGGAGCCCCATCCAACCTGGCCTTGAACCCCTCCAGGGATGGGGCAGCCACAGCTTCTCAGGGCAACCTGGGCCAGGCTCTCACCACCTTCACACCAAAGAATTCCTTCCCCACATCTCAGCTCCATCTCCCCTCTTTCAGGGTCAAACCCTTCCCCCTCCTCCTAGGGCTCCCCTCCCTGATCCACAGTCTCTCCCCATCTCTCTTGGAGCCCCTTGAGGGACTGGAAGGGGCTCCAAGGTCTCCCTGGAGCCTTCTCTTCTCTAGGCTGAACCTCCCCCACTCTCTCAGCCTGTCCTCCCTGCAGAGGGGCTCCAGCCCTCCCAGCATCATGAGTGTCCCAGCACCCTCCAGCTGGAAGAAGGTTCACCCACTGGTGTTGGGTGTGCTCAGACTCCAGCCCCCGCGAGGTTTGGTCCAGGTTTATCACCAAGAGGTGGGTGACGGTGGTTTCTTGGAAGTGTCTTGTCTCACTGACTGCCGTGTTGGAAATAACAAACTCATTTCACACAGGCCACATAAAGAGCTCTGAAATGTCATGGTTTTGGTCACGTCTCATTGGGATTGAGGTGAAATCCTAAGGTTAGAGAGTGCCTCTTTGTACATTAATAAGCTCTTTAATTAGCAGGCAATGCACTAAGACCTATCTTTCTTGTTAAGGAATTATTAAAATCATGCATACACTCCGCTACTGGAATATGCTAATTTCTTTGTGAATCTGTTGCATTATTCAGCAGAAGAGTTGAATATTCCTCACAAGGACAGACTTTGAAGATTGTTCCCTTGAAATAAATAATTTTTTAAAAATCCTAGCCTTTCTTTTGCTTGCTGTCTTTGAGATAAACACTCACAAAGCCAGCTGCAGTTTTGGCTAGAATATTGATGGGTTGCTTGCTCCTCAAATTCAAAATGAGCTGGAGTGGACTGTTCTGGAATACAGTGCAATTTTAGAACTTTCCACTTTCAAGAGCGACCTTATTCAGTGCCCAAATGGGCGCCTTTCCTCTGCACGAACACCTCATTAAGTGTGTTGAAATAGGCATCGTCTCAGCTTTTTCAATTTTGTATTTTTCTTCGTGGTATATTCTCTTTTTTTTTTTTTTTTTTTGAAGTCCTACAAAATATGGCTCCAGTTCCTGGCTAATTTTGCTGAAACGCGACACTAGCCAAATATTTTTGTGAAAGAATTATTAGTCACATAAGAAAGAATGTAACAGAATATTCTTAGAAAGTGTTATAACTATGCTTGACATGTAAAATATTTATCCAGACGTGTAAACAAAGCCAGGGGTGTCTTGCCAACGTACCATCGTAAACCTTAGTTATTTTGAAACCTTGAGCAAGATGTTATTCAGTTCTTGAAAATAAGGTATCGAGTTCTCTGCTGACATAAATTGACGGAGTGCTGCTGTTTGGCTTTACCTACCTGAAATTTTAGCCCCTGCTCTTGCCTCCCTAAAAATAAATTAAGATGTGCTTTCCTAAAGAGTTACAGTTGTGCTAAATAAACCTTTCCTGTTTATTTTGGTTTCGGATTACTGTACTCTTTACTTGCAGAGTTTACTAATGGCTCTAAAAGACCTTATGTTTGTTTTGCTTTTTGTTATTGACTGTATCTTAATGTGAGTTAAACAACTTGCTGGATTGGGAGAACTACCTTGTCTCCTCGGTGAACACTGATGGTCTTCTCTTTGCAGTACCCCAGCTCGTAGGGAGTACCACAGCCCAGCAGCTGGAGGGGGCTGGTGGAGCTTTGCTGCCTTTATCTGAACTGGTTTCCAGTGCCTTGCCCCGCTGAGTGCTGCGGTGAGATAGGGCAGTGCCCCGTGGGGATGCCAGATTAGCTCCTTGGCAGGGACCCCCTGCCAGCCCATCTCTGGCCAGAGTTAGGTAAAGCTCTCCCCAGCTGGGTTATGGCACTTGAGTTCTGCCAAGCTTGGTCCTGCTCTTCCACACTGGTCCTTCCTGCTGGACCTTCCATGTCTGGTCCCCAGCACCAGGGCCTTGTGCTGCAGGGTGGGGGCTGGTTTGTGGGGCTCTTCCCATTCCCAGCCCCCTCAGAGCCCCCCAGGCCCCGAAACATGCAGGGGTGTAGGTAATCAGAGCTTATTTGGGTCCATCAGCAAGCACTGAGCTCCTCCTGACTGCAGTACAGACGAGCTGGAATATTTACTTTCAAATTTAATTGCATTTCATTAATCAATATGCAGCTTTCCCGGTTGTTGCTTGGGGATTTTTTTAATGCTGTATGCTCTGTTATTCTGAAATCTCTTTTGAATAGCTACTCTAACTGCATTCAACTTTCAAAAATCTGCCATCTATTGTGAGTTTTTTTTCAAGTTGCTGCTGTGCAATTGGTTAAAAATGAATGGCAGTTGGAGTTGTAGCAGATGAGCTGGGAGTGAGTTAGCAGTTACTTGTTGGGATCCCTTCCAGAGAAGGAAGGTGGAGTTTTAAGCCACTCGCAGCCTCTCTAAAATAAGAGTCAAAGCAAGTAGGTGCTTTTTGCTACGGGTGAGAAACATCGACTAACTTTTTGTAGGAAACTAAAAGCTCAGTAAGCGAGGAGAGGATTTATTTTTGTCTGAATATTCTCTCAACCGATGTTCTGCTGTGAAATAATCCACTTGTGTTAAAGGCATTGTTGTATTTCAATATACACTGGTTCTTAATGTGCTGATCCACATCTCTGCACTGGGTAGTTGTTATGTTAAAAGCAAACAGGGTCATTTATGATGCTGGAGGGTGGTGGTGGGACCTTGTTCCACGGGTCACAATTGCAGGTGATGGTAGCTCCTGGGCTTCAGACACTGTGGCTTCTGGCTCTCCTGAGGCCACTGTGATGAAGAAGACAGGAGGGTTATGGTGTGTTCAGCCCCTCAGGTGTGAGCCGAAGTGTTAATTTGTACCCTGCTGTTGTCTCCTCATTGATTTTTGGGGTGAATGCTTTACTGTATGCTTTGAAGGTGCAACAAGCTGCCTTGATCTTGAGCATCATGTCCTCTGTGTGGAGTTTTCACCGTCCCGAATGAAGTTGACCCACCTCACCCTGTGTGGGACAACAGACCTCAGTGAGAAGGGCTGTTCCTCCTTCTTTACATCCCCCCAACCTCCTTAACAGGCTGCAGGTGATTTATTGCACCTGTATCTGGACAGGTAATTGAGTATTAAAGGTTTAAAAGCTTGCCCCCAAACCAAAAGTAATAAGAAGTGCTTGCAATACCTTGTATGTACAGAGCAAACATGAGTTAGTAAATTAGTGACAACTTGTTTTTATTAGTTGGATTGATTGGGTTGTTTTTAAGATACCTTGTAAGGCATCTTTGCTTAATCAGGTGCTGTGTAATGATCAGACTTTAAAACTTGACAGTGCACACACATGCGCTTTATCACTGGTGTGAGTCAGGATGAAAATAGTTTCCTACTTCTTCAGCTTCTATTTGGGATTAAAACGATATATTATTGATGAGACGTGATATATTTAATTCTGTTGTTCTGTGAGATGGTGTTTGGAGCAGTCTCTGAGCAATCAAGATACATCTTAGGGGGGGAGCATTAAGAAAAACAGAGTAGATTGATTTATTTTTTGAACTGATAGAGGGAAACATTTCCAGGTGCCATAAATCCATAATGCTGTGCAGAGGCACCCAAGCTCAGAGGGAAGAAAGTACTTACTTGGGCTCATTAGCAATGCATCTTGAGGGGAATTAACATATCAAAATAACTAATTTTGATCCTCAATTACTGTATGTTTCTTTGGGCCCAAGTCCAAGGTCTTCTGGACTCAGGAATCTGTATGCACATGGTTGGGGACGTATTCAGAAATTCTGGTGGCTAATTCCTCTCTGCCGGGGTAAGGGCTGGGTGGCAGGTGAGTGGCAGGGCTCTACTGAACCATGTGGCATCGAGGGTTTAATACAACTGCGCCTTTTCTACCATGTGCTTCCTGCAAAAACAGGCTCAACCAGGCATCTGGGGAGAGAGGGGGGAGGGAGTTGTGGGGGGGAGCTTTGCTGAAAACAGGAGGCTTAAAATAAAGCCAGTTGTTACCCTACAGATTTTTCTATTTGTGAATCAGCTGGAGGGGGGAGGACTTTTAAAGTGAAATATTTACATGAATCAGGCACTGGGCTTTGGGGGAGTGCCCATGGCTGCACTGACAGTTTAAACTCCGAAGCTCTGCCGGGACTTAGTGCTTCCCTCCAGTAAAGCAGGATTTGGGGATACTGGTGCCGGTAGCGCTGGGAACACATGAGCCGCCAGTAAGTAAGGAGCCGGGGGAGTTTGCAAGGGGGGGCTCAGCAGAGGGTTTGCTCCAGAGTTACAGGAGGAAACAGGGGTGATTATTTCTGTTCAGAAGTTCCAATCGCAGCAGGTCCATGGGATTTGGGGTTAGAGCCTTCTCAGAAATACTGTTTTCCTAATGCTTTATTATATATAGTTTATAATTGAAAAGTTTGGCTTCTGGTAGTGTAGATGTAGGAATTGCTGTCAATTTGAAATCAAGTTAGATTTAACTGCCAAAGAAGAAAAATTGAGGGGGGGGGGAAATAACATTTTAAAATGCAAAGGCTTAAGGTAGGTCATGCTTTTATGCTGTGTTAAAATATGGTGTTTTTTTCTGAAAGCTTTGAAAGTAGTTTTGTAGAAAATGGTGGAACTGAGAATACAGGGCAAAACTCTCGGCTGCTGCTGTCGCTTCTGTTGAAGATTTTTATACAAGTATTTGTAGCTTAATCTAACACAGGGAAAGACAAAGTGTAACTCGTAGCTGTCACCTGGCTTAAAACTTTCTTTACTCAGTATTCTGTATTTTAGCAGGGGAACATATGTTTTTCCTGTCTCTAGAGAAGGAGATCCTGTTTAGATTTGCAACAGCTCATTTTTCATCAGGGTTTTGCCCTTACCCTGGCGAGATCTGCATCCTCCATCCTTCTGCCTAGAAAGGAGGTCTGTATTGTGTATTGGCGTGGGCAGCTTTCTTTAAATTGCTGACTGATATTTAATTTAATCAGATAGCACTAGCAAAGCTGCCATTATTATAGTGTTAAGCTCTTTATGAGGATCAAATATAAGCACTATAATTTTTCCAATGACGGTCTTAAACTCCACAGCGTGAATAGTGGAAGTGGCTTTTATAGGCTGTTTGGTTGTGCTCTTTAACATTGGTACCTTTGAGCCTCACAGGGCAGAAATAGCCCTAGAAAAGCACTAACCTGTTGCCTTATTCAGAAATACTGTTCCCTTCTGAGACAGCCAGTAACAGGACATTGTTGGATGCACTTCATCTATTCCGGCTGATGAGGCTGCCACAGTAGAACTTGCCTATTTTGGAGAAGATACTTCAAGTTAATAAACCTCGACAAGTTTTCTGCATGTATTAGTCTTGGTGGTTATAGGTTGGCAAAAGAAATGATGCTCTCGGCGTGTAAACCAGGCGCTGGCAGAACCTGGTGAGCCCTGGCTCTCAAATCACGGTGTGGATGTGCAGCATTAAACCATTAAAACCATCCTGCGGACCATAGGTTTGAATTGCATTTGTTGAAACAGTGGATTTTTGTTAAGACTGGAGTAAAGGAGTAAGTCTGTAAACTTTGGGAACAGTGAAGCACTATGTGCAGAACAGGGGAAAACAATCGAGTGTTTCATCAGGCTTCTTGCTGTCTCTTGCCAGGATTTGCGGGCTGTCCTGCATTGCATCAGTCCTGCTGGACATTATTTTCCGTCTATATTTTGAAGCCAGATGGAAAAGGAATCCTCTGGATATTGATAGTTATTTCATAACAGGGGAGAAGACTTTTGTGATGTGCCTGTGCTAGTTCAACCTATAAATCACCCTTTTGCTGTCTGCTTTGTTTGTGTCTGTAGCAGAAAACGAAGCAAGGATCGTTAGTAGGAATGAGAAAAGCATATTAAAGGCTCCAGGTAGACTTTCTGCCTGATGCAGTTTGGGTGAATGCACTTGTGGTGTTTCCCCATGGTACAGGTGTATCTACAGGTGGCAGCGAGTGGCAGCCTCAGCCCTGCCGAGTCTCACGTTGCCTTGAGCATCCCTTGTTTGATTCAGTGACACAGGACAGTGCTCGGGGCTCAGGCCCTTGGGCCAGGAGGTCCCCTTGCCCAGGGCAACCTGGTGACACCAGCTTCCCTGCCCGTGTGAGATCTCGTGCATGGCTCTTCACCTTCTGGAAGAGGATAAAAACTGATCTTCTAGGCAAGTCTTCTACTTAAAAGAGAAATAGTGAGGAACCACATTTGTACTTGACAACTGGAAAAACTATTTAAGACAAAACCCCAAAAACGCAAACCACCTGCTAATGACTGTGGGACAGACCCTATGAATCTTAAGATGTTTAAAGACTGTAGGATTTGGCCAAAAGCAGGGAGTAGGATTTAAAAGCTGGATGTGTCATTGCTTTAGGAGTACCTTCTTCCTTTGCAAACTGGGCAGTTCTGACAATGTGAGCCCATCGCTCGCTTTTATTTTTGAGTAAATAAAGAATTACGATAGGCTTGTGTTTACACCAAGCAACTTGTAAAACGAAAGGCAGCTTCTTGCACTTTAAACTCTAGATGAGCTTTATACAGTTTATACTGAAGATGTGGTTTAATAGACAGTTTTAATACTTATTTTGTGTTTTCCAGTTTTGTAATGGTACTGGGTTTTCCTCTTACACAAGGGAACAAAGCAGAGCATAAGATGGGAAGCTCAGTCAAGACTGGAGCAGGCAGAGCCTGGGAGGTTATTTTCCAGTGCCCTTCTGTGCTGTTTCCTTTCCATATTTTTTCCATTTTATTTTTTAAAATCTTCAGGGACTCCCAAGTTACAGGTGTGGGAATGAACCGAAGCTGGGACTGAAATTCCTCGGGTTTGACTCCAGCCTCCTTCATGCAAATTCAAACCTGCTGTTTTCCTTCATATTTACAGAATGAGACCCAAGATCTGTTCTCAATCTTTAATAGAGAAGAAAGTTTTACTTTCTGCCTTTCTTTCTAGCGGTTGGATTACTCTCATTCCGCACAGCCCTCTGGAATGCTTCCCTACGACCGGGGAATTTTTATTGCCGCTGAGCTGACAAGCAGCATGTTGGGTTTTTTTCCTCTTCCTCCCTCTTTCCGGGAAAGTATGCGTCTGATGATGAACTGCAAGTAGTTTTTACGTAATTTAGAAAGTTGGATTGCTGCCTACTTGCCAATATGATATTTTTTTCACAGCAAGGTCTGTGCAAGAGCAGACGAGGTGAGAGAGGATGAGTGTGAGTGGTGAGTCCTGCAAAGCCTTGGCCAGTGGATCTCTCCTGGGTGGGTGTCTTGCTCCCTGGGGTGGCTCAGACCTACCCTGGACCGATTCGTTAATCCTTACGGACAGGAAATGCTTCTCGCTATTTATCTTAACCCCATGAGATTTCCCTTTTTCTCTTCAGAGGAGGAATTCAATCATTGCCAATTTATTTGTCTGTTTTTATGTTCCAAGGATATGTTTTAAGAAATTAAAGCAAGGCTAAACTTCATTTGAAAGGTGTGCAATTGTATTAGAAATCCATCTTGTCCTAAAGTAGTAGACTGTAGAATTTAGGTCAGGCACACCCTGCGTATGTGTGTTTCCTGCTTGCTCATATTTCTGAGAATAATTGTACATGGGAATGTTTTTGTAGATTTAAAGGAGTGTTGTCACCTTAAAAATGAGTTGTTTGGAGTTTTATTTAAGTCATGGCGGTTACGCTGTGGTTTAGGAAGAGGGGAAGATTGCTAAGCATCTGATTCACTTGCTCGACGTGCTGGTCGTTCTTTGCCATTGGCAAACGACTGGTGAAATGAGGTTACTCACATCTACTATTTTTACTCTCTTCTGACTTCCTTTTTGTCATAGCAGATGACAGGGAAGCAATGCAAAAGCTGACAGTTGTTACAGTAAAGGGCTTTTCTCTTCAATGGATTTTGACAGCTCAGCTTTTCATGATTTTTCTTTGAAGTTTTGGTGAATGTCTGCAAACTTGATACCTAAAATACTTTATAATGGCTCTTTAAAAAAAAAAAAAAATCCCAATGGTAAGGATAAGGAGCAAGTAATACAATGAAAAGCTAGAAACCAGCGAGTCAGTACTGGTGCTTCCGTTATCTTTTGCTTAATAAAATGTCCTGCATCTAAGTGGTTTTTTCCCTCCTGGCCACGTTACTGAAGTTGAGTTTCGCTTCTGTTTATGTTGGTCTGTACCAGTTAAACCATTCAGCTCCTTCCAGTAGCTGGGTAAGAAGTGTGTACTTTGGGAGGTGGGTTTGGATGTGCCTCGGATTTATTAGGGTGGGGAAGGATAATGTATTGAAGACCGTCCCAGCCTTTTTACATTCCACTGCACTTCCTTCTTTCTTAAGAATTACATACAAGAAGGGTCAGCCTCTTTATCTCAGCAAAAGCTTTGTAGCGTGAATTGTTTGTGCCAAAAGTGTTGTGCTAAATAAAACTTTGTTTCCCGCTTGTGTTTAAAAAAAACCACTTAAATATCACTTCTATATTATTCTCTCAACAAAAAGTGTTGGCTCTAAACGAGTTCAAATACAGAGGAGTTGACCATGCCCAACAGCACGTGGTTTGGAGAACGGAGATGCCTGTTCAGTTGCACGTTCTGAAGTGAGGAGGCACCTATTTGCTCCTGTCTGGGCAAAACCAACGGCCAGAGTCAGATGTGGATTTTGATTTTGCACTGTAATACTGAAAAATAAATCACAGCCTGTTTAGGAGCCCTTTCTCTGATCTTTAGTGCTGAACCTGACACTGGGCTTTTGATGTTCATGAGTTCCCAGTTCCCAAAATCCAGCTGTCCATAAGCCGTGAGTCTCCAGCTCCTCTGCAGGGTGGTCCCTGCCTGGTCCTTCAGGATCTGAGTGTGCAAATGAGTTACTGAGAAGTGAGCTGAGAAATTTGGGTGTTTGTTTACTGCTCGTGATCAATTCTGTGGAACGGGCCAATTTATGCTTTCTAAAGGGTAGAAACGTGCATGGAAACGGACCTCAGAAGGAAACCTGCTGGTGTTTGTGCTGTTGCACGGCCAGGGAGTGTGAGCCGTGAACGTGCGAAAAGTCAGTGTAACACCCAGTTAGTGGGGCTGGACCTGAAGAGTACGTCTGTCCCTGTTTTTCTCTCATAAAAGACTTCCCTGCAGCGCTTCCCAGGGCTCTCAGGAGCAAGGAGCAGTTAATATTTGTAAAAAGCTTTGAAGGTGAATAGTGCTAATTATTATTTATAGGTATTCATTCTCACCACGGGTAGTTCACCTTGATCCGAGGCATGAAAGGAAACCAGGACATTTGTAAGCTGGTCAGGCATGAGCGTGGCCTTCTGAAGTCTTTATGTACTGGTTTCCCTACTGGGTTGTATGCGAGATTGCAATTTATTTGTCATGTTAAATGACTAGTTTGGGTATTTATTGTACCGACCAGATGTGCTAAAGGAATCCTTACTCATTTGCCATAATTCTGCTGACATAATGTATAGGATTTGGGCATGTCAAGAGGGGACAGAAGACAGGAATAATAATGTCGGCCTGGCCTGACTCTGGTTATCAGCAGGGCTGGATGTTTGGCAGTGAATCCCAGGGAAACAGCCTGGAAAGTATCAGGAAAGGGAGTTTTCTGGGGTGGTGATGACGGCCCCGGCCAGCGCTGGGTGGCTGGGGACAGGAGATGTGCGTGGCGATGCTCTGTTAAGTCTGCTGGTACCAAGATGACCCTCATTTTGTCCTCGTTGTTGTTCTACCAGCCAGAGCCTTTCAAAAAAGAACAAACACAGTAGCTTTTCACATGGTTTTCCCATTGCCAAAACCCCTTCCTTCTGATGAATATCACATGATGCGCAAGCAACAGATTTTCTAAAAATACACAGTTTATAATAATGCTGGCAACTTGGTTTTACTTCTGCAGAGCGAGAGGAAGGAATTGTTATTCCTTTTTTCAAATTTCTAATTAAGAATGAAATGTTTACACCGCCTGCCAGTAACGGTGGGCTTGAAACCCACCACTGAGCTGCTCATTAGGGCCTTCATCCTCAGCAGGTCCTGACCAGAAAACTCGCCAACTCTTAGTTAGCTTTTTTTTGTTTTGTTTTGTTTTGTTTTATTAGTGCTGTATTTTAGCTGGTTTGTATCTGACCATGCCAGTGTTCTGCTGTGCTTTAGAGATGGCACCCGCAGGCCCTGGAAGTCTTAATTCTGCCAAGAAAAAGATACAGGACAATTGTTCTGCAGGGGGGAAATTGGGAAAATTCATTAATGAGGAAATTGGTGTTTTATGTTTGAGAGAGTGAAAGGAAAACACTTAAGGCCAAGAAAAGAGAGCTGGTTCTTGTCCAAGGCAATAGCAGGGCAAAATAGATGCCAGAGAGAGTGAGGGAACGAGACAGCAAATGAAATCTGGTAGAAAATATAAAGGAGTGGAATGAAGTGAGTCTTAAAGATAGGAACAGGGGAAAAGAATTTCACTTAAGAGTGAAATGGCCAAAGAGCAAAAATAAAAGACGTGTCTCTGCTTGTGCTGAAAGAACATTTAAGATTTGGAGGGCATTGGTTAAAGCAGTGAGTATCGGGATGGGTGTAGGGCTGCAGTCAAGGCTCTTCTGTGTGATACGAGTATTTCTGTAAGACCATAATAGGTTAAACACTGGGGTGAGCACCATAGGACAGGAGGTGATAAATCAAGAAGAAGGAAGACCCAAAAAAAAGCAATCACTGGGAGCAGGGAACCTCCTGGGCAAACCTTAGAGTGGTTCAGAGACAATGCTGGAGCTGGTAGCTGGGAAAATGTTGTATTTTGGGGCTATAGCAATGTTCCATGGCTTTTGTTTTTTTGCCAGGGCTGGGAATCAAGAGATGTGTAAACATTTTCAAAGGGCTCTAGCGGCCTGAAGGTCAGGCAACTGCCGGGGGGGGGTTTGCAACAACACACATGTGATTGAAAGACATCAGCAGCTTTAGACTTACTTTTCAAAAAGCAAAGGTTTATAGATGAAATAGAGCCCTGGTTACTTTAATACCTTTTATTTTCCTCTTCCTAGGTTAGTGTAGGGACATTACTAGCACCATAAGCCTCTCTGAAGCCCAGTTGAAGTATCTGAAGAAAAGCCTTTTGAGCCCGAGGGACTTTGCGGTACCAGATACAGGGATTTGAGTTTCATTGCTTGAGAGTTTCTTCCAAAATTACCAACCTGATATTTTCTCTCCCAGCTCTTCTCTCAGGAAACGCAACCAACTCCTGACGTCACGGAGGCCCAGCATGAATGTTAACTGTGCTGGTGGGACAGACTGGTCAAGAAATCCGGAGTCCAGTTGCTCTGTGGAAAACAGAACTGCAGCGATCCATGAGTCAGAAGAAAGTAATGTGGTGCTCGGAGGTCATACCCCTGCTGCAGTTCCCAGGACTGAGGGTAAGGATAATGTCTTTACCTTATAGTAACCTTTAAGGAAGATATTTTTTTATTGCAGGGTGTTATGTTTTGGAAAAATTCCAGTGTCCCCGGGCAGTTTGTACTGGGGAGCGCAGAATGTCCGTACCCTGCCTTGGCCAGGCTGGTGTAAAGGACAAAGGGCCACGGCAGAGTTTAGGGTTTTGCTGTCTTGGCAGCATCGTCACAGGGGGTATGGCCTGGCCTGAGGCTGTCCCCAAAGAGAGAAACTGAAAGCAGCTGGAAAGTCCTGCTGAGCTGGGTGCCCACCATGGACTGGGCACCAAGCGCCACTGGGTGTGGAGTGAGCTTCTACTCAGCTTTCAGAGTAGGTGTCAGCGCTGGGCATCTGTGTCTGTAGCTCTGGCCTTGTCTGATTCCTGTGCTCTTGCTCTTTACCCACTGAATTCATCTTACTTTAACAAGGAGTATTAAGGATCATGGTTCATCAGGAAATTTTTTGATCTGAAATCCAACTCAATTTGAAAATGCAGTTTTATGTCATATAACGTTACCCTGACAGTTATGTATATTGACTTCCTTTGTTATTGTATGACTCAGTTTTCTCACTACAGTAGAAACTGTTACTATGAAATTATATTTTTCAATAAATTATTGGATTTGTTGGAGTGGGGCCAGAGGAGGCCATGGAGATGCTGGGAGGGCTGGAGCCCCTCTGCTGGTAGGACAGGCTGAGAGAGTTGGGAGGTTCAGCCTGGAGAAGAGAAAGCTCCGGGGAGACCTTGGAGCCCCTTCCAGTCCCTCAAGGGGCTCCAGGAAAGCTGGGGAGGGACTCTGGATCAGGGAGGGGAGCCCTAGGAGGAGGGGGAAGGGTTTGACCCTGAAAGAGGGGAGATGGAGATGAGATGTGGGGAAGAACTTCTTGGCTGTGAGGGTGGTGAGAGCCTGGCCCAGGTTGCCCCGAGAAGCTGTGGGTGCCCCATCCCTGGAGGGGTTCAAGGGCAAGTTGGAGGTGCTTTGGAGCAACCTGGTGTGGTGGGAGGTGTCCCTGCCCAGGGCAGGGGGTGGCACTGGGTGGGCTATAAGGTCCCTTCCAACCTGAACCATTCTATGAAATTGTATTTTTCCCTTGGAATATTTGTTTGTCTCTCTCAGGTTTAGATTCCGAATGCCGACATGCTGCTTGTCCAGTAACTCCCCAGATCAGTAGCATGTTGTCTCCTTCTGAAGACACGCACAACTGTCATTTCCAAGATGGCAATAAGAGACAGTCAGAATATTTTAATACCCAGGAACGTCATGGATGCTGCTCTCTGTCTTCAAGCATCAATTCACAAACGGTGGCTCCAGAGAAAGTGACGCTTGTGGTCGATGGCACTCGCTTTGCAGTGAATCCACAGATTTTCACGGCTCACCCTGATACTATGCTGGGAAGGTGGGTGATTTCCACCATTTACAAGATACCTCAAGGGGGTCAAATGTTTGCTAAAATGTAGCAAACCCCTAATTTTTGTCTTGTGACCTCATCTGTTCACACTTCACTTATGTGAAGTGAGGTTGGCCTCATTCAGTACTCAGCCGTGAGTGAGACCTTGAAGATAAGACCAGATGTTGGTGGTTCTGGAGATAACATTCTCCCTTCAAACAGTGTCTGCTTTTAGCACACGGTCTGCTTTTGCCTTTTCTCTGAGCATTTGCCTTGTTCGTAAGAAGTACATCTGCTCAAAGCTGATAAATTCCCTTCCAGAATGGGGAAAACGATAATGCTGCTGTTATCTTATGGTCCTCTCCCGTAAGAGAAGTTACTCAGCTCCCTGGAACCTATTGATGCAACAAGAAACACTCAATTTTTGTATTGCCGGCATTTTGACCCCTCTCTGACTGGAGGGAGACAGGTTTCGTTGGGTCACTGACCCTTGCACGGCTCGGTGTGTAAAACAGGGGATCAAAAGGCAGGCGGTGGTTATCGTGCATAGCCTCGGTGAAAGCGCTTTATTGCCAGGGTATTTTCTGACCCGGGGTTGAATGATCTGTTCCTTTAAGCTGGGGTTGTTCCATACGGTACCGTAACCATAGCGACAGACAGAGTCCGGCTATAGGAGGACTCGGAGACAGCTCCTGTGCTTATTTACTGGGTAAATGACTGAAATACAGGTTTCAAATTACTGTATGTATGTATCACTGCTGGTTTGGTTTAACCTCAGTGCACCTCTTGGTCTCTGAAATTAGTGCATTTAAGTGTTTGTGTGCGCTTACATAGATTTTTATCTGTTCAGAATGTTTGGACCAGGAAGAGAATATAATTTCACCAGGCCAAATGAAAAGGGAGAATATGAAATCGCAGAAGGAATTAGCTCGGCTGTGTTCCGGACCGTGCTGGTAAGGAGATCTTTGCAGATTGATTTTTTTTTTTTTTTTTTTTTTTTTTTTTTTTTTTTTTTTTTTTTTTTTTTTTTTTTTTTTTTTTTTTTTTCCTCTTGTTTTTTTCCAATCTGTTTGTCACATGTGCAAAACTGAGCCATCTCCCAGGCAGCTGCACACCCCCTGGGACATGTTCTTTTATTGCTGTTTTGCATTGTGATTTAAAAAAAAAAAAAAACAAAGCAGAAAATATAATAGACTTTGGTATGAGTCGTCATTTCAGGTATTTGCTCGTGTTGCCTTTTACCTTTCTTGTGTCATGCCATTGTAGTTCCTGAGCTCTGTCCTGACCTTCTGGGTGCATATAAATGCTCATTGCACATGAGATGTTATGAAACCTTGTGTCATGGGAAAAGTTTTAATTGGAACTCACCGTTTATCAGACCCAAGAGAATCTGCAGAGAGACGTAGATTCTTGGACAAGCGTGGCTGGTTCTGACTGTTCACAGAGCTATATATAGCCTCCATAACTCCCAAATGTTGCTTAACAAAACAAAGAACTAATTAAAAACGATCGGAGGCCAAGCTATTCTTAATTTTTCTCTCTAAAAACTGTCCTTTTGTTTGCAGGATTATTACAAAACCGGCATCATTAACTGCCCCGATGGGATTTCCATCCCAGACCTTCGAGACACATGCGATTACCTCTGCATAAATTTTGATTTCAACACAATCAAATGTCAAGATTTAAGTAAGTATAGAGAGAAGTCAGCTCTTAGAAGATCATCTGCACAGTGTTGAGTGCTCTGATTCTGGGTCAGTGCATTTCTTAATTGTGTGCTTTAGTTTAAGTGTGAAGATACAGACTCCACCAGGACTCACGTATGTGTTGCGTTTAAACAGCTTCCTTTTTTGCTGCATCAGTGAAGTGTGATTGATTGAATCCTGTGGAATGCAGGCATCTTGCTCAAAAAAACAAATTGAAATTGGTCAAAATTCTAGTTTCCTCTTGTAACAGAGGCTGAGAAGAAGAGCTGCTGTAAAGCAGTAAGAGCTGCACGTAAAATGAAAGCTAAAAGCAGGGTTATAACTTCTATCTAAAATGTACCAAAGAATCGTGAATAATTTAGGCTGATGGATGATGAGCAGAGCAGGAATTGAAGGCACCAAGGTTGGCAAGTTATAGAGAGTTCCTAGTCAGGAGGGGATCTGGTTAGGAGCAGCTTTTTGGTGGATATGCTGGCCAAAAAAAAGTACTTTTAACACAGACAGGTCTGTGAAAGGCACGATACTGAAATGGGACATGTGGTGTCATGGCACAGGCCTTGGGTGGAATTCCCTGCCCCGTCCTCTGACGAGTGATCTCAGAGAAGGCAGAAAATGTGCTTTCAAGGGCAGAGTTTGTTGCTGGAAATTTAATTTTGGTTAAATCATTACGAATTAATTATTCAGTCTGTTAACTGCTTCACTGTGTTGATGGGCCCTTGCTGTTTTTTTAATGGTAATATGGTGGTTCTACAGTGTAATTTGCATCCCATTTGAAATGCAGTCTCATATATATCTCCAGTTCTGGAGCTGGAAACTGAACATATGTGAAGGAGTTTGTCTAAAGCAGACTGCAGGCTGCGCTCTTGGATGCATCTGCAAAGTGTAGAGCTGAGACACATTTTCATAGCGTGCAAAAAAGCTCATCATATGATTTTTGTCTCATTAGGCGCTCTGTTACACGAGCTCTCCAACGATGGTGCTCACAAGCAGTTTGACAGTTACCTGGAGGAGCTGATTCTGCCCATCATGGTAGACAGTGCCAGGAAAGGGGAGCGTGAATGCCATATCGTCGTGCTGACGGATGAAGACACCGTGGACTGGGATGAAGATCACCCTCCACCGATGGGAGAGGAGTACTCGCAAAGTAAGGGCACTGCACGGGGGCTCCTGGCTCTGTGTTAATGACCACCCACACATGTGACCGTACGGAAAGGACTCGTTGCCCAAAGAGCCACCTTCCTCCAGGAAGAGATGTTGGCACAGAGAGTCCTGTTTTGTACCTTCCTTCTGAACTGGCTGCTCCTAGAGGCGGGATGCTTGGTTAGAGCTGTGGTCTGACACCACTCATTGCATCTTTGCCTTTTCTTTCCTGCCTCCCCCTCAGGCTTTTCCTGCCTCCCCAGTGAGTGAATGCCCTTTGCTTTACACACCCAGCACCACCCATTCTGTCCAGATCCTACCATCTCTGTCCTCCCGCCAGGGAAGTTCTCATCACTCATCATCCCAGTGATGAGAACAGGCACCTGAAGTAGTTCTTGGAAACCAGACCAGGTTTTTGGCATCCCCACAGCTGTGCATGTCAAAAATGGGGAGAAGGTCCCTCTTCGTAGATTCTAATCACCCTTTTTCTTTCTCAAGTCCTTTACAGTTCCAAACTGTACAGATTCTTCAAGTACATCGAGAACCGCGATGTCGCAAAAGCTGTGTTAAAGGAACGGGGCCTGAAAAATATTCGCATTGGCATTGAAGGTAAAGTATTTCTTCAACAAAGGAAATTCTAAAACAGGTGACTCCATGGTCAGTAAAGCCTGGTTTCCTCTGGACTCTAGGCATTTCCTGTTTTGCTCTGTGTTTTGCTAGGCATTTATTTTTATGAAACTAGTAGAAGCTGGGCATGTTCCTTCACCTCTATCATATTACACTGAAATTGGCTGGGACGCTTAAAAGTTAAGGGAAAATGAAAGATACGTAACATGCACCAGCAAGGTCAGTTTAGAACCGAGTAAACAGGAAACAGGAGTCAAACGCTTCCACCTGCTGATCTGAGCATTCCCTTGGGGAGCTTAGAGAATGTTGTGCTCTGTCCTGGGAGACTCTGAGTTTTATAGTAGCTGTTTGTTCACCAAATGGCTACGGCTGCGCAGCCGTTGATCCTGTGGCTACACACAGGGGAAAAGAAAGCAAGCCAATAACGTGGAATGTGAGCAGTTGTCCACAAATTCCCTCCCTGTTCCCATAATCGCTCCTGCCTGGCTGTTTTTCTGGGATCCTCTTGTCCCTTTGTGCAAATCCCTTGTGTGTTGTGCGACTGACCGGCTGGCTGTGGTTTCAGGATACCCCACCTGTAAGGAGAAGGTGAAGAGGAGACCCGGTGGCCGGTCAGAGGTGATATACAACTACGTTCAACGCCCCTTCATCCAGATGTCATGGGAAAAGGAAGAAGGAAAAAGCCGTCACGTTGATTTCCAGTGCGTTCGGAGCAAATCTCTAACAAACCTGGTCACTGTGGGTGATGACGTTTCAGAGGACCATGAGGTTATAATGCATCACCCCCCACAAGTAGATGAACTGGACAGGCTAAACGCACCCTTTTCCCAGATGGCTGTTAACGATCTACCTGATTAGTCGTGGCTCAGGGTGGAAAGTCCTGCTTGATGTGGGAACGTCTCAGTGTAGTTTCATCCCAGGGGATGGAACACAGACTGCTGCCAAGGTGCTTTCTCTTCTTAGTACGTTGTCATATTTCAAGCATGTTAATAAAGAGCCACACTCCATAGTCTAATTGTGCAATCAAAAGCAACGTCTCCTCAAACAGAAAGAAAAATGATGCTGTTTGTTTCTACTACAAAGGCTTCCAGACTGGTGGGTGCTGAATATTTTACCTAAACTTCTAAAAAGAGGAACAGCAGTATTTAGAAACGTCTTGTTTGACACGAGAGAGGAAATTCTGGGCCTGTCAAGACAAAGCTTTCCTTCACCGTTAGGCACTTAGCTTTGCTTTCATGATAATCGGTTACAAAGGACGCAACATCAAAGCGGGACAGATGATCATGACTCTTTTATCAACCAGCAGAAATGTAGCACAGTTGTGACAGCAAAACCATGAGTGTGGAGGAATCTGCTTAAGCTGGCACCGGGCTGAGCATCCAGCACATTGTGTGGCTTTTCTGGGGAAGGACAAACTAGTTCAGTAGGAAGCATCTGCCTGTTCACAGGAATTTCCCATCCATACTTCTCCCTAAGGTGGCATCACTGATTTTAGGGATGTTGTCTGTTAAGTTCAGTAAAACGAGTAGATCGTGCGGAAGGAAAAAGCAAAACAGAAGAGACTCTAGTTGATATTTTACCAACGAAGTAAATCTGTTTAGTAGCCTAACAGATGTAAGCAGCTTTCTAGAGGTGACTGTGCATGCCAAAGACTTCCAGTTGTCTCCATCCCCCTGCTAAGACAAAAAGCCAGTGGAGGAACTCCCAGTACAGACAGTTTACTACCCGAGTAAAACCCTTGGTCTCATCAGCCTTGGTCAGTCAAAATTCCTGTAGACTCTCCAAAGAGCAACTGTTGCAGCTTTAAAAGGTCAGCCGTTTTCTTCCCAATTTGGAACTGACTGGACCAGTTTGCTGTCAGGCAGGTAAGAAATGCCAATAGTAGACCAGCCTTCAGTAGCGAAAAATATAGGTACCTGGGAACAGTTCTCCTTTGCTGCTCAGAATATATCATCCTAGTCTGTGGTTAAGGCTCTGCTCGGTTTGGATTCGGGGCCAACAGAGCTGTGACTGTAAATATAGACACACTCCAGGCTGGTTTAGCTCGGTTTGTTGTATTAACTGGTCCAGTTCCTGCAGTGTGGAGTTACCCTTAGGCTTCTTTAACCTCCCGTTTCTGATGTAGAGATTTTACATATCCAAAGTGAGTTACTTAAACGTGGTGCTGGTGCAAAGAAAAGCTGAAACTCATTCAAAAAGAAATCGAGGGAGGGAGCTCCTTTGCAAAGTTAAGTTCAGGTCAGTTCTCCTCTTGCTGTTGAAACCTGGAACATGTAGGCATTGAGTTACCTGGTTATATGTAGTAAAATAGAGGTGGGCTTCCGTCTGCTCCTAGAAGGTTTAGTCCTTTGTTGTCAGGGTTGTGTCATCAAGCAAATTTTTATTACTCTCTGTCTGTCTGCAAAGTGTGTGGTAGATTTAGTGTTGAAGATTGCTGTTACTGTTTTGCTGCTAATAATGAGGGGTTTGCTCAGTGTAAGTAACGTGATGATATCAATCACAAATTTTCCTGAAGGTTTGTAAGTGTCGTTTTAGTGAAGAGTAACAAAATCTCTGCTAAGATAGATCTAAATCTGTCCTGATAGATTTAGTTCCCATTTGTATGGATGCAGGTTCCGTTATTTGCAGTGTTTCTGTTCTTAGCTTCTTTCCTAAGTGCAGCAAATAGATTTCTTCTTTTTATAAGTGCCTATGGGAAGATTTCCAAAAGTGCTTCAGGACTTGCCGAGAGTCCCAGGGTTCAGATGCCCAGCTCCACCTGATTACTTTTGAAAAATCCTCCCTGCGTGTCGTTGGATCAGTTTAGAGAAGTGTCCTTCAGTATCTGCACAGAGGTGGTGTGTGCAATCCCTTTCCGTTATTGCTCTAGAGGAATTTCTATTTTTGTAGTAGAGAAAGGAAGACAATATGGACCATTAACCTTCCAGCAAAGGGCCAGACCAAACCCATTCCCTCCCTTGGTAACGAGCCATTGCCATCCCGCAAGTCAAGCAAAGGCACTGGTGAGACTGTCCCCCCCAGCAGTGATGGAACTCGCCCCCCGGGCCCCATGGATTATTTGTGTGTGTGTATTTATTTTTACAGCAACGTAAGTTTTAAGTAAATGTGTGTTGGTATTGACCAGCTGACTTGGAATCGGAGTCTATTCATGTTCCGCTCTGAGGACTTGAACGTGCATGTTGTTGAGTGTGACCCTACAGGGCTGTGTCCAGGCATCAGATGCCGAACATCTTACATGAATCACAGAATGGTTTGTGTTGGAAGGGACCTTAAAGCCTATCCAGTGCCACCCCCTGCCCTGGGCAGGGACACCTCCCACCAGCCCAGGTTGCTCAAAGCCCCGTCCAGCTTGGATTGATGGCACCTTATGGGATTTGACAGCAGAGTACCACCTTCAGCCAGAACAAATCCCACCAGAGTCTGTCCCTGAGCCCAGTGTTACCTCAGCCTCTTGAAGGATTTAGCCAGTTCATTAGAAAGGGTGACCCTGGGCACTTTACTGCGACCGGCCATTGCCCGAGGGATAGAGACTGTCAAATGCCTTGGAGGAGGTTGTTGATAACCTGTGTCATCATCTGGACCTTCGGCATGGGATGGAGGTATCTGGTTTCCATGATTTCCATGCAGTTTTTATCACTCCAAAAAGCCACAGTACTTTATTGGCTTTCCCAAGTAGTTAAAGATGAATTGGGATTATTTTATTTAGTAGAGTAAGTTCCATTAGAACACTACATCAAATTGAAGAAGTATGTATTTGCTTTTCCTCCTCCTTCTGTCATTGTCACCTACTATTGAGGTACAAGATGAAGTTTTGTCTTACTCTAGATATACCGAAGTGTTACCCGGTGTGTGTATGAACTACAGATGTATGGGTTCTTTTCTGTATTAAAGTATAAATTATACATGACTTGTTTGGCTCCTTTAAAAACTCTTTTAAACGTGGAGTAGAAGAATGGGCAGGGGCTGGATTGCTAGAAGACTTTCTCCTTGCTTCATAAAGCGACCCTAAAGCCTTAGAAATAGTTTCACATCAAATAGAACCTGGTTGATTTGGCAGGGACCTGGTGAAGCAGCCCCACAGAGAGGACCTCAACATTCACCATCTCGGTGCTGTGATGTTCTAAAAGCAGCACATAGTCCAGGTATGAGACAACACTGTTTGACCCCCAAGCTATGCAGCTTCTCTACCAGGCCCTCCTGCTATTTTTGGTTAGTTTGCTGTGAAAGACGCTCTCTCTGCCTCTACCCACTTCTGTCTTTGGAAGAAAACAGCTTTGGAGCAGGTCTGGCTTTTATTTCCATCTCCAGTGTTGGATGTATTTCAAAGGTTTTCTCCATGAAGCTTGAGAATGGCATTAAGAGTTTTGAACAATGCTGGAATTTACTGCAATTACTGAGGTGGTAACAGGAACTTGTACTCACAAGTGGAGCTGTCACAAATGTGAAGCAATTAAATAAGAACTGCAAGTTGATTTTGGCATGGTACAAACTGGTCGAAAAAGAAAATGAAGGGTCAGAGCTTTGCTTCCAATGCCACTTGCTCACTGCTTATTACCCCTTTTAAAAATAGAAAGAGGAAAAGATTAAAAACAACTTGCCCTGGAGTTGGTAAGCTGAAGTGACATTTACACAGGGCAGAAACCTCAGGGTTGTCCATCCCTGCCAGGTACATTCTGCCCAGAAAGGCTTCATTTTTCTGAGTATCACCGCTATCTTTCATCATTAATGATGCTCATTTCTTCATGTCTGCTCCGCATCTTTTGGAAATGCAATTTTCAACCCAGGAGTTACCACTGCATTCTCCTACCCAAGCCCTTGATTCTAAAATCTAAAGTCTGGGGGGAAAAAAAACAACAACAACCCTGAGAGATTCCAGTTTGTAAAAACAAAACATGCTGGCAAAAGTGTTTCCTAAGAGGATTTTATTTACACAACACAACATAAAGATCATTCCATAAAAAGTTGGCTCCCCCCAGCAACACGCAATACACTTGCCAATTTTTTTTACAGTGCAATTTAGTAACAGCTTTTAAATATTTACAGAACACTTTTTCAACGTACAGGTTAAGGCAGAGTCAGGGCACAGTGATAAGAAACACTTAGTGCAGATTTGTGCTAGGTGTGATACAGGGACGAACTGGCAGCATAACTCACGTTCAGATCCATTGGAAATCCAGATGGGAATGACTCCTAGAAGTCCAGCAACTGCTTGCAGCTTGGAAAAAAAAAAGAGCTAAAAGATACTTATAACCTCAATACACAAGCCAGCAGCTAAGAAAAATGTTTGGCTAACGTGGGAGATGGAACAGGCGTACAAAAATCTTGATGTTTGCAGTGAAGTATGGATCCTGGAAAGAAAATGCTATATTTTTTGTTGGTAAAACACTGTCGGTAAAGAGGTGTAACAGGAAACAGGCTCAGGATGGAACTGTCACACACAACCCGCCACTGGGAAGGTGCAACCAAGAGGACTACGCTCAAAGACATCCAACTTCTACTGAAAAACAAGAGGAGTGAGGTACCCAACTGCTCCTTGTGCCTCTGAAAAAGCTTCACTTTTAACTCCAAAAGTGAACAATCTGAGGTCTCAGAAGACTTTAAGACACATGCACTAAAAACTCACAATACATATTACTCCATAGGGGTTTTTTCACAGGAAGTTATCACAACGTATATTTGTGTAGCTTTTTCATCTTTGGTATTTATAAATAAAAATGCCAGTCCCTTTTAGTAAAGGGATAATAATGCAGCTACTCAAAAGCATTTATTCCTAATCCACCGCAGCTTTGCAGGATTTTTTATTATTGTTTTTAGTTTTTAAGGCAGTATCTAAGCTGTTAGGAATTTTTAAAAATGTTTTGACATTAATACCTCTTTGTTTTCCCGTGGTTTATAAGGCAACATTTTCAAATGGTTAGAAGAAAAACTGCAGGATGAGGAGATGGAGCAATTTGAGAAGTTGGTATCAGTCCTTTGTAAAAACAAAAAAGGGAGCAGAAGGTGTTATTCCTGACTAGTTGATAAAAAGCCTGATCCTATAAATGATTACTTCAGTTAGCCCTTATCTGAGTAAGCCCTACTGACTACAGTGATCCTGGTACTTCTAATTAAGGCTACTTTTGCATTTTGGCTTTATGGGATCCAACTGGTATCTAAACTGCTTATGGCAATTCACTAAATTCCTAAACACATCCAAAAAAGCCCAAGGGCTGGTGAGGGAGAGGGATGGTAACGAGTTATCACCCAGCTTTAGCTCTATATATTACTCATCAGTCCTTCATGATGGCACTCAGTTCAAAAGGTAAAAATTCCCTAAAAAAAAGCACCTATTAAAAAAAAAGTTTCACTACAAACTCATTTTCTTTCATTTCCTATTCTAGAAAGTTAGGACTAAATATAACTGAAAGCCTAAAAGCCTTCCTTTTGCTTTGAAACACCGCTCGAGTTTTGTTTCTAAAGAGCTTTTGTTCTTTTTTCCTGGCTGTGGTAAGTAAATCATTAGTGTTCAGCACCAATAAAAGTTTGCAAGAATCCAAGACAATTCCAATTGATACATGCTTTTAGAAACCTCATTAAATTTATATTTTTTAAAAAAATAATTACAAATTAAAAGAGTGGAACCTGGCAGGCCCAAAGGTTGATGCCACCTGCCCCTGGCAGCGCAGAGTTAACTACAAAACGGGTGCAAAGTAGAGCTCATGATTATATAAAAAAGAATTACCAAAAGCTCAATTGAGGCAGAATCCTCCTTCCCAAAAAACGCAGTCACATTCCGAGAGATGCCCAGGCAGGGAAAGGCACTTTGGGGCTCTCCTGGAGAGCCTCCTGGATCGTCATTGAATGTACTTCTATAAATTACACCAAGCAATAATCAAAGAGTGGCCGTGGTGGGTTCTACCACCCCAAAAGTGACCTCCTGAGGCACCGTCTTTTAGGAAGACCATGGGAACACGTGGCTCAGCCACGACATCAAGAGGACCTCTGGAAGGAAAAGCCAGGAAGGGCTCCAGCATCAAGCCTCAGAAGAATCTGATGCAGTTCTGCTCAAAACCAGGAGCAAAAAGGCCACAGGAGCTGGTTTCATCTTTAAACTGGAAACGCAGCAGATCTTCAAAGTGGCCAAAAGGTGGCAGCAGCAGCAGGACCGGGAAGCCCCAGGGCTGACCCCAGCGAGGATCAGGTTAATTCAATTTCCCCCCTTCTCTGCCCTAATTCCAGATTCGCTGGTGTTACCAGCTGTACTTTTTATTACCTGCCTTCTTTTATATTTCATCTTTTCACACGCTAACTAAAAACTTGGCGTTTGGTGGAGGAAGTGGCCCCGTTTCTCCTATCGCTGGCTAGTCAAGGAAAAGAAAGTGGTGTTGCACAATTTTTTTAATTCAGAAAAAAAAAAAATATTAAATGGCTTGAGGGTCACTGTCTTAGTACCAAAAGTAAAGTGCACGGCAACTGGAGGCCACTGCGACAGAGTTGAGAAACGCTATTAAAGAGGCTTCCAAATAGCATTATAAAAAACCAGCACTACAACCTAAGGTTAAGGCAATACACGTCGTGTCTTTCTACTACATCGTTTACTGGAGAGCTGTCTATCTCAAGCTTTAATTATTGCTTCGTTTCCTCTGTACTGAAATCCTCAGCCACTGGGAAAACGGCGCTGGCAGAATTGGCAGGTTGAGTTTGTCACTTAACGCGGGACTGGCAAAACGGTCCCGATAAAACATCCCGGCAAAGTGAAGCTTGCTCTTGTCTCCCGATGGACTGTACAGTCTGGCAAAGAATTTAAAAAGAAAAAAAAAAAACCTCTTGCTCCTGAAGCAGCAGCAAAAGGTGCTGGCAGGAGGGACGAGGCAAACGTTTTTGTGGAATTTTTCAATGGCGCAGAAAGAAAAAATCCTTAGTAACAACCAGGGTCCTGAAGTTCTTCTCCAAGAGTTGATAGCCCTCAAGTTTTCTTTAACAAAGAAAAAAAAAAAAAAGTTCTTTTATGGGTATAAATCAGTCCAGGAACAGAATTTCCTGACTCAGAAGAAGTCCCAGGGAAAGATTTATTACTTTCCCGCTTTCATGTAGGATGGGATTGCTCCTCGGGCTGTCAGGCCTTCGAAACGCTTGTAGGTGTAATTGATAAAAACCCAGTCTTTGTTCTTGTAGTCAGTCTCTGGATGGTTGCTCGTTGCCACTGATAAGACACAGAAAAAAATAAAATTACCCTTTGAAGACTGCAAAGGTTATTTTCTTACAAAACACCAGATGTGGAGCAGGGGAGAATGAATTCCATAAATGTAGGCATTTGGTTTCATTCTTCAGCCCCAGCCAAGAACGGCTGTAACGTGGGTTTTAAACGCTTGGAGCAAATGCGTGACTCCACTTTGACACATAAATACGAGGATCCTTAGAGATTTACACCAAAACTTCTCCCTTTCTATCCCACCCTCTCCCCACCCCTATACTCTGAATTAGCCAGTACCAAGGGGTACTGGCCATACTGGGCTCACAGGTCCTGCTGAGATTTGAACTTCTGGGAGCGCTGTTGCCTCGGAGATGCCCGTTCTCAGGCGGCTCCTGCATCATTCACATTCTGCATCCCACCTCCCGAAACCCAAACTACAGCTCTTACACCCCTGCACCACAAGACTACCAGCTAGCAATTTGATTTAAGAAACCCCTATCAACTGGTAAAATCCTTTCTCTGATTAACAGGGAAGTTACATTATTCTACTGGAGAAGGAGGATTGTTCAGATGCAGAATCAAAGCATTTACCTGTTGGTTTAAGGATATCAGACTCGGGAAATTCATCAAAGTTTGAGGTATCATCAATGCTTTTAATTTCTATTGAAATTGCAGCAGGTCTCTCTCTGCCAAGAAGAGCAGGTTCAGCATTAAGATTTCAAAGGCAGAAGGAAGCAGGATTCAGCCATTTTCCATTTCTTAAGAGAATCAAAGACTGAAGGTACCTAAACCTTAGCAAGCTTCAGACATGAAACAAAATACTCTCACCCCCACCTCGATATAATAAATGCCAGTCAAGCGGCTGCCTTGGGTTGAAGAGGACACGCTTTAGAGGGTCCCGAGAGAAGAGCAACCTGCTTTTCTGCAAAGCATCTTACCTGATGTGCTCCCAATCTACCC
This sequence comes from Calidris pygmaea, assembly GCA_003697955.1. Lineage (NCBI taxonomy): Eukaryota > Metazoa > Chordata > Aves > Charadriiformes > Scolopacidae > Calidris > Calidris pygmaea. The sequence continues at coordinate 199,146 of QJSC01029019.1, read as the reverse complement.
CTTCAAAGAATGGGTTACTCTTTATTTCCTCCACACCAGACGCACCAATTCTGTGCTCCCATTCACAGCAAAATCTGGGATGGAAGGAAGAATGAAAATGAAGGAAGAATGAAAACGAAAGCGTTCCATGCACGAATGGAACAGCTTTCTGAGCTGATAGTGCTACGGTTTCTTAACATATAAATGGAGCAGGTCAAGAACTCCCACTGAAATCCAACAGACAAAGTTTATGTTTAGGAATGTCATGGCAAATGCTACAATTAAGACGTGGTTTTCTTGCCTGACAGGATAATGTGCCCTTTCTATTTCAGGACCAGCGTAGAGCAGGAGAAGATATAAAGCCTAAAAAGCTAGACTTTTATATTTCTGTCCTGAGAATAGATACGGGATTGAAAATATAAATGAAAGAGCAAGAGTCAGCACCCACTGGGATATGTTTATACGCTCCAGTGCACACAATGGCAAAACCATTGCTGTTGTTAAGACACCAGCTCTGGCAAAAATGATTAAGTTGCTTCCACAGGAAGCTCACAGGCAGATAAGGAGCAGAGACACTCATGTTTTGCCAGACCAGCAAAATGGGAGGGTCCTTTTTAATATAGTTCAGCCAGGGCTCCCCTAAACGACCTGAGACAAACGTATTTGACACAGGAGCTCAGCATTTGATGCATGTACATAACAGAGTGTGGAGCGGTCACGAGCATCAGGGCTTTTTCCATGTGAATCAGCCTATGAGAGGTACATAGTAGAGTTTGCAAGACAAGAAAATCAGTACTGTATTAACTGGCAAACCATATGATCAGCACCTTAAAATAAGATCCTTCGCCTTATCAGATATTGGAACTTCTGGAGGAAATGTGAGAGTCTCTTTCCAATTCATAACTTTCTTATACGTTTCTTGAGGAGTTTCAGAACAGAACGGTGGATAACCTGAAAAGAAAGAAAAAGAGAATCTTGCAGAAAGCAAAAATAGTTCCTCAAGTCTACAGTGCAGCAGAACAAAACCTCACAGACCAGGCAAGGAAGGGGTGTTTGAGAGCCTGGCCCTGAGAACATAAACCCAGCTGATGTCCTACAGCCCAATTCCTGCTTCAAACTTGGGCACTGCCCCTTTCTTACCGATCAACATCTCGTACATGATGACCCCAAGCGACCACCAGTCGCAGAGCTTGTTGTAGCCAGTCTGCATGAAAACCTCGGGGGCAATGTAATCCGGAGTGCCCACAGTGGAAAAAGCCTGGAACAAATACCATCAGTTACACATTTTTAGAGAAAAGTGCCTGATACGGAAGCGGGAACTTATGCAACAATGGCTATTTTGAGGAAGACACCAGATTGTCTCTAAGATGCTTTAGCAAAGTTATTTAAAGCCTTTATTTCAAGATATGGAGAGCCAAAAATCAACACGTTCATGTGGAAGAGTCTTAAAATACAGTCAAAGAAACAGGAAAAGCTACCACTGTCTATTTACACCTTGGAAATGGGTCTTTAGCCCTTTATTATATCAGAAGTGGCAAGAGCTGCTACTTTTAGCTGGGAGGCATCAGATATTAATGTAAATAATTATGGCAGCGCTATCTCAGGCACATGTGTCACCAGCTGTTCAGCAGATGGATGAAGGACAAACTAGAGTCATTCCTCTTTTTAAAAGAAAAAGCATTAATCTTTTTTATTTCAGCATTGATCAGAGCTCTGAAATGGCTTAATGCCCATCATTTAAATACATGTGCCATTGGAATTCAACAGCTCAGCAGGTAAAACGTTCTTACCAACTGCCGTCTATTTCTCTTCCATGTCTCTGCTTTCCTTTTGGAATTCATGTTCTGGAAAGCTGAAGGAGATTGGAATATATGTGACTGTGTCCTCCTGGTCACCCAACGTACATTTTTTACCCCAAAACCGTGACAATAAAAATCTTTACGACCTCAAAAATGGTAGCCAGGGTCTGGCCAAACAGCCCATTTTGTGTTCAGCTCTGCTGGGAAGAGGATCCAGTCCCCAGGAGCTCATCACTGGTTCCTACAGCTAAAGTTGCCCCCCATGGTGAAGCTGGAGCTGTTTATGGAAGCCCACCTCAATCCACCTCACTGAGGACAAGCAAAGATGAACTAATTTAACCTGGTGCAGCCTGGCCTTGCTCAGCTGACCTAGCCTGAGTCTGAGGGGTGTCCCCAGTGGCAGGTGACAAAGCAAGGGATGGAACCTCTTCCATCGATACAGATGGTCACAAAGAGCACACCTGTCAACACCCTCAACCTATCAGCAACTTCCAAACCTATGGAATATTAATTTAATTTGATAAAGCCCTTTCTTTAGTGACCCATGCTTTCAGCGGTGGTTTAACTCCATGATCAAAGTTTTCCCCATTGAGAAAATGACTATTCCAAGAGACCGGGTGCTCACTGGGTGATTTAAGGTAAGACATGAGGTACAGCTGGCATCTACCAACCCACGCTGACTTGTCATTCCAGGTTTATCACACACGCAAAGAAAGGCTACAGCGGAGTCTGTTTCAAAGACAAACTTCTAGAAAGGAAGATTTTTTTTGCGTATTAAAATAACTAAAGTTATTGTTATCAATAATATCTACAGAAAATCAAAATTACACCCCGTGATGCAAAGTTGATTATTAGAGCCCCCTCTAGAGCCTTCTAACCTCCCACTGAAATGAGCTCTCTCGGGCCCCGACAGCAAGTTCGCAGAGACCCTGCTGAAGCCGAGTAACTTACTGAAGTCACTGGGAAGACTGTGGTTCAAGTTCCTATAAAATTCTGTTCTGTGGGCTTTCTTTAGTCCGGTACACAGCCCGAAATCAGAGAGTTTAACGTGGCCCTAGCGGAAAAAAAAAAAAAGCAAAATATAAAACCAGTATGAGACATTATCATAGTGGGTAAAGCTTTCTACTTCTTCCCCTCCCTTTCTTTTGTATAATAAATAAATGCACTCTTTTTGCATTCCATGTTTTAGTCTAAGACTAAGACACAAAATCAAGCAATTAATACTTATCAAGCTATTAATACTTCCATCCCTGCTACACAGAGAAAGCCCAGGAATTATTTCCTTCAAGAAGCCTCTGCTCCTGCGAGCTCCCGAGGGCGTCAGAGCGAGAGCGAAGTCTCCAGAGGGAGCTGTAGTCCCCGGATCGAACATCGACACCAACAGATGTGGAAAAACACCTTAAATTCAGGGATTGGATCTGTCCTAGCCCAGAACATGCGACCACACCGACAAGGTGCAATTTTTAAGTGTATATCTAAAAATATACATCCTTTTCAAAGCCCTGAATTTCTCTACATCTAGATGTAGAGGTACTGACTTTCAGCAGTAATTCCCACAGCGCCTAATTAGCTGGTAAAGTATAATTATTTACTGTTGGCAAACTTCTTTTTCTCCAAACAAGCGAAATTTTAAGCAAACTTCTAGCGAGCAATAAGAGGACGGTGAAACAAGGAAGCTTTCTGCAAGCTGCCTCCAGTAACCACCTGGAAGCAATGGGGTGGCCTTGAGAAATACAGCCCGATGCTGAGGGAGATGCCACCTCCATCGTCAGCCTCGCTCATGGAACAGCTCCATCCCGGGCATCTGATACCATCGCCCACCCAGGAGCTGGCAAACGGGAGCCCAACAGACTTGAGACCAAAAGGAAACATCTTTGACCAAGGGGAGAACTGAAACCCTATGTTTTAAATTGCAGCTGAAATAACCAAAAATAACCTAAACAACTGTCAGGAGAGCTCAGAAGCGAGACATGAGCACAGCTGGAGGTGGAGGAGAGGTCTTTCTTGGCTTGGGTTTTTTTTTTTCCCCAGCAATGCGGCAGATACGCCCCCAAAGCGAGAAGGAACAGGACTAAGGAAGAAGCACCGTCTTCCTTCACGACTGTCAACACTAGTTCAAGTCAATATTCAAAATGACAAGGCCTATTTACTCCCCAGCCGGTGGTTGGTGGGTACCTTGCTATCCAGAAGAAGGTTGTCTGGTTTTATGTCCCGATGGATAAAACCCAGCTGATGGATAGAATCGATGGCCAGCACGGTCTCGGCTATGTAGAACTGCGTCTCTTCTTCTGTCAGAGTGTCTTTTTTCATCAACAGCGTCATCATATCACCTAGAACCCCCCCAAAACCAGCAAAGGTAAATACAAGCAAACACACAAACTCCACTCTTGCTAATTTTGAAGACATTTGCGAAGAAAAGAACTAGATATTTAAAACCTTGGGAAGTCTAAATTGATTTTGTATAAATTAATACAGTTCCCCACCAGCTCCGTGACACACTCTTGTATGTCCCCCTGTAGCATTGTATGGAAAGGCTCGTACTGTGACTGCATTGAACTTCCTGAGATGGCTCCGTAGACAGAGATGAAATAACACTCCAGGAGCATCCCCTAAACAAGAGCCAGCCCTGGGCTGCTGCTCTTCAGCTCAATCACGGACTAAAATAGACACTTTCAGCTCCACAGCTGTTACAAAAACCAGATTGTGTTTGTGCAGCGTCATCTCAGAAGGAGTTCTTGTGGTTTCATTAGTCAAATGTATTACAGGCTTTCAGTGGAACTTTCTTCTTAGGTCAACAACAGCAGCATTATCGTTCAAGGATGAACTTTATCATCCTCTGAAAAAAAGACCTTAAAAATTGAAAGGCAGCTAAAAGCAAAAGGTTAAAAAAATCAAAAGCTGTTTATGGTTCTACAGAACACAGTGAGGATAAGAATTAGCAGAAGATGAAGGGCAAGTTTCAAACGCCTGTAGCCAGAAGACCCAGGAAGATACCTCCAGCCTGACCCAAAGGTGTCCATGCCCTAACTCCTCGAAGCAGAAAGCTTTACGATGGCTTCTTTCCTTGCAAAGTAATATCCAGGACAACCACTCACAGAATGACAAAATGCTATGGGGTTGGAAGGGACCTCTAGAGACCATCTAGTCCAAATCCCTGCCAGAGCAGGTCCACCCAGAGCAGGTCCCACAGGAACGTGTCCAGGCGGGGTTTGAATGTCTCCAGAGACGGAGACTCCACCACCTCTCTGGGCAGCCTGTTCAGGGCTCTGCCACCCTCAAAGTGAAGAAGTTCCTCCTCGTGTTTAGATGGAACTTCTTGTGTTCCAGTTTGTGCCCATTTCCTCTTCTCCTGTCCCTGGGCACCACTGAGAAAAGACCAGCCCCATCCTCCTGACCCCCACCCTTTAAGTATTTATAGGTGTTGATCAGATCCCCCCTCAGCCTTCTCTTCTCCAGACTAAAAAGCCCCAAGTCCCTCAGCCTTTCCTCATAAGAGAGATGCTCCAGGCCCCTCATCACCTTTGTAGCCTCCACTGGACTCTCTCCAGCAGTTCCCTGTCCTTCTTGAACCAGGGAGCCAGAACTGGTCCCAGCGCTCCAGCTGGGGCCTCCCCAGGGCAGAGCAGAGGGAGAGGATGACCTCCCTCCACCTGCTGGCCACACTCTTCTTGATGCACCTTGTATGCTCTGGTTTCTCTTCACTCTATGGTCACCACATACACTCTCGTCCCAGACTATGCTTGCAATTAAGAAGGTAGAAATCCACAAACAGGAGGAAAAAAAAGCAATCTTTTGATCTGAGGCAGTTACCTCCAGGCAGGAACTCCATGATAAGGTAGAGGTTCAGCTTGTCCTGAAAACTATAAAACATTTTCACCACCCACAAACTGTCTGCCTCCACCAGAATGTCCCGCTCCGCACGAATGTGGCCAACCTGGAGAGACACACACGCATTTAATTAATTACAAGTCTGTGAAATCAACGCATGCAATAAAACATAGACAATTCAAGTATTATATTGAGAAGCATCAAATATTGAAAAGACAGAGTCAAACTGCTGCATGAGGGCACAAACACCATCAACATTTCAATAGTTTCACCCCTCGATGTTTTCAGGTAATAAAAATGGCTTAACATGTTCCAAATCACATCTAAAAGTCATGCTCCTGACAGCAAGAAGGTGAGAAGCTTTCATTAGATTGCTCCATTTTTACAGAATATTTATTTTTCATTTTTTCCCTGATAAATGCCATTGAACACCATCTCCATTTTACTTCTCGGCGCCAAGATCTGAAAGACCCTTTTACATTCAAAAGTTTCCACTGGAAAGTTTATGGGGATTTTTGCTTTTTTCACACTTGAGGAAATTTATTGTTAGTGTGTGACTTTCACCGCCGTCATTTGAGATGTATGTAGGAAGGCAAGAGAGCACCAATCTCATTTTTTTAAGCCAAAACTCAAGCTAGAGAAATTCAAACCACCCTCCTGAACAACACAGTTCCGGGGAAAGATAATCCACGTTTATGTTGTTATTCTTGCAGTTCTTAGGGCACTTGGATCCCCTTCAAATCAGAACCGTACAAGTGATACGGGACACTCTGAAAACGCTTATCTAAAAACCACTTAGATAACACACCACTCCAACACACAACTCATTACCGTGGGCAGATTGAGGAGGGCAAATGTATGGTTGATTATAAACCCAAGTTAAGCCTGTAATCAAAAATATCTTGATTTTTTACAAAAATATCTAACAACTGTGTCTGTCAAAACCTACCTCTTATCTAAACAGTTTGCACGTCCTTCGGATACGGCTTCAGCCTGTTCCCACTGATTTAGCCCAAAGCACTGATTTAGCAGCGCTGCATAAAGCTCGTGGTTTTTAAACAAGTACTTTCAGAAATGGAAACCAGTTCCCGATTTTATGAACACAAACACACGGTGCTTCCTCAATTCATCCCAGTCCTCAACAAGAAATGATTGTCTGGGACCATTATATTCCCAGAAGTACTAGCAGAGGAAAGCCTTAAAAACGTTAAACGCTGTTGCTTTATGTCTCCGAGTGGGAATTCCAGCAGTTGTATCACTTTGATATTTATATCTGTTTCCATAAATCAGAAATGCAGTAAAACACCGATTTTGACATCTCCACTGAATCACTTACACATGTAGCACACGTCATCGTAAAACCAGGAGGAGGAACATAAATCAGACGCATAGATTTTTCTTTCTCTTGCATTGGAGAAATATAAACCGAGTCCTTAGAAAAATGCTGTGTTTTCCCCAGGCTTCCCAGCAGAATATGAGTTCACTCCTGCCTTGATTCAGAGGCAATTGTTACAACTGCAGCTCCCGTGAAGACTAAACAAGGCATCAGAGCTTGTTTGAAACCCTGTCCTGAGCGTTCAGTTCCATACAATGCCCTGTAACTACTACTGTAAATGCTTATATATTTCTTAAACTCCTGCACTGTCACAGGAAATGTTAAAAAAAAAATAAAACTTGAAAGAGCCCACTAAAAGACAGATCCTTATGAATTCATGTGAGATTTTTCTTGCCTATTTCCTCCATAAAAAATGAGGAAAAACACCCACATAATATTTTTAGCTGGTAAACCTTGTCCCCAGCTGCCTCTTACTCCCCTCCACGTGTCACAGTCACCTCCCAAAGCCATCTGGAACACAGGCAGTAGCATCGCTGCTCAGAGAATCATAGAATTGTCTGGGTTGGAAGGGACCTTTAAGATCATCAAGTCCAACCATCAACCTAACTCTGATAAAAACCATCACTAAACCATGTCACTCAGCACTATGTCAACCCGGCTTTTAAATCCCTCCAGGGATGGTGCCTCAACCCCTTCCCTGGGCAGCCCATTCCAAGGCTTAAGAACCTTTTCACCGTAAAAATTGTTCCTAATATCAACTTGAGGCCATTTCCTCTTGTCCCATCGCCTGTTCCTTGGGAGAAGAGACCAACCCCCCCTGGCTACACCCTCCTTTCAGGGAGTCGGAGAGAGCGAGAAGGTCTCCCCTCAGCCTCCTTTTCTCCAGGCTGAACACCCCCAGCTCCCTCAGCCGCTCCTCACAAGTTCTCCAGCCCCTTCTCCTTGTGCTCCAGACCCCTCACCAGCTCCGTTGCCCTTCTCTGGATGCGCTCCAGCCCCTCAGTATCTTTTTTGTGGTGAGGGGCCCAAAACTGGACACAGCCCTCGAGGGGGCCTCACCAGTGCCCAGTACAGGGGGACAATGACCTCCAGAGTCCTCCTCACCACGCTGTTCCTGACACAGACCAGGATGCTGGTGGCCTTCTTGGCCACCTGGGCACACTGCTGGCTCATGTTCAGCCGAGGGTTGACCAACACCCCCAGGTCCTTTTCCACCAGGCAGCTCCAGCCACTCTGCCCCCAGCCTGGAGCGCTGTGTGGGGTTGGTGTGACCCAAGTGCAGGACCCAGCAGTTGGCCTTGTTGAACCTCATCCCATTGACCTCGGCCCATCCATCCAGCCTGTCCAGATCCCTCTGCAAAGCCTTTCTATCCTCAAGAAGGTTGACACTCCCACCCAACTTGGTGTCATCATGGTCGCTACTCACCTGCTCCTTCTCAAGCATATCAGCTTTACGGAGTATTTTCATTGCATAAACATGGCCCGTATCTTTCTTCTGCACAAGTCGCACCTGGGAAACATGCAAAAATTGGGAGTCAAATATACAGCGTTATCACTGCAGCTCTTGACAAATCTGGGTGTCATCTTGGCTTCCATTTAATGAAATCAGACCAGATTATAAAACCAAAAAGCAGGACACAGTCCACAGTAATGGCCAGTCAAGTTCTGTTCATTCTAGAGATGAAATCAATTTATCAGACGTGACACACCGAGCCATCAAACACCTGAAGCAGATGGTCCAAAGCCACCTTCTCTGAAGGAGGCCACCAGAAGTGACCCCAGCTCTCCCTGTCTCTATGGCCACCCCCGGGAGGGCACAATGAAAGCACCCAGTCAAACTTGGATTTAATTTGCCCATCAAGTCCTTTTCAACAGCACTTATGCTCCTTTTAGCACATAATGTTTTTAAACCAGCATTTATTAGGCATAAAGGCAGATGCACGTGACTGTTAAGCTAAAAATCAATCTGTGGTTGTTACAACATTTATCCCTCGCTGTGTAAACCACACAAGTCTGTGACAAATACCAGTGCCATTTGAAAATGCTTTTAAGTCCTCTCTTCTGGACCTACCTCTCCGAACGCTCCTCTGCCGATGACTTTTAAAGACTCAAAGTCTTCCAAACCAAGCCTCGTTCTCTTTAGGCGAAGAAACTCTGTTTCCTTCTGGGCATGTGCCGATCTCCTGATTCTTTTCTAGAGTTTAGGGAAAATAACCGCAGTGAGAATTCTGCTCGAGGGATCCCAGCAATTCCAATTAAAGATCCCAGATCTCCATTTATAATGGAAAATCACTTTTATTTAACCATTAAGGTAATTTTCCCGTATTCATTACCTCTTCATCTTTTAAGCCTTCTTCTTCCATCATTTGTTCTAGCTTCTTTTGTCTGTAGCAGAGAGAAATCAGAAAAAGAAAGGTTTTATCGTTAACGTTGTTTCTTAATTGCACGTATCCAACACCCCCGCTCTGTGTTTGATGTGAAAGCAGGACATAATGCCAGCACATAACAAATGTAAATGAAATATAAGGGAAAATCAGACATGAGATGAATTTTTAAGTATCTAATATTACAGCTTTACCATTCCAGCTTTCTCGTCTTTAATTTTGACAATCTAAACCTGTCTGGATTTTCACATCTTATTCAAATGCATGTTTTTGTTGTCCAGGAACACAGATTAAGGAGATCTGGGTTCAATTCTCGTCTCTCTCTGACAGCTGGGCAAGTCACTTAAGGCCAGAGCCATAATAAATATTTCAGCACCAAAGTCTCACTTATTCCAGGGAGAATTTGCTCTCTCGACATCTCTGGGGACCTGTGCTGTAATTTCTCTGCATCTTGAATTCATCACATGCAAAATGAGAAAAGTGACATTCTACTTCCTAATACCTGAGATACTTCAAATATTTGGGAAGAGGAAACACGTCTGTATGCATTCTCCCCCCTTAAAGAACCAGAAATATTTACAGCCTTAGTAGAAAGTGATTACTTGGGAGCAAAGAAAGAAAGAAAATAAGACTTAAGCCAGGGGGAGGCAGCTTCAGGGGACATTTATTATGATCACCCCCAGGAACTTTTCCCCAGCACCGATCACATAAGGAGCTGGCAGAACTACGACTGGTGTTGGGGGTGGTTTTTTTCCTCTCCACGTGTGGTTTTTTTGGTATAATATTACAAATGAACTAAAAAATTCCTTGTCTTTATGCAAGTCATTCTTTGCAAGATCCTCTTCCTGCCTCCAGGGCCACTTCGCGGCTGCTGCGACGTGATATTTGGGGTTATCGCTTCCACAATTGGGCACATTTAAACGGCTTTGCCCTTATTTAAGTACCCCATGAGTGCCATCACGTCACCTCCTTTGACACCCAAAGCACCAACTCCAGCGGCAAACGGTGGCTGCTGCAGAATTCAACAGCTCAACACGAGCCAAATTCCCCCAAATATCCTTACTAGGTCCTATCTGCACCTCAGCCTACATTTTGTCAACGCCATTGTGTTGACATCCTTGTGGCCAAGGCGGCCAACGGCATCCTGGGGGGCACCAAGAAAAGTGTGACCAGCAGATGGAGGGAGGTCCATCATTTGGACCCACTGGTCCCACATTTGGAGCAGTGGGACCAGTTCTGAGCTCCCCAGTTCAAGAAGGACAGGGAACTGCTGGAGAGGGTACAGCAGAGGACCACAAAGATGATGAGGGGCCTGGAGCATCTCTCTGACGAGGAAAGGCTGAGGGACATGGGGCTTTTTGGTCTGAAGAAGAGAAGGCTGAGGGGGGATCTGATCAACACCTGTAAATACTTAAAAGGGTGGGAGTCAGGAGGATGGGGCTGGTCTTTCTTCAGTGGTGCCCAGGGACAGGACAAGAGGAAATGGGCACAAACTTGAATATAAGAAATCCCACCTAAACATGAGGAGGAACTTCTTGACTTTGAGGGTGGCAGAGCCCTGGAAGAGGCTGCCCAGGGAGGTGGTGGAATCTCCTTCTCTGGAGACATTCAAAACGCACCGCCTGGACACGTTCCTGTGGGACCTGCTCTGGGTGACCCTGCTCTGGCAGGGGGTTGGACTGGGTGGTCTCCAGAGGTCCCTTCCAACCCTATAGCATTCTGTGATTCTGTGATTTAAACTGCAAATTGCGCATCCACAAACACATCTTAAAAAAATACATAACTTATAAAATCCAGTGTGTTTGTTCAGCCAAAGTCTTAATCCTAAAAGCCCCTGTCATTGAGGTTTTGGGAGCAGACAATAGCGCTCGTAATAAAGATCAAGAGCTATGCAAAGAGAAAGAAAGGAATTAAATCAGTGATATTTTCTGTTGGGATTAGACCTCAGCCTCTCCTTACTAATTCGAAGCTTTGAAGAAAATATATCTGCAAGTTAGTATTTATTTCTAAATTGCTTCCTCATTTCTGCAGTTACTGTAGTTAGCAGGAGCCCTCTTGGATCTAGTGAGGGTTTTGGCAGCACGTCTGCAAGCAAAGGAAGGCTGAACCATTCTGAAAATTGTGATTATAGACTCCATGGCAAGATGGGAGAACATCAGAAGTCCCAAAGCTACAACTTGAGGGTGTTCAGAAAATTAGAGGGTTCCAGCCAAAGGAAAGTAAAAGCAATACTTCTCCATTAAATCGCTTCTTGGATTTTGACCAATATATTTGGAGAATAAGTCTTATGAGGAGGGGCTGAGGGAGCTGGGGGTGTTCAGCCTGGAGAAAAGGAGGCTGAGGGGAGACCTTCTCACTCTCTCCAACTCCCTGAAAGGAGGGTGTAGCCGGGGGGGTTGTTGGTCTCAGGCCATGGGACAAGAGGAAACGGCCTCAAGTTGCCCCAGGGGAGGTTCAGATTGGAGATTAGGAAAGATTTTTACACTGCAAGGGTCATTAAACCTTGGAATGGGCTGCCCAGGGAAACGGTTGAGGCCCCATCCCTGGAGGAATCTAAAAGACAGGTTGACATAAAGCTTAGTGACATGGTTTAGTGATGGGTTTTATCAGAGTTAGGTTGATGGCTGGACTAGATGATCTTAAAGGTCCCTTCCAACCCAGACAATTCTATGACTCTATGATTCTATTTAAAGAGACACCATCGGTTCAGCCAACTCCCAGAGGACTCAGCACTGAGTGACGGTCCTTACAGCGATCCCTCACCATCTTTGAAAATTTTATCTCCCTTCTTCAGCCAACTCCATCACACATTATGGAACTACAGAATGGTTGGGGTTGGAAGGGGCCTTAAAGCCCACCCAGTACCACCCACTGTCCTGGGCAGGGACACCTCCCACCAGACCAGGTTGCTCAAAGCCCTGTCCAAGTTGGCATTAGAATCCAAAGCGAAACTGATGCTCTAGAATGAGTTTTAAACATCACAACTGGGGACATAAAATGGGGAGAGGCAACAGAACAGACAGAGGCAGGACAAACGTTGGCAAAAGTCACCTCAGAATTGTACCGGAATGATCCCAGCACATCCCAAAGTCAGTTTCGACTTAAGTCACATCATCAAATATGCATTTTTCTTTCAAAAACTTGGTAACAATCATATCCCTTTTACATTTGCAAGCACGTTTCAGTTCATTTCAGAAGAAACTCAAAGCTGTTCTTCTTTCAGAAGGAACCCAGGAGCTGCCTGGAGCTGCTTGTGCCAAATTCCCCCCTCACCACCCATGGCGGGAGCTCAGGTCCACCCTCAGCAAAAACCATCTACTCGGGCTTTGGCTCCAGAAAAGCAGACACAGTGAATATCTCTTTTTGGCTCTTGCCCGGTTTGGACAGGAAACTGGGATGATCCTTACCTCATCTCTCGTTCTTCGTGCTGGGCGATGAGATTGCTGTAGAAGTTTTCTAACGTCACCTTCGTCATCGTAACTCGCTCCTTGGTGTGGTTACTCATGGAGGAGCACGGAGTCGGGCCTGTCATTGCCATGGCTATTAGGAAAGAAAAAGGGAGGCAACGTTTAACATTATAAATGATAAATAACCTTCCAACGAGAGCTGCAATCAATTAAGTGATGCTGAATCACACACATTTTGGCAGCGAACACCAAGGGCCCTGTTGCCTAAACTAAGACGAAGTAGGGAAAAGTCTTACAAAATAAAAGGTACCAGTCAAACTTCCTGTTTTGAACATTTTTGATCTGAAAATAAGAGGGAAGGAAACTTAAGAAACACGATGCCTCAAAAACCACAATTTCAGGCAGCGCTGCAAGTGTTTGTTTCTCCCGAGACGTATTTTATCTTCAATAAATATTAAAAAATCAGAAAGGCCGCGCTGAAACATCTGATCCCTTCGGCCCTCGTGGGAATGACTCCCGCTGTCTCCTCTGCTCCTGCCATTTATCAAAATCCCCAGAGCCATCTGATAAGGGAGCAATTGAGGAAGGAGAAGAAAAAAAAAAAAGGGCATTTTGTTGTGTTTAAGCACTCTCGCTTTTAGTGGGTGCTTTCACACAGAAATCAGGCAAAATCACCATCCCTGGATGTGTTCAAGAGTTGTTTAGAAGTGGTGTTGGGGGGTATGGTGTCGGGGAGAACTCTGTAGAGTAGGGTAGATGGTTGGACTCGATGATCCCAAAGGTCTTTTCCAACCTGAACGATTCTATGATTCTATGAAAATCCAGAGGAACCACTGCCTTGGAACAAATTCTAGTTTAAGGAAAAAAACCTCTTGAGTTAAGTATCCCACGTTTCCACACTGGGTTACGTGTCGGCACTTCCAACCGGTAGCACAGCTCTACTTGCTAAAAATGCCTTAAAAACTCACAGATTTCAAGCCATAAACAACCTCTTTGCCCGGTTCTCCCGGTGACCCCGTAACTCAGACAGGTATAACCCCGTTTCGCAACTATTACTAGAAATTGCAGCCCCGAATACGGGGTTAGAGAGGAACTGCCCGCTTTCACCGTGCCCTTTTCTGAGTTTTTCTGTTTACTTTTTGCAGATCTTTACGAGGCATCGTTTTATTGTCCCTTCGCAAATCGGGTCCTTTACAGCCACCGGGTGTTTCGGTGGTGGCTCCGTTTCCCGGCTCGCTCGCAGCAAAGGTAAGGTGGGAGCCGGTGGGGGATGGCGGGGACCCCCCCCCAGCTCTGTGGTTTTTTGGGGGATGGAGCTATGGTTTTATTCCAGAGGAGCAGCTCCCAGTGCCACCACGCTCTGCGGGCACAGGGGGGGGTGGCACGTTTCATCCCATCCCTCTGGCTGTCACTTCCTAGAGAACACAACGGGAACATTATCCGGTAGAACCGGGGTCCGGGGGGGGGGGGAGGGTGAAGGGGGGGGTAAAATGGGGAAGGAAAGAGAAAGTAACCGGGTGGCTGGCGGCCGTGCCAAACTACCTGTTGGTGCCCTCTCTACGGGCAGCCCACCGCCGCTCCCGGTACCCGGGATGCTCCCGGTACCCGGGCTCCACCGGAGCCGGTCGGGGGCCGGGCAGCCCCCGGGGGCGGCGGTTTCGCGGCCCTTCCTGCGGCCCGACCCGGCAGCATCACCGGGAGCGGACAAAAGGGGCCCAAGTCCCCCCTCCCCCGCCAAACCGAGGGGAACGGGGGTGTCCTGGCTCCCCCCTCCCGGGACCGCGCCGCTGGAGGGATCCCCGCTGCCAGCCCCACCGGATCGGGGGGCTTGGGGGGGGGGGGGGGGGGGGGGGGAGAGGGGGAGCCTGGCGCATGCGCGGTGCGGGCGCCCCTCAGGGGAGCTGGGGCAGGCCTTGGGGGGGTGGGGGGAGCGGTCACGCCCACCCACTTTAATTGAAATTAGCCTTTTTCCTTAGAATCATAGAATCGTCTAGGTTGGAAGGGACCTTAAAGATCATCTAGTCCAACCATCAGCCTAACCCTGACAAGAAAATAAATGAGAAATAAGCAATTAAAAAAAAAAAATCACTAAACCATCTTCTTGAGGACCATGTTGGGTCAGGTCCTCAAGGACCTTGTCTGGAAGTGCAGTGACAGGACAAGGGGCAACGGTTTTAAATTGGAAGAGAAGAAATTTAGATTAGATATCAGGAAGATATTTTTTACTATGAGGGTGGTGAGACACTGGGACAGGTTGCCCAGAGAAGCTGTGGCTGCCCCATCCCTGGAGGGGTTCAAGGCCAGGCTGGATGGGGCTTTGAGTGACCTGCTCTAGTGGGAGGTCTCCCTGCCCAGGGCAGGGGCGTTGGAACTCAATGATCTTTAAGGTCCCTTCCAACTCTAACCATTCTATGATTCTGTGTCAACCCCTCTTTTGAACACCTCCAGGNCAGGTTGCCCAGAGAAGCTGTGGCTGCCCCATCCCTGGAGGGGTTCAAGGCCAGGCTGGATGGGGCTTTGAGTGACCTGCTCTAGTGGGAGGTCTCCCTGCCCAGGGCAGGGGCGTTGGAACTCAATGATCTTTAAGGTCCCTTCCAACTCTAACCATTCTATGATTCTGTGTCAACCCCTCTTTTGAACACCTCCAGGGATGGCGCCTCAACCCACTTCCCTGGGCAGCCCATTCCAAGGCTGGATAACCCTTTCCGTGAAGACATTTTTCCTAATATCCAATCCAAACCTCCCCTGGTGCCACTTGAGGCCATTTCCCCTTGTCCTATCTCCTGTGACTTCTTCATTGGGCCCGGCCAGAGGGACCAGCAGTTGGAGCCATGGGGTGCCAGCCTGATTGCAGTGATTCCGCAGGCCTGGCCGAGCCATTGCGGGGAGGAGGAGGCCTCCCCTCCTTCCCTCCCTCCCTGTTCCCCACAATGGCACTGTGGCTTCACTGCTCATCCCCCCTCAGCTCCCTGTCCAGCTCGCGGGGGACGGCAGGTTGGTCTTTCCCCCATCCCCACAGGGTATGGATGCACTGGGTCACCATGTGGTGAGCCCAGGGGTGAGGTGTACCCGGGGACAGCTCCCACCGAGGGCACCTCAGCCTGCCAGGGCTCTGGAAAGGGTCCCTCAGGGCAGGAGGAGGCCACATCCACGTGCGGACTGATCCACAGCGGGTTCAGAGAGGTTTGAGCCCATCACCGTCAGGTCGCCTGGGGTTCGTCCCCCAGCTCTGAGGTCTGGCACAGCCTGGAGATGGGTTTTGGGGAGGAAGGGGTCCCCTGATCCAGCAAACGCCTGGCTTGGGCAGCGTGACCCGTTCGCATCCCGACCTCTTCTCCTCAGGGTTGGCTGAAGCCATCAGGGTGACAAATGGTCTGACTGGCCCTTAGACTCTAACGGCGAGCTCTGAGGAACAGCGTGAGGAAAGAAACGGGATTCCATACTCATCCCAGATGGGTAGATACCAGCAAAAATAAGATTTTGCTTCATTTATTTACATTTCTACCAAAAAAGCAAGCGCAATTCAGAGGGTGAAAAGGGTTTTTATTGTTAACAACATCAAGGTGTTCTTGGGTTTTAACCACTGAGAAATATCTTCTGCACGTGCAGCTGAAGTCTATGAGCAACAGAGGAATTCAGGATTTAAGATGGTGTGTGCAGTCCCTACATGACGGAAATGATGATGTATTTGTAACACACATGACATTTAATTTCTGAAAGACTTAATTTTGCAATTAAACTGGACCTTGCTTTGCTTCGGCAGAGCCGGTCAGTTTGACATTAAAGGTGAACAGCAGAATCTCGTGCTGCCTCTTTCAGGAAACACAGACGGCCTCACGGAGCTGGTTTTCTGCTGACAAAACTTGATGTGCTGTGGGAGCTCTTGGAGGGGATTTCACACGAACAAAGAGAAGGTAGGAAATCTTGAAACAAAAGGCTCAAACAAGGACCCTGGAAGCTGCTTCTCATCTCTTCCACCAGCACGGCTGGGGCTTTGTCTGGGAGGATGGGTGTCACTGCCAACTTCTACCTCCATGGCCTGGCAAAAGTTTGCCACCCTGAAAGAAAACCTGAGAGACGAGATGCTTAAAACATTCCATCTGTTGGAGAAGCAGGAAAAACCAAACCTTTGGACCTAAAATATAAGGAAAGTAATTAGTGCTGCGGAGCAGGGCAGGTGTGAAGTAAGATAATCTGTATGAGGAGGAAACAGCTTCTTCGTGAGTCAAAACATGAGGCTGCAAAGTGAGGCTGTGAATATGGGGATTAATGAGCCAAACTTCCTGCTGCGTGTGGGCTGGGGGAGCTACCAAGAGCTGCCACAGCCCCACGGTACCAGGGAGGGCCCTGCCATGGGGAGAAGGTTGTGGCCGGTGACAAAGGAGCCCGTCTCCCCGTCGCAGTACACGTTACCCGCGGGAGAGGACCCAGGCCCTCGCAAGGGGCTCCGTTCAACATGGAGGAGTAGTTAATGGAACAAATGGACCTTATTTTTCTTCTGGGGTTCACTTTTGTGCCAGAGCTTTTCCTAACAAGGTGATGTGTCTAAAGCAACGGGCGGACTGAGCTGGGTTGAGGTTAGTGGGAGATGCTCTGCGGCAGGGCGCTGGGATTTCTCTTGCTGCCCAGCTCTTGGATTTGAAGGAGGTTGAAAAGGTCTTGTGGGTTCCAGTTGCCCTTTGGGCTCTTCGTGTTCTGCAGGGAATCCAGCGGCTTTAACGGAGGGGAGCCCTGGTCTTTCTCCGTCAGGTCCAGCAGCTGCTTCATCAGGCTTGAAGTCTCGTCTCCGCCGATGCCGTTGTAGGGATCTGAGGGATCTTGGCTCTTCTGCAAATCCCACATGGCGTTTGAGAGCGAAATATCCCTGCTGCTGGCTGTGTGCACGCTGCCCAGGGCGTTGTGGAGCCACATCAGGCGCTTCAGCCCTTGAAACGCCCTCCCTTTGTCATGCATGAGCTGATGCTCCGTCACAGCTCTCTTACTGCGGGGAAGAGAGAGTTAATTAGGAACCAAGCACAGCTGGATCCCAACTGATTTGCATCCATCAATCTTAGATGCTTCTCTGAGCTGGGGAAGGAGCATCAGAGGTGTCTCCACCCCATATGGAGGGCAGCCCCAAGGCCAGGCTGCTGATTTCATACCCTTAGCGTTCTAAGATTTTGAGGTTTGTTTCTTTCCTTCCAGAGCTCTACGTCAGGAGTAATTTAACTGAAATCAGTGGTGTCCAGAAAATGAAAACAAACCCTTATTTTCTTCAGATAAACCAAAAAATTTAAGCCAAATATGACTGGGGAGGGTAGGCTAATTCCGGGATGCAAATATTTCTGGATTTCAGATAGCAGATAACTGCAGCTCTAGGCTCCCTCAGCAAATTTGGATCTGAATGGGAACCTAAATATGGAATTTTAGTATGTGCCATTTCCATGGTTTGCGTTGAACATCCTTACATGGTTCCCTACGCTGTGTTTAAGAGCATCAGCTGAAATGTGGTATACATTATACATCTAAAATTGCAATTGGTCTAATTTTATACTCCATAAAGGGCAATTTAAATGTTGCCGTATCAAATGTATAGAATTTTCCTTCCCCCGTGCCCTGGAGTAACTGCCAGCAGCGGAGGGCACAGCCCCTCACATCAAAGGCAAGCAGTCTTCTAAGGATAGTAAGTAAAAGGATGACATTGCTTACTTTTCAGTGTCTTGACATGTTGCAAAACAGGCAAAAAAAAGAATTGCCAAAAACGTAACCATCTGCAGAGATCTCTGGGGCAGGAACATTTTCTCTCTTCTTTGAAGCTGCTCCACGGGACGAGGTGCTGACAGTATGATCAAAAAAAATTTTTTTTTTTTCCTCTGTTCTTTCTTTCACCTGATAAAATGAATTTCAGCCTTTAAGCACTGGTAAAAGCAGAACGTTGTACTATGGTACATCATCCCAGGAACTCCCACAGCATCAGCCGCATGGATTTCTAACATACACCAGTAAAAGATGAATAGATTTAATAACATATTTCTACATTTCTTTGCTAAGAGTCCTAATTGCCTTTTCCACTATTGCCTTCTTCCCACTTATGCATTTGCAAGCACTGAAGATTATTTAATTTAGAAATGGCAAAAGACCTTCCTGATAAAATCTTAGCAGAAATTTAACAAAAAGATGAGGATTGCTGCCTAAGAAACTTGTCACAACACTCAAAATGTTTATGACAGGACTGTGCAGATCAAGTTAAAAGGTGTTCACAGCCCTGGGGTTCGGACCCTTAATAATACAACCTTTTTCACAAGCCTTTAACTTCGACCCAACAAACTTTAATAATTAATAGAGGTGGACTGATTTAATTTCATTATGATTTGTTCCCTTGTGAGTTACAGTAAGACTTTCTGAGCAGGTAAGAAAACCTCAGTTATTTAATGTTTCTTCATTAATATATAAAAATAGGCACTAGTAAAAAATTTCACTACTCCAGTCCCTCAGGGGGCTCCAGGAAAGCTGGGGAGGGACTCTGGATCAGGGAGGGGAGCCCTGGGAGGAGAGGGGAAGGGTTTGACCCTGAAAGAGGGGAGATGGAGCTGAGATGTGGGGAAGAACTTGTTTGCTGTGAGGGTGGTGAGAGCCTGGCCCAGGTTGCCCCGAGAAGCTGTGGCTGCCCCATCCCTGGAGGGGTTCAAGGCCAGGCTGGAGGGGGCTTGGAGCAACCTGGTGTGGTGGGAGGTGTCCCTGCCCAGGGCAGGGGGTGGCATTGGGGGGGCTGTAAGCTCCCTTCCAACCCCAACCATTCCATGATTCTATGAATAGCAGTGCTGACGCCCATCTGCCACTGCACGAGCGTGATTAGACTGATACTGGGTTTCTTTTCTGTAAAAAATAAAAGTGGATTTCTGGCTTAGGGAGGGACAACTACAAAATGTAATTGTGCAATGATTATTTTCATCTAAATTCAGCTCTATAGCTGCTCCTGGCATTGCTGTGCCTCCATATACCCATCGTTTCGAGGCCACTGAACCCTTTAATGCCAGGTTTATCCTTAAAATCTCTGCATTTTTTTTACACTAATAACTGTACCCTGCTTTTAGGATTGGCTCCAGCCTGTCCTTTCAGTCATTTACCAGCAAATCCTCTATTAATTGTTACATCAAAACCTGGATGGAAAACAAACCAAAAGTTGCAGGATTTAAATTGTTATTTAGGAATAGTAAAGCTATGCACCCATCTAATGAGGCTACTAATTTTTTGAATAAATACTTCTTTTTGTGCAGAAGCAGTTTGGGTTAATAAAAAACTCAGCATCTCATTGACTGACTTTTCTTTATACTGACTTGAATATTCAATTGTTAATGACTGAAAGGCAAATTATACATTTGGTTGTATAAAATTAAGCTTGTTCTTAATAAAGTCTCCACTAATTCGTGAGTAATTTCCTTGGACAATATGTTCAAATTAAACTAGACCTGAAAGAACAAATAGGTACTGGTTCCAATTTAAAACTTTTTGTATTAAATACATATATATATGTGTGTGATATTTGAGGTTATGCTAGTGTAGAACTGCTCGTACCTAATGAATAATCTATACTTTCCTATTGTGATCAACAATAAACTATATATTAATCAAAAAAAAAAAATCTTCCAGTTACAACAGTAACATTATCTACTTACTGATGATCCCGTAGAGATCCCGGTGAGGTTCTGCTCTGCACGGATGTATCTCTTTGCCGGTCCTCCCGTGACGTTCCAGTTGCAATGACAACGACTCCCTTTCACCACCTTTTATACCTGCCCAGAAACAATAGAAACGATCCCCGCCGCACTTTGTGACTAAGACCGTTCCTCTCGTGTCACCGAAATGAGACAGCTCCCCGTTTCCAGCGATAATAAATCTGGGATTCTGAAACGTCCTGTTCAGCTGTGACTAAGGAAAAGATCACAAGTTCGGGGACAGTATCTTACTCCTTTGCTGGCTCTCCTCTTCCCTGAGAACTTTTTATTCTAATTCTGCCCCAAGATGATGGAAAAGGGAAATTCAAACCTGTTATTCCTGGTTTGATCAGGAAATAAGTCTCTGGTATGTGAAAGAGATTTCCCTCCTTCGCCATCCCCACAGACCCACGTATCGGACACTAATGTTGCATAGGAGGAATCTAAATCAATGATAGTGATGGACTCTGTAATGCCAGTTATCAGACAAAATGGGACAGTTACAGAGAATCCGAGGAGCTGGTAAATAAGATCCCTCTGGATTTTAATATTCACGACAAATTTCATTGAAATCCATTGATTTTCCAGTAAACATACTTGTTTTAAATCTCGGAAACTGGGGAGATACAGAGAAGACTTATCAACTGGCTAAGAAATAAAAATGCAAGTGGTAGCTCAGGCAAAAATCCGAATTCTGATATGCTTTGAAACCAGGCGAGGTGCTGCTGTGTGAGGTTTCGTACTCGTTTTATGATCTCTAACCAGGTAATTTCAATAGAATTTGGATACTCGGGATGTGGCCAGACCACTAGGCTGCAACAGCAGTCTGTTTAAGAGTTCCTGTTTCTCTAAGTGAAAGGAAATGAATATATTTGTCACCTCTAAAGAAAAATTCCCTGGAAGGATTGAAAAGATAATTTGCTTGGTGTTATCAGGAGCTACCGATTCCTTTCAGGGAGGCACAGCCATACCTTCCCCTTCAGCCCAGCCTCAGGTGAACGCAAACGCATTGTCCTCATGGAGACAGGCCCCATTAGCAGCGCCTGCGCGACCTCATCTCTTCTCGCAGCTTCTCTGGACACCAAATTGCTTTTTATTATCCTCCTCACCACGGCTTATTTTGAGCCCCTCTATTTCAGAGCAATCAAATAACCGTTCCCCGATTTCATTACCTGAGTCCCAATTGTTAAGGAGAGTGTCACTCGTTAAAGCGAACAAAGCGTATCACCAATTAACGATGACATTTGTTAAATGTTGGTAAAACAGGGGCCTGTGTCGCATCTTGGTTTCCAGGGTAGCGGTTACGCCGCCGTTACACTGAATTATCCGCCTGAGAAACCCAGGTTTCTTGGTTACATCTTCAAGGACTAATAAGCATTGGCCAAAGTCATGTCCAAAACACCTGGTCTAATTCATCCTTGAACTTTTCGAGTCTCTATTATATATAATGGGTTTTCACTGAATGCAGTTACCCACGTCTCCAACGGAAGAACTAATACCCCATTGATCCGAGGGGCTGCAGGAAACGCTGACACGGGGTTGGTAAATGGCCACTTGAAGCGTTCCGTAATGGCCCAACCGCATTGCCATGGCTACGCTCTTCCACTGGCTATTTCTTTCCACCCGAGGACTTAGAAGAAGTCAAAATAACCTTGGATGTGACTTTGCAATATCTCCCAGAGGGGTGTATGTGAGGGCAGATCACGCTGAAGTTACACCTTTGAGAAGCACCCGGTGCGTGGACTTACTGGCACCAGCAGCGGCGTAGGGAAGAGATGCTGGGCAGGGGTTGACTTCCATGGTCTGCGATATTTCTAAAGAAAATATAAAATACATTCAGGGCACAGCTTATACCACAGCCACACACAGTAGTTAATACTTCTAACTGTGGTGGGAACGTTGCTAATTGGGAGGAGACCTGAAAGGAGGGTGTAGCCGGGGGAGGTTGGTATCTTCTCCCAAGGAACAGGTGATGGGACAAGAGGAAACGGCCTCAAGTTGCACCAGGGGAAGTTTAGGATGGATATTGGGAAAATTTTTTACATTGAAAGGGTTATTAAGCCTCGGAAGAGGCTGCCCAGGGACATGGTGGAATCGCCATCCCTGGAGGTATCTAAAAGCTGGGCAGACGTGGTGCTGAGGGACATGGGTCAGTGGTGGTTTTTGTCAGTGTTGGGTTGATGGTTGGACTCGATGATCTGCAAGGTGGTTCTACAATTCTACGATTCTAATGTCACCAGGAGAACTTGTATGAGCAGCACTCCCAGGTGATTTTTGTAGTGGGTATATTTTCAGCTCTCTGCAAGAGCCCTGGGCAGCGTAGAGCCACCAAAGAGCCCATTCTGCTGGGGAAGTCACCAGCAAACCCAGCTGACTGGAGCTGGGTGACCTCGGGGCCTCCCTCCGAGCAGACTTGGAGCCATGGAAGGGTTTTAGCCTTGGCTTCAGAGCCTTTGCTCCCACCCTCTGGCTTTTCCTGGCCTGACTCCACGTTAGAGGGTGCCTTTGCTGTTCCATCGCCTTCTTCAGCAGGAGGGTGTGAGCCAGGAGGGCTGGGAAAATTACGGTTTCCCAGTGAGTGAGTCTTTTGTTTTCCTTTCCAGTCCTGTCCCCGGGGAGGCAGGTGGGGGAGGAAGGAATATGGCTCGTTGCAGAGCAGGAGAGAAAAAGGAAAAAGAAAGCCTGGAGGCCCCTTTGAGGGGGAAGAAGGAACTGGGGGGAGGGAACAGAAAGCAAAGAAAATGTGCAAATAGCCTCGTTAGGGCAAGGGGGATCCTCTTGCCTGGGATTTTAAAACTTAATTAGACAAAGATCGTACTGCATCAAAGGGATCCTCTATCTGTAGGGAGATGGAGACAGATCTGATGAATTTCTTCCATGTGCTGTTCCCTCTTACTCACCACTAACAGGAGTGTGGGCTCCCAGAGGGCTTCGTGCTTCTCAAATCTAAAAATCTACTTTGGTTTTTTTTTATTATTTTTTTTTTTTTTTTCCATAGCTGCTCTTAGCCCAACAGACTAAAATTGGTATGAGCTGCTCAGCGCGGTGTGTGGAAAGAAAGACACCGCCCTGTTGAGAGGAAACTGTTTGACCACACTTGGATGGTAAATATAGTTCCCCTGCGCCGCTGGTGAAGCGCTGCTAATGAACGGCTGCTCTCCCTTCCCTGGCCTCTTCTCTGAGAGATGAGAGGAAATGACACCTCCCAGCACACCCGGAGGCCACCAAGGCTTTTGCACCACCACACCCGCATCACTGGCACGACGAGGGCCACCACTAGCCCTCCGAGCTGGGAGGAAGGAGCCAGCAGCAGCATCGCCTCCGTAACCATCTGAAGGAGATGAAATTCAGCTCCTAGACAGCAGGCTCCAGGCTTCTCCTCCGTTTGGGTGCTTATAGCTCTTCTCTGTCACCTTCTTATTGCTGGTGGGGACAGTCTTGTGCGATCCATTTAGGGGGGGTCGGTTCCAGGGCGGCGTGGGCAGGTTTTAAATCCTGGCACCTCATCCACTAACGCACTGCATCATCCCGGAGAGAACTCCCGTCTTCCAGGGAATTCAAATTGACGTTGAGCAGCAGTGAGTCAGGCTCACTGAATTTTCCATTTTCTGATTTCCAGCCAGATTTACAGAAGCACCGGAGGCTCTGAACACAGTAGCAGGGGCAAGTGTATTGTCCTGCAAAACCTAACCTGGAGCCAAGCCTGGGCCTGACTCTTTCCTTCCCCAAATAGTCTCCAGACGTAGTATTTTCTTTGTGCGAACCACATTCAGGTGAAGCTGAGACAAAGCCTCCGGTCCCTTGTGCTGCTCCTGGAACACCCACTGGGCTTATCCCACTCCGAGCTTATCCCCATTGAGAGGAGTCGCAGGGTGACTGGAGAAGTCTGCTGAGAGCAATCTGAGGGAAAAAAAAAAAAACAAACCCAAAACAGAATAAAAGGAGAGGTGTTCCCCAGGGCTATGGGACCTGCCTGCCCTGGAGAGGGGAACGCCGCCATCTGGTGCCCAGAGCTGGGTTTGGTTCTGGGGCAGCCCCAAATCCTGCCTGAGAAGCCGGGGAGGCCCGAGGTTACCGAGAATCCGACATCTTGTCCCCAGGCTTTATACTAAACGGGGTGCCCAGTCCCTAATGGCTGTGGGACCAAGAAGGTGTTTCTGTTAAGGTTTGAGAAACCCATAACAATTTCTTGTTGTTCGGACAATCATTCTCTCACACGATGACCCCTCCCCACCCAGGAAGGGGAATTGGGGAAAAACAAGGAAACCCGAGGGTTGAAATATAAATAGATTTAATAGGATAAGACTAACAATTAGCAATTACACTAAAGAACTAGTATTGATCCTGATAGCAGGACTATCCCCAGCCCACTCTATCCCAGGAAGCCGGCCCCTCCAAGCAGGGACAGCCAGTGTGGGACACTGTGAGTGCTGCGGCTTCAGGAGGAACGGAAGGGCTCAGGGCTCCGGGGCAAGGAGTTCTCTGGATCCCAGCCATCAAGGCAGAGAGAGCTTCACAGCAAACTTTCTCATTTATATCAAATGTGACGTTCGTGGTATGAAATAATCCTGTTGGCAGCTTGGGTCAAGTGCCCGGGTCTTGCTCCTCCTCATCCCTGCACCCACTGAGCTTGAAAATACGGAGACCTCGAATCCCACACACCAGAGCTGGCTGTAAAGTAAATATTTTCACGAATTCAGACACTAGAGTCTTCTAAAAGTGCATTTTTTTCCCCAGCAGAAGATAAATTAGTCGGGCGTCACTCAGATCAGGACAGTTTCTTAAAGTACTGAATTGGCCAAGAGCTGGTCTGGATTTCTCCTTTCTTTACAGTGACAGCACAAGGTGTGCTGGCCTGAGAGCGGTTCCTCACTCTGACAACGTGCAGAGGCCATGGGGCTCCCAGCACAGGGGCTGGCGTTGTGACCAACACCTGGCCCTCAGATGGACAAGGTGCAGAAGGAGGTGGGATCCCACCAAGGCTCTCACCTGGAAAGGTGGGGATGAAGGTAGAGGCACTTGGAGTCTCCAAGTAACATATCATTCAAGAAAACGGATGTCCTTCTCATTAATCCCAAAGTGCTTCAGTCTTGGACAAGCCGTGGCCCTGCACTGGATGCTGTGTCTGGGTTTAGGTCTATGATGTATAAATTACAGCTTCTTGTTTCACTCTCCCTTTGCTTAAGCTCTGAGGCACAGCTAAGCTAAAAGCTTTCCCAGTGTAAAAATGCATACATTTTAAAAGTGAGGGAACATAGGAAGTTCTACTCAAAAATGAGGAAGAACTTCTTTATGGTGAGGGTGACAGAGCCCTGGAACAGGCTGCCCAGGGAGGTTGTGGAGTCCCCTTCTCTGGGGATTTTCAAGACCCGCCTTGATGCAGTCCTGAATAATGTGCTCTGGGCAACCCTGCTTAGGAGGGGAGTTGGACTAGATGATCTCTAGAGGTCCCTTCCAACTCTGTCGAATCTGTGAATCTGTGTGAATCTGTAAGAGATATGGGGACTTGTACCCTGTAAACAGAAAAGCCGTCACGGTGGGAATAAGCTACGCAAGCTGGTTGTACCATATCTAAATATCAGGCAAGTGTAAGTCACTGTTTCTTTAGAAAATAGCCTTCATCAAGATTAGTCTAATGGCAGGATGTGAAAATGGGTTGAATCCACCAGAACTTGACACACAGCTGGCTGGGGTATGACTGTGTAGGCAGCCTGTCCCCCCAGACTAGTTCCTGTTGGGTTCTTGTAATCACATTTCCTAGCAAAAGACCTTTCCGTAGATAGAATCATGCCAGTAAATAAGTATTTTTTCTAATGTCTAGGTTCACTTGCGGAGCAACTCTAAGATCCTGTTGCTGTTAGAAGTATCCTTCAGTAAATACTGTCTTTCTCCCAAAGTATCCCTTAAATTTGGCTCACAGAGCTGAGCTTTCTGCCAAACCGTAACTGGTAGAATATATTCATTTTCTTATGTGAGATTTCAATCAGAAACGGCAACAGTATCTTGGCTATAACACCTTCTTTCTCCTCAGTCTGGTCCCTGATCCTGGTCCCATAGATATCTGGGCAGGCATCAGGTGCCTTTTCAGTCTATTCCACCTGGTTAGAGCAGATTTGGTCTGGTTTGTAGGGTCAAGGTTGTTTCCTTTCTTCCCTGGAAGATCCGATGCATGTAAAAGTTCAGTACATCTCATCAATATTGGACACAGATGGCATTTTCTTACTGCAAAAGGCAGAGAGTTGCAACGCAGCAGGATTTTTCAAACACTGTGGTAAAAACTTGGAATAAGGAAGAAAGTGCTGTCACACAATGCAGCTTTCATATCTATATATATATGTATATACCCACACACACGTATATAGTGCTGCTCAGAGCTGTTTCAGGGTATCGTTTCTCAGAGGACAATCAAAACGCTGACTTTCGAATTACTGAAGCGCTGCGTTGGGGCGTCCTAAAACCGGCTGGGGAAATAGGTTGGGTGTTTGTCTGAAGGCAGCTGCCTCTATTCTGACCCCTGCCTTTTGTCAGGGTGACGTTCCTTTATAACCCCATCGCATTATTGCCAGGCTCAAATCCCATTTCAAACGCCCAGGACGTGATGGGAGGCAGGGTCTAGTTCCAGCTGCAAACCCCGATCCGGAGGCGATGACGGGAAATCACCATCTCTGAGAAATCATAAAGTGAAACGGCTGAACAGCCCCAAGTCAGTTTCCAATTATTTCATTTGGGTTGCCCCAGGAAATTAACCATCAGCTAATTTAGATTACAATGCATTAAATTTCTTTAATTAAAAGCCGGTAAGTGTCAGATAATTGTACACATGATAAAGGCCCTTTGGAGCATCAGTTACCTCAAAATCCTTGTTGTTTTTCCCTCCCTTGGCCAATTTTGACCCTTGGGAGGATTTTACTAAGAAAAGGCTCTTAAAAATAACAAGGGATCACGGAATCATGGAATTGTCAGAGTTGGAAGGGACCTCTAGAGATCATCTGGTCCAACTCCCCTGCTAAAGCAGGATCGCCTAGAGCACGTTACTCAGGACTGCATCCAAAAAATGCAATGCAAAGCTGCAACAGGTTTTGGAAAATTCTAATGAATTATACCAGCTGGTTGTCTTTTAATTCCAATAATATTTTTTACCTGCTGGTACAATTCTAGTAAAATTATTCTAGTAGAATTCACCTAGTAGACCGAGGACGCCTCAGCCTCAGTTCCTGCTTGGGAAACACAGTGCATGTGCCTTAATTTGTACTCAAAATGCCTTATCACAGATAATATTAAAATATTATTAATTATACTTGCACCAGATAAATTTGTCTTGTCTGGCCCAAGTCAAAAAGGTAAAGTCTGGATTAAACACCGCCCCCAGATACAGTTTTGGGGAAGTTACTGCAGCAATGGGTAACCCTGGATGGGTTTATCACATTACCAATAACAAAAACAAGAGGTTTGTTACCTGAGGAAACCAGTCTGGAGCAAGGTATTTTTTTAACTCGTGTTAAAACTCGCATAATATGTCCTTGCTAATTAAATGAGAGTTTAGTAAAGCAAGTCGACACTAACAACACCCTCTGTAACGAAAATTCCTCAGTTCAAAGCCTCTCGTTTTCTATTGAGCACTGAAAAAAAATCACTTCCTTCTTTTGTGCCTCAGTAGGGGGAAGCCCAGATACAAAATTTACCAAAAAACTATGGCTTAAAACTGGCTTGCTCAACACATTTATTTGAAGCCTCTGCCCACGGGGACAAGCGGTTATTAGTCAATCGAAGCTTTCAGATGTGTGAAACCCTAATGATGAGGGGACGATGCTTAAAAAACACGGCCCGAATGCATCCCACCGGGTCAGAGAGACACAACACGCAAAGAAAACCTTCTTTTTTCCCTTTCAGCCAGCAAAACCACCTTCCTGGGTGTGTTGCCGTTTCCTGGTTTCAGGGACCTGAAGCCTTCCCTCGATAACCGGTCCCTAAAGCGGAGTTTTTGGGCGAGAGGAGCGGCCCCGGGGCTCCCGCCGTTGTCTCTCTGAGGAGAAGCCCGTTCGCCGCCGTTTGGGCCCGCGCGGAGGCGGCGGGATGAGCCGAGCTGTCAATCAGCGAAACAGCGCCCTCTGATTTGCTGTCGGCTGGCGTGACGTCAGAGTGGGCCGTCCCTATATAACGGCGGGCGGGGGAGGTGGCTGCCGCCATTTTGTCCAGTGAGGAAAAGCGGAGCGGGAGTCTCGTTGAGGGTCGAGTCGGCTACGAATAAAGCGCGGGCTGCCTTCGTGCGCCCTCCCTCTTAGCATCGGTGAGGATCTTCACCTCGGAGGGCGGGGGGGAGGCGGCAGCCGCGGTCTCGGTCCCCGGCAGGGCGGATGGTAGCGGTGGGGCCCGGTGGCGGCAAACAAAGAGCAGCCGCCATTTTGTAAAGCTGGGCCACGGGCGGTGGCTGCCGCCACGCTGAGGAAAGCCGGGCGGGGAGAAGGCGGGTAGGCCACGGATTGCTTTGAAGAGCCCGCTCGCCGCCTTTTCTCCATGGCCAGTGAGGCGAGGTGCGGCTGGGCGGGAGGTGCCGCGGGGGTGGTGTGGCGCCTTTCCCGCCCGCTCCGGGGGAGCGCTTGTCCCTCACGCAGGGCCCAGGAGAGTCTCCGGAGGGATTCCCCGAACGTTCCCAGCGTGGCCTCTGCTGGAGATGGCGCTGCCGCTTCCCCCGGCATGTGCGGCCTCCCCCGACTCCCGCTCCGAGAACAATGGGCCCCTTCTCCCGCCCAGCGCTCCCCCTGCAGGCCCGGCCCCCGCTGTAACCCAGGGGCGGGGGAGAAAGGCGCAGAGAAACTTCCTCCTTCAAAGTTGGGGGCCTTAAAAGTAAACGAAACTCCCTGAAGTAGTGAATTTTAAAAACGATTACGATATAGCATCTAGCTCTTGTGTTTGGCTTTAAACACTACCCCTTCCCCCCCCCAGCCTCCCCTCTCCTTCCACACAGGTTAATGTTTCTATCATGGCAGATTATATTGCTATTGAGGTTTCTGGGAAAAGCAACCAACAGAGTTACTTACCTTGTAAGTGAATAAACACTTGCTGTTTGTGAAATATGCATGAGCTTTTTTTTTTGTCCTAGCGATGCATCGTGACTCTTGTCCGCTGGACTGCAAGGTTTATGTGGGTAACCTTGGAAACAATGGCAACAAAACTGAGCTAGAGCGAGCTTTTGGCTACTATGGACCACTGCGCAGCGTCTGGGTGGCGAGAAATCCTCCTGGTTTTGCCTTTGTGGAGTTTGAAGATCCACGAGATGCAGCTGATGCAGTAAGAGAACTAGATGGAAGGTAAAAAATGTGCTTCTTGCGTGTTTGATTTGCCTGAGGAAAATAAGAGAAATTGTGGGCAGTGATACAGTTTAAATTGGGAAGTTTCAACTGGTGAAAAACTTGACTTATTTGTTAAGCAATATTTATTTGTACAGTGGTATAAGGGGAATGTTTCTTAATGGTGCAGGAATAGCATTGGGAATGGTTAATTTTACAGTTTAGAGTTGGATTCCCAGGTTGGAGATGACTTGGAGCTCTTGGGGCGTGTTAAGTTCGAGATGGTGTTACTGTAAAGAGACAAAACTGATCAGGGAGAGTCTCCTTGGTTCATCCTCTACCGGCTTTAACAGCAGGGAGAGCTTTCAGAGGTGGCCAGAGCTTTTCTCCGTCATGCTGGAGTCTACTTCTTTAGACTCTGAATACCGTGTATTGACAGAATGTTTTTGTGCTTGTCTGTTCCTTCTCCCTCTCGATTTTTTTCTGCAAGCAGACTTGTCCCTGGACACACTAACGATGTTAATCTCTTTCCCCAGAACCCTCTGTGGGTGTCGCGTGAGAGTGGAGCTCTCCAACGGTGAGAAACGGAGTCGGAACCGTGGTCCACCTCCATCCTGGGGCAGGCGTCCTCGAGACGACTACCGCAGAAGAAGTCCTCCTCCCCGTCGCAGGTACCCGAGGTTGAAGTACACTCATAGAGCTGTTGGCAGTGTTACCACTTAGCATCCTAGAAGCAGGCTTTTTAAAAGCATGTTGATGGATAACATTCATCTATCTGATCACAATTTGGAGATGGCAAATGCTAAAAAAAAAACAAAAACCAAAAAAAAAACAAAAACCCAAACCAAAAAACCCCAAAACCCCACAAAATCGAGGTGAACTTAAGTTGTGTTGAATGTTGGCTTTTGTCCCTAGGTCACTGTGCAAGTTGGTAGTCAGCGCCCTCTATCCTGGATTTATCCTCATTCCTCCTAAAATCTGCTCATCTTCTAGTCACACTTTCCCTTTCTTCCCAGTACTTCTCCTTAGGCTGTTCCCTTTCCTTTATTCCATAATGGCAAAAACATGACATACAGCAGCTTAGCATTTCCATGCAGATGTGTTTCTCCGCTTTGTTTGCACAATTTAAATACTTTCCAAGTAGGCAGCTGTTTAGTAAGACGTGGAGTAACAGTTGCTCTAAACATCTGGAATCTTTACACTTTAGTGTTAGTTTGGAATTAAAACATCGTGTGACGATCCTTGTCACTTGAGGTTTGCAAACGCGGCTCTAAAAGTTAGCAGGATTTTTGGTAACTTGAGAGGTTCTTGGACCCAGACCAGTGTGTCTGGAGGTTTAAGTCTGCAACGTGGTTTTTGCAGGACTAAATTTACCTGTTGCAGGTGAGTGAAGTCCTGAGGGCAGGGTGTGGAGCTTACCCTTTTGCTGTTGAAAAAAAAAAAAAAAAAAAATAACACAGTAGGAGTATTTGTTAGCTAATAGATGGTTGTACTGATGGCTTGTTTTTCATTTTTTTTATGCTTTTTGGTCCATCTATTAATAAAAATGAACCCGTTACAGAGTCACCATCATGTCTCTTCTCACCACCCTCTGAGTCTGCATTAGCCAGTCAACTAGCCCTTTCAGCGTCATGTGACCAGCGCGCCCCATTCAGCTTGGCTGGTGTCGTTTCACATGACCCAGGCATGGCCAGTCGTCAGGTTGCACCGCCCTTTGGTTCCCGAGCATGCTGTTTTCTCTCAGCCTTCTCTCCAACCTTAACCAAATCGGCAGCAGCCACCTCGACCGCCCACACATTCCCGGCCAATCAGCTCAGCTGTTTATTTACCAAATGTCTTCACAACAACTACAGCAGCAGCCTTCGGCTAACAAAAAAGCAGGAAAAATCCACAACACCCCCTTCGCCAACCAACTAAATACAACGCAACATCTGGCAAAACCTTTTCAGCAAATTCTTCTTGGCAGTCAGTCCGGCAGCCTCACCTCACCATTTCTAGCTTGTTGAAACCAAAAACTAGTAAGTTTTTCCTGCTTATACAGTTTACTGCTGGTTAAAATAAGGAGTAAGCGGCTTATAAGTAATTACTTTTCTCAATCAAAGGCTGGCTGTGCATAATTGAGTGGTAACGTACATATGTTGCTTGAGAAAACTTTTAAGGGTGATATGGAAGCTCTTACACTGTGAATAACGTAAAAAACCAGTATATTTGCATGTGAGATGCCAAACTAAATTTTTAATAAAGCTCTAACCAACTTAGCTTTTCCTTGCCAGAAAAAAAAAAAAATCCTATCACCTTTAAATGGTTTTACTAACAGTTTTCAAAACTTAAAACAATTACTTTTTGGGATGAACTGGGCCGAGCTAAGGTTATTTTTATTTTTTTATTATTTTTTAAAGAAAAATAGTCTAAACACACTCGATGGCATTAAAAATGACAATCACAGATATGCAGTTCTAATGTAGCACTTAATGGCATTATCAATATTGACACTGAGCGCATTTTCACTTTTTTTTTTTCCACTTGGTATCTCTTATGTCTTGTCATGGACCTTTTTGGCTTGCATGGGTTCCAAAACATTTGGTCTGTGCTATTTTCTATTTTTTTTTTTTTCCTTTTTGGAACCACTTGTGGGACTTTGGTGTGGTGTCTGGGCAGTGTATTTAGTTGAAATGGAAAGTGTTGCATTGGACAACTCTGCTATGAAGCATTCTTAGTTTAAAGTCAATTCGTGGTTGGAAACGTGCTGTTCACACTGAGCTTTGTTTTACTGCCTAATCTTTCCATGCCTTGTACTGGATGATGGATGCCAGTTATTCTTGGCACCTTCCCTGGGCCCAACAGTGAGTTTGACAAGTTGGGAAATGCCTCGCCCCGTTTAATGCTGAAAGAATTGATAAAAAGCCTCACATCTCTTTTTCTGGTTCTAGATCACCGCGAAGGAGAAGCTTTTCTCGTAGCCGCAGCAGGTACGTGCCAGTTTATTACAGCCTGGACCACTTTGTCCGGAAGGTTTAAAAAGAAACGAGCCAAAATAACTTTAACTTTTGGTCCGTGTGCATGAATAAACTGCAGGGTAGGCTTTGTAGTTTGGTAAAAGGGAGAAAGGGGGTTGCGTCTGTCATATTGCTTGCCTGGAGTTAATATATTTATGCAGATATTGGAGATTTTGGGGTTGAAGGTTATTAAGAATGGAAATAATTAGTTATTATGTTCTGCAGCTGCCCCAGGTTCCTGCCAGTTTTCCCCCAAATCTGTGTTACTGTGCTTCTCTCCTCCAGTCAGCCAGCCACCAGCACAGCTGATAGGAACCCTAGTGAGCCTGTCCTGCTGTCGTGTGGTGATGGCACAGTGGTGTGACACAGTCTGAGGTTGGGATTTTTGACATTTTCAGACTTCATACGGGATTTTTTTACGGTTTTGTAGCGTAGGGCGCTGCGTTGCTGCACGGGATGTGTAAGTACAGGAGGATATACCGTGTTAGTGGAGGCACAGTGTGAGCAGATGTAACGTGCTGCAGAGGAGTAGATGCCTGTCACAGCATGACTAAGCTGTGTTGTGTGGCTCAAGCTGATTATTCCTACCTGAAAGGAAGGCTAATACCATAATCTTTAACAGGTTTCCCCTGGTTGAATAGTTAAAAACCTTGACTTCCTGAAGGGAAGCTCTTCAGCCTCGTTAACCTAATGAGTTCAGCTTTGCTCTGACACCGTAATCATCTTGCTTTGTGATCTTTACCAGGTCCCTCTCCAGAGACAGAAGAAGAGAGAGATCACTCTCACGGGAGAGGAATCACAAGCCTTCTCGTTCCTTCTCCAGGTCTCGCAGGTAAGAGGCGGCTGAACAGTGCTGTTGTGGTTTGGGTGTGATTGTTTCATCTCCTGGTGATACTGAAATGGGTTGTGGTGGAGAATCATCTCTAGTGTCTTACGATGTTCTTCACCTTGAAGAATTAAATATCCATTTTTAGTAAATGAACAGTGTTTTTAAAATGTTTAAATGTCATCAACTGCATTGGGTGGGGGGTTTAAAGCAAAAATCTGCTGCTCTTGGCACCTGGATAGTGCCACCTCATCCTAACACCTCTCCTCTTCTCCAGTCGCTCCAGGTCGAATGAGAGGAAGTAGGACTGTGAGGAGGAGCTGTGTACAGGAGTCAGAGCTGAGGACAGGAGGAGTATGTACAGAACATTGTTTTGTTTTGAAACTTCATAAAGCTTGGTGCATTTTTAAAATGTTTTAGCTGTTGAACTTGCTTTTGTTCCTTGTATCTTGTAACAGGTGGCAAATGTAAAGATGTGAATCTGTATATGGTTCTGAGCAGATCATATGATTTGTAATATTAATGGCTTTACAATGTACCATTAGACATAATTTTTTGTTTGTGTTGAACGATAATCAGTTTGTCTTGCCTAGATAGAAGAATGTTTTTGGTCTTGACGTGCTGGGGTGTGTTTTGCTGGGATCCAGCTGTTGGAAGGAGGGTGCGTTGAAGGTGTGTTCGTTGTGGAAGCCGCAGAGCGAGGTGTAGGTGCTCTGTAGCGCAGTTCCCGGGAATGGTCAGGAACATCGAGCCAGTAGCGTGTGAAGGAAATGACTGAGCTGTCATTTAATCCAGAGCTCTAGTTTTGACTTCCATTACCTGGAACTGAGCTACTTTATATTATGTGAAATATAAATTTTTTAGCCGTAGGGTCAGTTAATTTTGTACTTCGTGTGACTATAGAGTACTTTGGAAATAGCCGATTGTCTGATTGACCATCTATTCCAGAACCTCCAAATAGACCAAATACACAGCAGAACTGACAACTGGAGTGGATGTGTTGAGTGTCTAATGGTACATTGTAAAAGTTATGAATTAAACATTTCTTTACTGTACAAGAATTTTCATGTCACTTGTAAAATGTCTTTTGTGAGATCCTTGGGATTAAAGTTTTGGTTACAACTTGTCGTTCAGTATTTGAGTACCTGCTCCCTACCTTGGCTTTGCAGAGCGTGCGCTTGGGTCTTGTGGTGCAGCTGGGTTCAAAGTCAGCGCTCTCCACAGTTCAGGGTGAGGTGGCACAAGCCACATCTCCCTGTGACACCCATAAACTGTTCCCACACTGCTGTGACAGGTCGCTGCTGGTGCCTGGGCTCTGTCCCAGCTTGTGTCCTGGCCTCATCTTGTCCCTACAGGTGCAGCCCGGGGGAGCTTGGTGACACCAGCTTGGGCTTCTTGCCTCGTGGTGAGCTCTGTAACACTTCCTGAAAAAACTTGTGGGGGATTCCAAGGTTCCCAACATTCTCTGTGTCCTGGATGTGGGTTGGGAACGACATTTAAGCTGTTCTTCGTATCTGTTGGTTTTGAAATGGCTTTGCATGAAGATTTCCCTGGCAGCGTAAAGCCATGGCATGGCTTGAGCGCGATTGGAGCTCCCACGCTGCCCCGTTCCTCTTTATTCCTGTATCCAAGAGCAGATGAGCTACATCAGTTCTCATCGTGTGCGTTTAGATTAAATCTGTTAAATCTGTGTTGTGGTTTAATTTCCTTCCCTGGTATCCAGGCGGGGACAGGACTGGTGAAACTGTAATGGAAAGAAATGCCGCAGCTTCACACGCTGCCTGGAGAGATGGGTGGGGGCAGAGGTGTGGTGTTGATTTATTTTTATTTTTTTTAACTTCGTAATATTTGTGGTTGGACTCAATGACCTTAAAGGCCTTTTCCAACCTAAATGATTCTCTGGATGAGGAGTTTTTACCAGCGCTGTGGGATGGGCATTGCCACCTCACTGAAAAGCAGGAAGGCTGGGGAAGGGGTGGGGGGGTGTGCAAAAGGTGCTCACAGCCCTAAATCATTAAACAGGTGATCTTAAAAGGTACAGAAAAATCCCTTATCTTTATTCCTGGCCTGATGAGTAGTTGAGGCATCAGGCTCATGGCTGAGACCAGGGTTCTGAGGCCATGGGTGCGGTGGCTGCTGCCATGCAGTGTCACCACTCCCCAGCAGAGGTCGGGGTGTCCCCATCCAGCTCCTCCCGTCCCTTCCCGGGCGGGTTCAGTCTCTAAACATTCGGTCTCTAAACGTTCGGTCTCTAAACCCCTTATTGGGGGTGTTTGTCTGGGATGGAAGGTGGCATCGTGTGCCACACACAGCCCTGCTCCCTTTGAGTGTGTGCCTTGATCGGCGGAAGGATTGCGGTGCTCAGCGACTGGGAGCCAGTCTCTCTTGTGGTTCCGTGGTGGAGACAAGTGGCTTTCAACTACTGAGGGGAAAGAAATCTCAAGTGCTGGAGACAGCAGCGTGTGCTGTGAGGAAGCAGGTTGTGGTTTTTCAGCGCAAGGGAGTTCAGCAGAACTGGGAATATTAATCAGTTTTAGGTTTCTGACTTTGTATTTCACTCCTCAGCTGAGGGAAGGAGTCGGCCCTTCGGCTGGAGCTGTTTCACAACAGACAGCTGGTTTATGTCATCGGGGGAGGAGAGAGGGGGAGTTGATTGGGAATGAAATTAGCAACTTTTAGAGAAAGATGGGAAATGAATAAATACTGGCTGTGTACAGCCCTTCTCCCAGCGTGTAATTAGCAAGTGCTAATTTTAACACAGCAGCATGTTCTTGGATTTAAGGCTTCCTGTTTGCCCTGTGAGAGTAACCAGCCTGGTGACAGGTAGAGCGTCGTGGCTCGTGTTTAGAAATTCTGTTCTGAAATTAAATTTGCAAGGAAATGTTTGTGTCGACCTTCTGAGACCATCCCTTGCCTATCCCCAGAGGTTCTCAAGGCGGGAGGAGCCCCTCAGCCATCTGTCCTGGCAGAGGAGGACAGACAGACACTGCCCAGCACTTCCTTGTGCCCCGTCCTCGGTGACAGCCCTGCTCTGAAGGCTCCCTAGTGATGGGGAATCTCCTCTATCTGCCGCTTTCTGACTTGTTGCTGGGTTTCCTGGTGCTCACACCGGGTTTTAAGCTGCATTTCTGATTTGGGGGGAGGTTTTGCTGCTCCTTTTTTGCCCCTTGGAAGCCTCCTGAGGTTAATCCTGGCCCGGTTCCTCGTCAGAGCACATCCCAGAGCGCGTTAATTGACATAATGAGCCTCTGTTTATGTGTGGTTTGTTCTTTTCTCACACTCTCCCCGGGAGAGGGCATTGTGTGCAAATGGCTTCACAAAGAAAGAGATTGATGATTTTTTTTGTTTTGGTTTGGTTTTTTTATGTCCATGCTCCTCTTCGTTTATGGCACAGAAGATCATTTTAAGAACGTGCCTTGCGCTTCAAAGGGAAAATGGAGAGGTTAAATCTGTTCTTCACACGGGGGCTGTGTTCCACCAACCCTTCAGAGAGGTTTTGGATACCTGGGGTGGAAAAATGCAGTTTTGTCCAACACAGATGGTGGTTCTAGTTAAAAAAAAATAGTGGAGGGGAACCGCGGCAGGTCCCCAACGTACCTTTCAGGTACGTTGGGGACCTGCCGCGGTTCCCCTCCACAAGGAACACCTTGTGGAGTCAGGATTCTTTTGGAGTTGGAGCAGATGGGGCAGATGATCCCTCTCGGGATCTTGGAGAGGGGCTGGTTGTGCCTCTTATCTCCGTGCCTCTGCGGGGACCTGGCAGCAGAACTCATCACTCTCTGGGAGTGACGGCGCCGGGGCCCTTCATGTGGCTTTTTTTTCTTCTGTTCTTAACATCACCTCCTTTCAGTTCCCGCTTTTACTTTCTTTTACTCATGCTCCCACCACCACGAGATGCTGTCATGGCTCCTGACGCAGAGATCCACGAAGCAGCTGAACGTTTGGGGAACTTTCTCCCATTTCTGCTCATTTAATCCCCATCCCCACATTCAAATCGTACCCCAGAATAGCATCCCAAAACCTGAGCTACTGTCACCGTCCTCAATTGTCCTACTCTCGCGCTGATCTCACTTAGCCAGGAAAAAAAAAAAAAATTAAGGTGAAATAAATGGAGCATCAACCCCTTTTGCAAACAGGAGGCCGAAGGGCAGCAGCGCGATTCCGGCAGCTCCCGGTCGACCTTGGATCCTGCACGGGGAGGCGATAACGCAGCACCCGGGACCTGCTGGGGAAAGGCGGGTCTCGGCTTCCATTTCACACCTCAGCCTGCCAAAAGCAGGCGAAATAAAAGACCTTTTTCACTTGGCATTTCTTGCAGGAGTTGCTGAAGGGGGGGCTGCCTCCCAGCCCTCCAGCCCCCGCAAGAAGCGCTGGGGCTTCCTAGAAATACTGTCACTGCCTTCGTTTTCTGTTTCATTTTTGTAGTTTCAGGGAGGCGCTGCCATTAGTTACATTCTCTTAGTGCCCTTCAAACAAACACTGTTGGGGACTAAAATAAACACGAGATCCAGACAACTAGAAAATAGACTCTGCAAGAGGAACGCTATGTTCCCAAGTGATTCATTCATCTCTTTATTTAATAATTTAGAGGCTGACATAACTCCTCGTTGAACAAATCTTCGCATTGATGCGGGTGGTGGCTCTGCTCCGTCCTCCGAGTGATTTTCAAGCCGTCAGATGTTCTGGGGGAGGGATCCCAGTCGGAAAAAGGGGAATGTGCCTCTCTCCTGGCTGGATTCCACCACCGATTCCAGCGGTGTTACCCCACAACCTCCCGGTGGAACCCCGGGATTCACTCTGTGACAGTCGGACTCCGCCTGTCCTGTCCCCGGGCGCTTTGCTGGACGACACGGGGGGACGCTGACAGGTTGTGATGTCCCCGCGGCACGTGCAGCCGCTGGTGACGCCAACGTGCGCCATGGTGTGACAGGCCCGTGGCAAGCTACAGCCGTCCCTCGGGAGCCGCCGTATCAGGGTGGAGCGGCGCTATCGGGGTGAGGCACCGTGTCACCCTGGGTGTCACTGGGGAGCCGGCTGGGAGATCTGCTGCCACCAGCTGTGGGAGAGCAGCGTTATCTCCCCTGCTTGGCCATGAATATTCAGCAGCCTCTCTACGAGGACGCCCCGCCGTGACACCCAGCCTGTCCCCACCGCTGCTGGTGCAGGGCTTCTGTCTGCTACAAAACGTTTGCGATTGCTCATTTCTGACTAATACCAGAATTATTTGCCCCGGCATTGAAGCGCGGTCGGTCACTGCAGAGCGCCTGGGGGCTGGGCTTCCTGCTGCTGGCGAAGGGCAGATTGATGGGCTTTTCATGCCTTACTACTATAAGCTTTTTGGGAGGAGGTTGCCCCAGCGAGAGAGATAGGCCTGAGGAGTGCCCCGCTGCGCCTCCTGCCAATAGCCATTCCTCAGGCTGCCTGGTGACACCTCCCGCTCAGAAACTCCTGGTTGAACGTTCACCAGATTTGGAGGCAGGAGTTTCCTCTGCAAAGGGAGTGCTGGGATCTTCCTAAATGGGCATTGACAGGTTTTCATCTTCCATGACCTCCCTCTCTCCCGCTTCTTCCCATCCTTCTTTTCATTTGGCTCCGATGACTACAGACTGTGAGAGCTCATTTGAGAGCTGTTGGAGCAGAGACAGAGGAGGCCCCGGAGATGCTGGGAGGGCTGGAGCCCCTCTGCTGGGAGGGGGGGCTGAGAGAGTTGGGGGGTTCAACCTGGAGAAGAGAAGGCTCCGGGGAGACCTTGGAGCCCCTTCCAGTCCCTCAAGGGGCTCCAGGAGAGATGGGGAGGGACTCTGGATCAGGGAGGGGAGCCCTAGGAGGAGGGGGAAGGGTTTGACACTGAAAGAGGGGAGATGAAGCTGAGCTGTGGGGAAGAACTTGTTTGGTGTGAGGGTGGTGAGAGCCTGGCCCAGGTTGCCCCGAGAAGCTGTGGCTGCCCCATCCCTGGAGGGGTTCAAGGGCAGGTTGGAGGGGGCTTGGAGCAACCTGGTCTGGTGGGAGGTGTCCCTGCCCAGGGACTGGAACTCGATGATCTTCAAGGTCCCTTCCAACCCCAACCCATTCTATGATTCTATGATACTACAGTTGGTCACCTACAAATCTTTCTGTCTTCTGCGAAGCCCGGGTCTGTTGGGGAGGTGGGAAGGGCTCTGGTGGAGCATCACTGGCTGGTGGGTGACATGTGGGACATTTTTAAGCTGTTTCCAGCAGCTCCAAGATTGAGCAAGTGTCCTTTCCCTGGTGCACTGTGGGTTCTCACTGGCGAGGCCAAGGAACCACTGAAGGAGGCTGAAACCAGAAGAAAAAGGGTTTATATTGGCTCCTGGAACTCCCCGACTCAGCTCCCTGGTGGGTGGAACCCAGTGGAGCTCCACCACGCTGCCTGGACCAGGGCTGTCCCCACAGCCGGGTGCCAGCGCTGGGTGTCAGAGCGGGGTGGGACCTGCTCCTTCACCCCCAGCTCCAGGAAATCCTGCTGGGCACGACCCACGCCTGGGTAGGAAAGTGCCATCGACCCTTACCCCGGC
>QJSC01029019.1:127173-155517 GCA_003697955.1 Calidris pygmaea | reverse complement strand
CTGGGATTTTTTTTTTTTTTTTTTTTTTTGGGGAAGTCCCTTTTCCGCCTTTTGTTTTTATCCCCTTTTTTTATTCCCCCCCCCCGCTCCTGTTTTTTTGGGTTTTATTTTTTTTTGGTTTTGTTTTGTTTTTCTGGAGATGCTGCTGCAGATTTGACCACGGACTCCCTGACCCAGACCCTGACGCCATCCCTCTCCCCACTTCCCATTTCCAGGAACCCCCTTTGTCGAGGCCAGTGCCGCGCAGCCGGAGCCCCCGGTGTGGGGGCACGAGGATGGGGAACCAGAGCCAAGTGTGCGACAGCCAGAAACCCCCCCTCCCCAACCCCCAGCCCCCGGCGCAGGAACCAAACCCCCCCCAAAGAAATCGCAGAGATAATTGGATTTTCCTAAGGGAAAAAAAAAAAAAAATCTACATTTTGATTTATTTTCAAATAAATCTACGTCCCATTGGTTTTCCGCCTGGTTTTGCCCCGGAATGTGTGTGTGTGTGTGTGTGTGTCCCCGGGGAACTGGGGTGGGTTTTCTCGTGTCGCTTTGCTTTGTCAGGCCCCGGTTCTTGCATCAGCGGCCGCCGGCGCTCGCCCGGGGTTGCACAACCGAGGCCTCTCCTTCCTCTGCCACTTCGGGCGCTAATTTAAAAAGCTGCCGGTTTTGGCGTTCCCTGTTCCCTTTTGCGTATTCGGGGGGGGGGACGACTTTTACAGGAAAATAATAAAAAAAAAAAAAATCACTCATTTAAGCGGGGAGCATCCTCTGCTTCGTCTGAGAGCCCCGGCTGCGCTGCCGGGGGGGGGGAGGATGCCCACGGCGCGACGTTGGGCTTCCCTTGGGTGCCGATCCCATCTCCCTCGCATCCCGAGGGAATGAACCAACAAAGTGCAGCCGGAGCAGAGCCGGCGGGTGGGAGAGGAAAACGAGCGGCGACGCAGCCAGCCCTCCTTCCGGAGAGCGGCTCCAAACGCTGCTCTTTGCCACCAGGAGCAAAAAAAAAACATTCCCAGGTGGAAACATCAGCGGCAGGAGGTTCCCTGCGAGGTCTCCCTGCGCGTTACGAACGGAAAGACAGGATTCAGGAGCATCCCTGGCTTTCCCAGGGTGGATTTTCTGCCCTTGTGTAGCATTAATTTAGGCTGCTTTCAGCATTCTCCATCCTTATTCCCTCCCCATCCTCCTTCTCTCCCCATCCTCCTTCTCTCCCCATCCCACCGTGCCCGCCCGGAGGCAGCCCCAGGGGGGTGAGCGGAGACCCCCGACTCAGCCACGAGCACCTTGTCCTGGCCCAGCGCCCCGGAGAGGGGACCGGTGATGGCAAACGCTGCCGGGGCGCGTGGCGGCCACCGGCCAAACATGCCCAAACAGATCCTCCAGCTGCTCCAGCCGGTGGGAAGCTGCTGGTCCGGCCGGGAAACACACGGGTGTTTTTCACCCCGAGGGTCCTGCTCAGCGCCCCCACCAGCTCCAGGGGCCTTCGAGTTGCGCCTGCCGCTCCCGAGGGACCACTTTAACTGGGTTTTTGTCACCGGGGAGTGGGCTGTCACCTTCTCGTGCCCCCCCCCCAGGAATACACGTTTGGACCTTTGCTGCCCAAGTCGCGATGCCCACGGTGCCTGGGCAGCTTATGCCACGCTGGGGGGGTGCCGCAGGACGTGCCCCCCTACCCTGTGCTGGGATGAGCTGAGTCTGAGGGCATCAGTTCTGGTGCCGTGGGGCAGAGCCGGCCCCGCTGCCCCAGCTCGCTCTGCAGCACAGGGGGTCGCTGCCCCCCAGCTTTGCAGTTTAACACCCCCCCCCCCCCCAGGTCAGAAGCCTCCCTTGGGGTCAGACCTGACCCCGCCGACCGACTGGGGTGCATTTTCCAGATGGATCCCTCCAAATCCTCCCCCTGGGTTCCTGCAGGACATGAACGGACTTGTTCCTCCTCCTCACCCCTGCAGGACTCGGACCAGCAGATCCTTCCCAAAACCACTTTTGGGTGCTGGGGGGGGGGTGTGTGGGGGGTGCTGACAGAGCAGAACTGGTTCCTGGGGAGAAAACCCAGCAGGAGAGGGCAGGGGTGGCCCAGGACGGGGCTGGATGGTGCCTGGGGAGCGTCATCCCGACTCGCCCTGAGGTGGGCACCCCGGGGGCAAGAGAGCGTCACCCCATCCTTCATCCAGTACCCCCCTTTTCCACTGGAATCCCCTGCACTCAGGGAAGCCTGGGTGGGATGCAGGGGGCACACACACACACACAAACACACACACTCACACACACACACACACCCCCCACACACCCCCTGCAGCCAGCGAGAGCGCTGCTGTCTTAAGCTCCTGCCTCTCCCGATGGGGAGGGGGCACCCGGGGGCACCCCTGGGCCCTCTAATGGGGGGGGGGGTACCCTGCA
This sequence comes from Calidris pygmaea, assembly GCA_003697955.1. NCBI lineage: Eukaryota > Metazoa > Chordata > Aves > Charadriiformes > Scolopacidae > Calidris > Calidris pygmaea. The sequence goes on along the minus strand of QJSC01029019.1, from coordinate 153,132 downwards.
TCCCCTGATGGGGAGGTCACTTTATCCCCTGACAGCGGGGTCCCTGCACCCCCTAGGAAAGAGGTCCCCGTACCCCGTGATGCAGAGATAGCTGCATCCCCTGCTGGGGGGGGGTGGGGTGGGTGTGTGTCCCTGCACCCCCCTAGGAAGGGGGTCTCTGTATCCTCTGATGAGGGGGATCCCTGCACCCCCCTAGGAAGAGGGTCCCTGTATCCTCTGACGAGGGGGTCCCCACATCCCCTGCTGGGGAGGTCCCTGCATCCCCCACTAGTGGGGTTCCCTGAATGTCCTGATGGGGGGGTCCTTGCACCCCCCTAGGAAGGGGGTCCCTGTATCCCCCGACATGAGGTCACTCTGCCACCCTAGGAAGGGGGTCCCTGTATCCCCTAAATGGGGAGGGGGTCCCTGTATCCCTTTCTGTGGAGATGCCCACGCTCCCATCTGGGGGGGGGGGGATTGTCCCTGCATCCCTTTAGGAAGGGGGGTCCCTGTACCCCCTGTTGGGGGGGGGGGGGGGGGGGGGGAAGGGGGGGGTGTCGCTGCTACTGGTGGGACTCCCTGCACCCCCCTAGAGACGGTGTCCCCGGTGACGGGGGTCCCGGCGGGTCCCGCTGGCACCGCGCCTCCTCCCGGGAAGGGGCACCGGGATGTGGCGGGGGGGACGGACGGACGGACGGACGAGAGGCCAGGCCAGGAGGGAAGCGGCTGCCCCGGTGGCCGGTGCCGGTACCGGGGCGGGGCGGGGGCGGGAGGGAAATCCCGGGCGACGCGGGGAAGCAGCGGCGAGGCCCCGCCCCGCCCGGGTATAAAGCGCGGCGAGAGGCGACGGGCACCGGGAGACGCGACGCGACGGTGAGTGCGGCGGCGGGGAGGAGACCGGCGGCGACCGGTGGCTCCTTGACCGGGGGAGGGGGGTTGTCACCGGGGAGAAGGTGTCACCGTGGGGGAGGTCACCGGTGCCCGGCTCGGGGAGGGGGAGCGGGGAAAGCGCCGCAGCGGGAGCGGGCGGCGGCGGCTCCGCCCCGGTGGTCGCCTCCCCGGGGCGGCGGGAGGGAGCGGGGCCGCTCCCGGTGGCGGGGCCGAGGGTGGGGGGGGGATTAGGCCCCGGGGGTGTGGGTGGGTGGGTGGGTGGGCGATGGGGTTCGTCCCCCCCCCCCGCCGTTCGTCCCCCGCCCTCCTTCCCCCGGGCGCGGAGCTCCGCTCCGGGCTGCGCTCGCCCCCCGGTGGCGGCGGGGCGCGGTGCGGGGCGCGGTGCGGGGCGCGGCCGCGGAGCATCCCTGTCCGCCCGCCCCGCCGTCCCCCGGGGCTGGGCGGGGGCCGGTTGGGATCCGGTCGCCTCCTCCTCCTCCTCCTCCTTCCCCCCCCTACCGAGGTCTCCCGAATCGCCCCCGCGGCTAAAGAGCCCCACGGGCTCATCGGTGTCATGAGCGGGGCGTTCTCTGCGCCTTCCCCCCCTCCTCGCCCCGGGGAGGCACCTGGTGCGGGGTCACACCGGCTGCCGGCTCCGTCCACCCCCCGGGTGTGGGTGCTCCTCCCGGTTCATCCTGCTCCCCGGGCCTTCCCCCAACTGGTGTAACTGGTCCCGGGTGTCCCCGGGAGCGTCTTCATCTCCCGGCAGGGCTGGGTGAGGTTTGGAGGCAGCCGTGCACCTGCATCACCTTGGGGTTCTCCAGCTGGGTGGCAGGAAGCCCTGGAGCTCTGGAGAAGGCTGCTAAAAGCAGTGCCAGCCCCATGGGAGGGGACGGTGACCTGTCCCCCCCCCCCCTTCCCTATTTGGTGGCTCTGGGGATCTGCACCCCATGAGTCAGGATGAAGCTCTTATCTCCAGGCGTGGGGCTCTGGGGTGGCACCTGGGCCACGGTGGTGGCCCCGAGGAGGGGGAGATGGGCACCTGATCGAGGAGGGTGGCCGGAGAGGGTGAGGAAACATGTCCCCCTGCCCGCTACCTGCCAGGGCTTGCCTGGACATGCTGGGACTTGCCTTGCAGTGAGGTCACCCTGTCTGTGCGCTCCGGCTGCCAGCAGATAGGAAGCTGGATTTCTATTTTTACTCGGGGATGCTCGGTCTGGGCTGGGAGCGGCGCCGGGCAGAGGGTCGGGGTGGCCCCAGGGACGGAGCGTGGTCCCCCCCGGCCGCCCGCGGGCACACCGTGCTGGTGGCATCCCCCCTAATGCAGCGCAGGCAATCCGGGGGGGGGCTGGATTTGGGCAGAAATCCTCCCTGCAGGAGGCTGAGCACCCCATTCCTAGGGACACTTGGGGGTCCAAGCTTGGGGGGGGGTGTGTCTGGGATTCCCAGCTTTGGGAGTCCCAGGTCGGGTGGGCAAGGAGGAAGCTGTCTTATACGCAGGGGTTTTATTTCCGTGAACTATTTTATTATTTTATTTTTTTCCGTGAACTGTTTTTAAAGCAGATTTAATGAGCAGGGCTACCCGAGCGGGGTCAAATCCCGGAGCGCTGTTTGCTCGGCTCTGATAACGAGGTTCCTCGTTAACCCCGGGCGGCGCGAGGGATCCATTAGCCCCACGCACGGGGAAGGGGGAGGAAGGAAAGGTTTTGCCACTTACTGTGAAGGTCGTGGCTTTTGGCACCGATTTGAAAGAAAACAAACAAACAGGTTCTTGTCTCTGGTTGTCCAACAGCTCCTTGCAGATAAGGAGGGTGGTTAACGAAGTGGTCAAGCTTGTGGCATGTTCTTGCAGTTGCTTAAAAGGCTTCCTTGCCACTGGGTCTGGGTTCTTGAGAAACTGGCCAGAAAAACATCTTGTTGCTTCACTTGCCCATCCGCCAACTTGCCTTGTGCCTGCGTGGAAGTGGGAACGTGGTGGGGTTGTGGGTGGAGCTGGTGGCAGCATCAAATTGTGGGATGCTCTGCCCCAAAAGGGCTTTACCTGCTGGAGGAGGAGTGGGGGAACATCAACATCTCCAACATCTGTCCAAGACACGGCTAAAATCCAAATGTCTGAGCCCAGGATGAGCACTGCCAGATGAAGGTCCCCTCCAGGCTGCTCATTGCAGACCCCAGCCCAGCTTGTCCCACCTTGGCTACTGCCTGCTTTGCCCTGGTAGCAAATGTGCTAGCCCCTGGCCTTGCCCAACACCCCAGTAACTCGCTCTGCTTTCCTCCCAGCCACCACCATGCCCCTGTCTCAGAGCCGGGCTGGGCAGATGCCATGCAGCAGTAAGGTGTGCAGGAACCTCTTCGGCCCCGTGGACCACCAGCAGCTCCAGAACGACTATGAGGACATGTTGAGGCAACAGCTGGAAGAAGCTCAGCAGCGGTGGAACTTCAACTTTGAGACGGAGACTCCCTTGGAAGGACAGTTCAAGTGGGAGAGGGTCTTCCTGACTGAGCAGCCATCCCAGGAGGTCCACAGCCTGGTCAAGGTCACTGGCAGCGAGAGCAGGAGCTCCTTGGTCCGCAAGGTCTCCCCCAAGGACCACCTTGGCAGGATTTGTCCTGAGGGCTCTCAGCAGAGCTCGGAGGTTTACAGGGCTGGTTCCCCACGGAGCTTGAAGCGTGGGCAGACCACCATCAAAGGTGAGTGCTAGAGGCCTGGTGGCACTGCTCATGCCATGGCTTTCCTGGTAGGGACAGATGGAGGGGACCTGGGTGCAAGAGCCCTGCCTGGCTCCTGGGCATGGGGAGGGGACCCACCCTCTGTACATCTCTCCCCTGGGAGAGCAGAGCCCACCTTCCAAGGGCAAAAGGCTGCAAACTGGGTTTCTTCTGGTTGCTGGGGTTTAGGCAGGGAGCTCACACTGGGCTTGTGGGTCTTACAGCTGAAGGTGCCCCAAAATAGTTCATCCCCCTTAGCTCCCATGGCCTGAGCCTGTCCTCTAGGATCAAGGGCTGGGGTGGAAGTACAGGTGAGACCAAACAGAAGAGATGGTGGAGACCTACAGGCTCTTCTCTCCAAGAATGCATGGCTTTGGGTGGGTGGCTCTAAAACGGAGTCCAGCTGGGCTGGGTTTTGGGGTGCCTCACTCAGAACACCTCCCTCTTCCTGCCCTGCTGTTCCTGATGGGCTGGAGGCCCCTTCCAACCTTCTCTTTCCACCTTCTAGACTTCTACAGCTCCAAGCGGAGGAACATCCCTGACAAGCCCAAGCCTGACAAGCCCAAGCTGTGACCTGGTGGTGCTTGGCTCTGCTGCCATCAGGGACAGCTGCCCGTGCTGACGTGCCCTGGGGGTGTCCATGTCTCTTTTCCCCCACCCTGCACCGTGTAAGCTGTCTGTATGAAGCAATGTAGAGTTTGTAGTTTCCTATTTATGAGTAGCTCTGGGGTCCTGAGGGACCTTCGCTGTGTGCAATGTAAAGGAGTAGCCCACGCTGAGGCTCGTAGCCCCACGGAGGAGTTGGAGGAGGACTGAAGAAAAGAGTGTGTCTCCTGCCCTGTGTTGGTGGGGCCAAGCATTGTCCTTGCACCATCCTGCTGTGGTCCTTCCCCTGCCTGATGGCAGGCCATGCAGGACACTTGTGTCCCAGCCACCTGGTGGCACCAGATATCCTTAAGAAAGTGGCACAGATATGGATTGTAGAGCCCCGGGACAGCCTGGCCCTGGGGACAACCCCAGCTGCTGGCACGTGGTGGTGGTCCTTCTTCCCATCGGGATGGACCCAGGTGGCAAGCTCCTCCTGTCCATGCGTGGAAACGGAGTGACGTGGAGGCTGCTCCTTCCCACGGCTGCCTGGGAGAGGAAATGCTCTTCCCCGGACAGCCCTTCCTTGGGGTGACTCACCGGTGCTGTCACCCTCGGAGACGGGCTGTGACCAACCTGCTGGAGGCCCCCAGCACTGAGCTCATGGTGGGACCAATGCTGCCTTTGGGGGTCCCCTGGATTCTGCCACCCCAAAACCCCGCTTTCTTACCTTGCTGTTGGCTCGTTGAGTTTGCCCTCCTGTTCCTGCCTCCTCCAACGCTGACACCAGGCTGGGGAGCTGCCTGCTCTGGCCATGTTGGACTGCTCTAGGAAGGAAGGAAGGAGTCCTGCTCGCCAGTGGGGATGACACCAAAAGAAGAAAATGTAGCTTTTCTCCTGGACTTCTTCTCCTTTGGGGCTGGGGGAGAGAGAGGACCTTCACCTGGCTCTGCAGAGTGAGCAGCTTTGGTCACCTCCGGGACCAAGGGATGTCTCAGAGCGAAGGTTGCTTGGTCCCAGCACTGAAGGATGGGTCTCTGCTCCTGAAGGACTCAAGACTGTCAGGTCTCAGCACTTTGATGGGGTTCATCTCCTGCTCTGCTGGATTTGGACTCGGGGGAGGGAAACTGGTGCAAGATGGTCCCAGGCAGAAGAGGAACGGGATCGACCTCCCGCCTTGCACCGCGATGCACTTTGCTGTCGGTGAAGCTGGCAAGTTCCCAGCATTACATGTTTATTTATAAAAAAGAAAATAATTAATTAATAAATGCTATTATGTCTATGTGGGGGGGGGAAAGGGGAAATACCTGTTTGTCTGTTAATGTTAACTCCAAATAAACACTTGTCTTGTGTATTGGAATCGGTGTCTCTGGGTTAATGGAAATAATTGTGCTGGGAGCAGGGTCTGGCTGTGGGGAGGAGGATGCTCTGGTCTGGGGGCCTGTGGGGGGTCACTCTGGGGGTGTGGGGATCATTTTGGGGGTGCAGCCCTGAGCTGGGAGCTGCCTTCAGGCTGGCTGGGAGCAGGGGTGGCTCTAGTTGTGCCTTCCATCCCTGTCACAGCCTTGGGTGGCTCCTCTGTGGCATGAAACATGGAAACTGGGGAGCTGTGTGAGGGTTGAGAGGGGCAAAACCTCACCATAGTCCCTGTCCCCACCCTCCTGGGACACTGCTGTGGTCCTGGGTGCAGGATTGGTGCTGCTACCCTGTCCCCACCAGAAGCCACTGCCACCTGTGCAGGTCTCACTGCCAGGACCTCTGTGTGAATGTGGGTTCCTCCACTTCCCACATCACTCCCCCTCCCCCGTGGTGACCCCAGGCTCCTACTCCCAACCTCCAGTGCACTGTCTTGTGGGGCAAGTGGCCCACTAGCCACGGGCAAGCTGGTCAAGTCTCCACTCCAAGGTGCCCAGGCCAATGAGGGTGACCCAAGCTGTGGGACAGGAGCATGTAAGGGCATGTGGTGGAACTGCTGATGAGAACATGCAGCAACATGTCCCCGGTGGGACTGAGACTGGAGCTGCTGGATGCCAGGGCTGATGGTGGGAGCCAGGGATGCCTCCACCATCAGCTGCATCCTCTGAAGACCGAACTAAGACTTGTATGTGGACTGAGCTCAAGTTATCATTAATACGATAAATGACCCAATTTGCAGAGGATCCAGGTGAAAACAAAGTTTTGATGGTGACCACAACCTCGTGTCATCATTCAACCAAGTATCCCTAAGCGTCTGCCTGTCCCCACGGCGTTGGGTGACACTCACACGTGCTGACGCCCCTTGAAATGCTTGTGGAGCACAATCACTCAGCCTTTTGGCTGCTGCTGAGTCAAGCCCTACACATTTAGCCCTTTTAATCTTTCCCCTTACGTCAGTCCTTCCAGCCCCCTTGGCTGCTGCCAGCTGCTCCCCTTTGCTGTCACCTCCTGTTTGTCCAGAGTGGTGGCGATGGAGGAAGCAAGAAATAAATCATCAAATACTCCCTCATCCCTGTTTGTGGGGCTCCCAGGGTCTGGCTCTGCTGTGTGAGAGGGATTTGGCACCTCCAGCTCTGGGGCCACCGACATCAGAAGGACAAGGAGCTGTTGGAGCGGGGCCAGAGGAGGCCCCAGAGATGCTGGGAGGGCTGGAGCCCCTCTGCTGGGAGCGGGGGCTGAGAGAGTTGGGGGGGTTCAGCCTGGAGAAGACAAGGCTCCGGGGAGACCTTGGAGCCCCTTCCAGTCCCTCAAGGGGCTCCAGGAAAGCTGGGGAGGGACTCTGGATCAGGGAGGGGAGCCCTAGGAGGAGGGGGAAGGGTTTGACTCTGAAAGAGGGGAGATTGAGATGAGATGTGGGGAAGAACTTCTTTGGTGTGAGGGTGGTGAGAGCCTGGCCCAGGTTGGCCAGAGAAGCTGTGGCTGCCCCATCCCTGGAGGGGTTCAAGGGCAGGTTGGAGGGGGCTTGGAGCAACCTGGTCTGGTGGGAGGTGTCCCTGCCCAGGGCAGGGGGTGGCACTGGGTGGGCTTTAAGGTCCCTTCCAACCCAAACCATTCTATGGTTCTATGTCTCTGTCTCCTCGGGGCTGGAAAGGGCTGTTGGTGCTGTGGGGCTGGATCGTACCCTCCAAATGGCTGGTGCTAACCCAGGCTCTGCAGCTGGAGGCTGGGCAGAGCGCACGAATCAACGAGCTCTCCCAGGGATATTTAGGGTTTCACCCCCCCCAAAACATCCTCAGGGAAAGCAAAGTTGAAATTCAGCCTTTGTGCAGCAGCAAAGAGCCCTGGGGTTGTGAGACGTGGTGACAAACGTGAGCTCAGAGGTGTTTTTTTTCCAGCTGAGGACCCCAGTCTGCCCACGGGGCTAACCCAGTCTGGGGTAACAGGCACCAGCTTTGCTGGGGGAGCGGAGAAGAACCAGCTGAGCCTTGAATTGCCCCAAAATACCCAAACGGAGGGGTTGCACCTGAGCTGGCTGCTGCCTCCTTAGTTTAAATGGGAAAACCAGTAGGGCAGGGCTGGGAGCGGGTGGGTGTGATGGGGCAGGGCACCTGCGCAGCCGGTTCCCAGTAAGTGATTTAACCAGCTCGGACTGGGAGAGATGGGCAGAGAACCAGCCTCCACCCCACAGCTCCTGCCCCAGGAGCCTGGGCTCAGAGCAGCGCTGTGAGCCAGGGGGATGTTAATTCTAGTTATAACCTAAAAGTAATAGTATTTTTTTCCTTGGTTTTTTTTTTTTTCTCATTTTGCAGTTAAAGTGGAGTAAAAATGCACGGGACCTGTCTAATTCCCCTGTCCCCTTGCAAACCCACGGGCAGTCGGTGGCTTTGGTGCTGGCTTTAAAGCTGAGTTAATGATTCGGGCAGGAGTACCGAAAAAAACCATCAGTGTGAGCATCACGGTGAGGGAGAGCTCCAAATTCTGGGGCCAAAAAAGCCTCCGCAGGGGGATGGGGGGGGTGGGAGGGGGGCAGTTGCTGGTTTGTTCTGTCTTTGGTAGGGTGTTACAACCTGTGGGTTTTACACAGTCTTGTAGTTTGGGTTATTTGAACTCTTAAAATAACACTCCCTCTGTCTCCGATGCTTTTCCCCCGCCCCAAGAGCCTTCCAGCCTTGGCTGGACCCACTGCAAGCGAGGAAAGGATGGGGACTCGTGCTGCGGGTCCCGATGACGCCGGTGGTGCCTTTGCTTTGGGACCTGGTGGGTTTAGGGGGGACGGTGACCCCCCGGCTGGGCCCTTCCCGCACCCCGCTTGCACGGCGGCAAACAGGAAACGTGTGAGCACCGGCAGTTGAGTGTCACCCAAAAACGGAAAAGTCGCCTTGGGTAAGAGAGAAAATGAGAGCTCGGGGCAGGTCGGTGGGTGACAGCAGCACCCCCAGCCCGGGACCAGCGTTCTCCCAGGGACCCCCGCAGCCCCCGGCACCCCGAAACTGAGGGTCCTTCTCGGGACGTGGGGAAGGTAAGTTTTGCCGCTCCGGGGATACCTCACGCATCACCTTAAAAAATTAGAAAAGCAAGGAAAGTAAGAGGGGTTTCTTGATGGGGGGGGGGGCTGTTTCTCACTGCCTATGGGGGGACGTTGGCTGGGAGCCCTTTTCTGATGGCTGGGAGCCTTGGGGGGGGTGTATTTCGGAGGGGAGGAAGCTCAAGGGGAGTTGGTGATGTTGGGGGGGACCCTGGTCAGCCGGGACCAGGGGGTGCACAGTTCCCATCCCAGTCCCCCTCCTTGTTCTGCGCCCCCTTTGTGAGGTGGGCTCAGCTCACCACCACCCCCCAACTCCCCCCAGGGTTGGGGCAGGTCATTGGGGGTTTCTCAATGCCTTAAACAACCCCACCTGCCCCCCCCCCCACCCCGAGGTCCCAATTCTACTGACTTAGAGGCTGGAACCCCCATAAAGGCACCCAGTTTCTCCCTCTCCCGCCCCCCAACCCCGGTGTCCTGTGGGTCTCCAGCAACTCCACAAGACCTTCTTGCTTTAAGGGGAAGGGAGTATTTTGGGGGCTTATTTCCAGGTTTCTGGTGCACCCTGGGATTTAGGAGAATCGCTNCCTGGACGTGGAGCGGAAAGCCAGCTCGAGCATGGCCCCCGCTCTGCGTCACCGCTTTTCATGGCTGTGGTTTCCTCTGCTCAGCTTTTTTGGCTTTGCCATGCAGAGAACAACCCCTCCTGGGGACGGCGCGGTGGCTGCTGGTGACGCTGCCACCCACCCGGGGTCGGGGAGAGGGGAACGGGGCGGGGGGGGGTGTGTGTGTGTGTGTGTGTCCTGATCTCAGGCCCCCCAAGTTGGGGCGAGCGATGGAAACCTGCCCGAGGTCTGGCACAGCCTCCCCGGAGGTGACTCACGGCTGCGAAAGCCGGGGGAGGAATTTTAAAAGCTGCTGCTGAGCTCCGAGAAAGCAGGTGGAACCACCACGCTTCACCCAGAGCTCCAGCAGCCCCTCGGCTGGTCCTTTGCTGGTGTCACCTCCCGGCTGTGTCACCACCCCGGTGGCCCTTGGGCCCTGACAGTGCCAATGTCCTGCGCATCCTCCATAGCCGGGCTGGACCACGGGGAGATTTGGGATGGGTGCTTGGCCAGTGGCAGGAGAAGCCACTTGCCCAGTGGGTGCTGGGCTTGCAGCCGGTGGGGATGGCCGTTGCTGGCTGTGGGTCGAGGCTCCGTTTGCACCACGCCGTCAGAGATAAGCCTTTCTCTTCCTATTGCCAAATCCGGGGGGTGTTGACATCAGCCAAAATGAATTTCCCGCTCCGCCATCTCCCACCACACCAGAGAGAAGATCTCGGGCAAGGAGAGAGCCGGCCAAGGACCAGGACCAAGCCAGGAGCCATGGCCGAGCGCCGGGTGGCCACCAAGGGCCGTCGGATGGGCTCCAGCCGGCGCAAGCAGCTGCGGGAGGGCTACGGCGAGGCACCGGCCCCGGGCCCCGGTGAGGAGCCACCGTGGGCATCCGAAATAGTGCAGAAGGTCCAGGACTTCTTCAAGGAGCGGGACAAGGACCAGGCGGGGTTCGTCACCCGCTCGGACATGCAGGTAAGGGATGGGGACATCTTCTCAGGTCAAATGCCACCAGGCTGGAAGGAGCCTGGGTGATGGGTAGGGTTTTTTTCCCCCTGATTTGCTTTGCTTTTAGAAATTGCAGGAGGAGGGTTTGCCGTGCAGCTTGGAGGAGCTGGAGCTTGTCTTCGATGGGCTGGATGCCGCCGGCACCGGGCGGTTGAGCATCGAGGATTTCACTGCCGGGTTCCGTAAGTGCCCACATGCTGCCTCCAAGAAGCCTTCTTCTTGCTGGGTGGCCCCAAAAGTGTCCCCATACCCAGGTCTCAGCCCATGGCTCACCTGGTGAAGGGTCCTATTGTGCTGAAGTGGTTTGTTGAAGCCACAGGGTGGGAAGTGTTGGGTTTTGGGCTTTGCTGTCATCCCCGGCGGGCACTGAGGGTTTGGGGTGTCTGTTGGCAGGACAGTTCCTGAGCTCCCAAAAAGCTTCCAGGGACCACCGCCGGAGGAAAACGGCATCCCGGAGGGTCCGCTTGGTCCTCCCCAGCCCGATGTTGGAGGAGGTGGACAGCGAGGAGCGAAGACACTTTGCTGCCTTCATGGACCAACTGGGCACGGACAACGCCTCTGAAGAGTAAGCTGCCCTGTTTAGCACCCATGGGGGTCCTGCAGGATGGGACAAAGCTGTCCAAGGGGAAAAGGCTTGGGGTGGGAGGTTCCCATGAGGACAAAGAGCCCAGAAATGGCTTGGAGGTGCCTTTGCCCCAGGCACAGGAGCAGAGGACAGGATCACAGTCACCCCAATGTTCATCTGTCCCCCTCGGGACCACACATCCTGGATGGTGTGAGCTAAATGACCTGGGACCTCATGGCTGGCCCATCTTTGGGGAGTTTGGGGGGGATGCACACCACAAAAAACCCCACCCTCTCCCTGCAGACAGGAGATCTGGCAGCTCTGGGTGAAGCTCCGGCAGGATGAACCCCAGCTCCTGGGCAACCTGGAGGACTTTCTGGCCAAGATGAGGCACCGCATCCAAGAAGCCAGGAGTAAGAAGGAGGCTTTGGAGGTGACTCTCAACAGGTGGGTCACCCCCCGGGCAGCGGAGAGGGATGGGACAGGAAGGATGAGGACAAGGATGGGGCCCCCTGCTCACCCCAGCTGTGGAGATGTGCCTGAAGAGGGGGAAACCCAGGTGCTTTCAGCATCTCCATTGGTGAAAATCCAGAGGTTTCACTTGAAGCTTATGTTTGGGGTCGGGCTCCCTCTACAGTCACACAGAGGATGGCAAAAGTGCCGGACTCAGGCTGCTGGACACATCCTTGCTTGGGTCAACCCCTCCAGGTAGATTTGTGGGGTCCTGGGGACCTGCACCCACTGCAGCAGGGTCTGACCCCCCCCTGGCCTCGCTGTCCCCACAGGCGCGTGGCTGAGCACGACAAGGAGGTGCAGCAGCTCTGCGAGGCCCTGGAGCAGCAGATCCAGCAGGAGCAGCAGCGGTTGCAGCAGGAGGTGGGTCACCACCAGCGGCTCCTCTCCGGCCGCGGATGGAGATGTTTGACACGGTTACGATTTTCAAAATAATTCAGAACTTAATAACTAACCGGTTAAGGGGTTTACAAAGTGAGTAAACAAAAAAATTGCGCAGCGACTTAGTTACAGGTTTGAAGATGGCAAGACTCAAACTGACTTACTAGAAGGTGTCCCAAATCAATACATATATGAATAAGCAGAGGTGCAAATTACAGGTTAATACATGTCTACGTCTAAGCAAAGCATGTAAGTGTGCACACACACACACACACACACACAGAGGTCTCCCAACAGGAATTTCTTAAGAGCAGGTAATGCCAGTGAGCCAAAAGGTGCCACTTTTAGGTCCTACATGTTAACAGGTGGGCAAAAGATCATCCACATCCATGAAGCTAATGTGCATCTCACAACATCCAGGTGGAGAGGTGGATGAGAGACACAGAGACCAGCATTTAGTTAAAACTTCCCTTTCTCAGATTTAGGCTAAATACTCTTACCCTTACCACTCACCCCAGGAAGGGACCCAGCACACCCCAGCCCCCCTGGGGCAATTCCCAGGTGGGCGAGTGGGTGCCAATGTCCTTGTTGCCATCCCAGAGCGTGGCCCGGAGCCACCAGCACAGCCTGGAGCTGCAGCAAGCGCTGGACGCCAGCGAGAGGGAGGTGCAGCGCTTGGTCACGGCACAGATGGAGGTGAGCTGACCCCAGCCCCTGGTCCCCCATCGGGTGTCTGGGGTCTCTGGCCTGTGCCTGTAGCAGCAACACGGTGTTGTACAGCTGATCCCATCCCATTCCCTGGTGCAGGTTGTGACATAGGACCTCTCCTTTTCCACCCCCATGCTCCCCTCCAACCCCAGAGCATCCAAGTTGAGTTTCCCCACCCACCACCTTAGGGGTGGAAATTCAGCCCCAAGTCTAGAGGAGATAATTATCCGTCCTTCTTCGGCGTGGGTCTCGTGGGGGTCCTGGTGGGGTGTGAGTGTCCTGGTTACCGTCCCGCAGCTGGAGACGAGGTGCCGCAGCCTCCGCAGCACCCAGCAAGCCGCCAGCACCGAAAACCGGCAGCTGGAGGAGAGCAACCGGGAGCTGGAGGACCGTCTGCAGCATCTCCACCAGCAGCTCCAGCAGACCCAGGGGCACCTGCAGACAGCGAGGGCTTCGGTGGTCTGGGAGCGGGCGGAGGAGCCCGGGTGAGTAGCTGTGGGTGACCATCGTATCCCTCTGCACATCCGTGGTTTCCTCCTGGGGGCTGCAGAGGACAGGGAAGGAGTTTGAAGGGTCTCAGCCATCGCGGTGCTCCAGTGGTCTCCGTGGTGTGGATTAATCATGGCTTGGTGTGAAAAGCAGCAGAAAAAAACCCCAGGGGTGTCACCACTATGCACTAAACCTGTCGTTCAAGGGTAGTGCAGGCAGAGATGGGAATGTCCTTCGCCCAGAAGAACCCAACCACGACTGATCCAAGGGGTGCAGGTTTTTGCTGTCCTGCTGCAGGACTGGGGACAACCCTGGGGCAGGGATAGACACGGTGAAGAGGATGCAATTGCCATTTTGACCCCTGTGCTCTATGTTTGCAGGGACAGAGCGGCGACAGAGCTGCCTGGTGAGGTGCCCCTGTCTCCACAGGTACTTCAGCTGGGAACGTGGGGATGAGATGGGGCATCTGGGCTTCAGGGCCTTGCACTGTTCCGTTTGGGACTGTTCGGGAGCCCGAGAGCATGGGAAGATTCTGAAGCAGGGGCAGACCCTCCCCCTAAAAACTTTATCAATCTGGGTCAGCATGATGCCCTGCAGATGCTTGGGAAGGGAGGGGGCAGCAGCACGTTAGTTCTGATAACCCCAAGATTTCGGGTGGGTACGTCTGGATACCAGCCCAGAAAGCTCAGCATCGTTTCTCATCGATAAGTTCCCTCGCCAAGTGCTTTTCTCTCCCCTCTTCCCACCCCGTTTGCTGCAGACGAGTCCGGAGAAGAGCGAGAAGTACCGCTCCGAGATGCGGATCAGGCTGGGGTCCCAGAGCGACGAGCCCAAAGCCAAGAGCACCCACCAAGTGTAAGGGGTCCTGGGCACAGGCTGCTGCTTCCTCCTCCCTCCCCAGGAAAAAAAAATATATTTAGTCCTTTTATTGCTCCTTTCCCACCCGTCTCTCACCCCGGAGGTCAGACTGCTTGCCCCAGCTCAATGCCCTGCGTCGCTCCCTGGCTCAGGCAGTCGCCGTATCTGCCCGAGGGGTGTTTTTTCACCTCTGATAATGTGAACATGGAGCCTGGGGAAGAGGCACCTTCACTTGCCAGGCAGGATTTGGCCCCGGGTCTGTCTCTCTGGGGGTCTTTTCCACTGCCCCTGGTTGCTGCTTGTGTGACCCACCAGCAGCATCCAGAGGGTAAATTGGAGAGGGATGGGGTGAGGTGGTGGAGGAGGAGGGACCCTCCTGGTCCCAGCCCAGATGGGTGGGAGGGAGCTGGAGCCTCACCTGGGGACTGGGCTGATCCCCTCTCCCTTTTCTGCCCTTTCCAGGGTTTGGGAAATGCCGCCGGCAGAAATCAGCATTTTGGTATCCCCGCGGAGAGCGAGCTCTGCGGAAGAGGACCCCTTCCCAGAATTTCTAAAAGAGGAACGCTTTTCTGACCAAAGCTCTTTGCTAAGAGAGATGAATGATGCAATAGTGGCTCTGAGCAAACAGCTGAAGCCACAGGCACTGGGTGCACCACCCACCCTGGCAGATGCTGCCCATCAACCCCAGGATGATGCTGAGCCCCAAACAGAGCCGGAGGCAGCCACAGCCCATGGCACAACCCCTGGGGTCCTGCAAGAGACCTTCCCTGGCCACATCGGTCACCAGCTGGTTGAAGGAGACCTGAAAGAGGGACCGGTTGCAGCTGAGCTTCGTGCTTCAGACATGACACAGGCTGGTGCGTCTGTGGGAGCTGGGCACCACAGGGCTCAGGAGCCAGGGGCAGAGCAGGGAGAGAGCCCGGAGGAGGCACGGAGAATGTTATTCCTGCAGGGAAAGGGTGCTGGTGTGAAGGAGCTGGTGCTAAAGGTGGCTGAGCATCCACAAGGAGCACCAGGAGAGAGCACAGAGGCAGGAGAGCAGGCGCTGATGGAGGTGGAGGGAGAAGGATGGATGCAGGAAAAAGCACGGGACCCAGGAGAAGCTGAGGAAGTGGCATTAGGCTGGGGACAAGGTCTGGAGGCAGGTCTGGGGCCACCTGAGGCAGGTCTAGCAGCAGGATGGCAGCTTGTCACGGATGAGCTTGGCCTGGCTGTGGCTCCAGCAGAGCACACACAGCCCCTGGGCACGGGGCTGGGGGAAGAAGAGGCTCACCCACCATCGGGGCTCTCCAAAAAACTTGAAATAAACCCAGGAGAGTGCCTGGAGCCAGAGCCACCATCCCCAGGGGAGGCACGAATGGGAGCAGCTCATGGGGACGGTGTCCTCCGCGAGGTGACAGCAGCTCCTGGCCCGGGGATGCTGGAGGAAGAGCATGTTGGGGCGGAGGTGCAGCCCCAGGGACAGACCGTGGATGCCGAGGAGCTGCAAGCCCAGGCTCAGCATGGAAGGAGCAGCAGAGCCGGGGCTGAGGAAGGGGATGTGGAGGTGCTGCAGCCGCAGGGGGAGTCTGCGAGGGGAGAGGCAGCGTGGGGAGGGAGCGTGGGACCAGAGGTGCAGGTGGCTGTGCCACCCTCCGACTTGCAAGAAGGCAGAGTGGGACCAGATGTGCCACCGCTGGAGGACCAGAGCAGCGATGTCAACGTGCAGCGGCTTCCAGAGGTAGAGGCAGATCTGCAGCCCCCAGGTGAGGCCAACTCCCTGGATACAGAGCAGGGAGGGAACGTGGTTCCAGATGTTGAACCTCTGGATCAGGTCAATAAACCAGAGTTTGTGGAAATGGAGGCAGAGGACTCCCCCAAGGCAGACATGGAGCTGTGTGAGGGTCCCAGCCTTGAAACCCTCCAGGGAGGGGAGGACGATGCTGCCGTTCAGCTTAGGGAGGAGGCTGAGGATGGGGCACAAGGGCAGGGTGAGCATGAGCTGCCACACGAGCCTGTGCTTGACCCACAGGGAACAGGAGTCGGGCAGGGAGAGGGGGCTGGTGCAGGAGTACAACCGCGGGAGGAGGCTCGAATCCTGGACACGCTGGGGATCCAGAGCACTGATGCCAACGTGCAGTTAATTGCAGAGGGGGAGGAGCTCAAACTGACCCCAGGAGGGGGCACAGAGACAGATCTGCAGCCCCTGAGTGAGGCTGGTGCCCTGTGGACAGAACAGGGAGGGAGTGTGTCTCCAGATGTTGAACCCCTGGATCAGGTCGATAAACCGGAGCTAGTGGAAATGGAGGCAGAGGACTCCCAGGCAGACGTGGAGCTGAGTGGGGGTCCCAGCCTTGAAACCCTTCAGGGAGGGGAGGACCATGCAGCTGTTCAGCTTGGGGAGGAGGCTGCAATCATGGACACACTGGAGACTCAAAGCACTGATGCTAATGTGCAGCTAATTGCCGAGGTGGAGGAGCTCAAACTGACCCCAGGAGGGGGTACGGAGACAGATCTGCAGCTCTCAAGTGAGGCCAGCTCCCTGGGGACGGAGCAAGGAGGGAGTGTGACTCGAGACATTGAACCCCCGGATGAGGTTGATAAACCAGAGTTGGTGGAAATGGAGGCAGAGGACTCCCAGGCAGACAAGGAGCTGTGTGAGGGTCCCAGCATTGAAACCCTTGAAGGAGAGGGGGACCATGCAGCCACGCAGCTCATGGAGGAGGCTGAGGATGGGGCACAAGGGCAGGGTGAGCATGAGCTACCACATGAGCCCGTGCTTGATCCTCAGGGAACAGGAGCCAGGCAGGGAGAGGGGGCTGGTGCAGATGTGCAAGCACGAGGGGAGGCTGGAATCCTGGACATGCTGGAGACTCAAAGCACTGATGCCAATGTGCAGCTAATTGCAGAGGTGGAGGAGTTCAAACTGACCCCAGTAGAGGGAAGAGAGGCAGATCTGCAGCTCTCAAGTGAGGCCAGCTCCCTAGATACAAAGCAGGGAGGGAGCGTGGCTCCAGATGTGCAAGAGCCAGATCAAGTCAATAAACCAGCGTTTGTGGAAATGGAGGCAGAGGACTCCCCCAAGGCAGACATGGAGCTGCATGGGAGTGCCATCCCAGAAAACCCCCAGGGAAGGGGGGACCACCCAGCCATTCAGCTTGGGGAGGAGGCTGAGGATGGGGCACAAGGGCAGGATGAGAGTAGGCTGGCACATGAGCCTGTGCTTGATCCCCACGGAGTGACCATCAGGCAGGGAGAGGGGGCTGGTGCAGACATGCAGCCCCCTGAGGAGGCTGAAACCCTGAATGTGCTGGAGGACCAGAGCACTGATGCCAACGTGCAGTTAACTGCAGAGGTGGAGGAGCTCAAACTGACCCCAGGAGGGGGCACAGGGACAGATCTGCAGCCCCTGAGCGAGACTGGCTCCCGGGACACAGAACAGGGAGGGAGTGTGGCTCCAGATGTTGAACCCCTGGATCAGGTTGATAAACCAGAGTTAGTGGAAATGGAGGCAGAGGACTCCCAGGCAGACGTGGAGCTGAGTGGAGGTCTCAGCAGAGAAGCCCTGTGGGGAGGGCAGGGTGGAACAGCCACGCAGCTCATGGAGGAGGCTGAGGATGGGGCACAAGGGCAGGATGAACATGAGCTGCCACATGAGCCTGTGTTTAATCCGCAGGGATCAGGAGTCGGGCAGGGAGAGGGGGCTGGTGCAGACGTGCAGCTTGGGGAGGAGGCTGGAATCCTGGCCACGCTGGAGGCTCGCAATGCTGATGCCAATATGCAGCTAATTGCAGAGGTGGAGGAGCTCAAATCAGCCTCAGGAGGGAGCAAAGAGGCAGATCTGGCACCCCTGGGTGAAGCTGGGATGTGGGAAGGGGAGCAGAGCCAGACTCCTGGTTCTGTGGCAGGTCTATGTGCAGCTCATACCCCAGGTGCCTGGGAGGGAGCTGCTGGTGCACGTGTGTCCCCTCCAGCTGAGGCCACTTTGTGTCCTGAGGGTGATGCTGCTGCCGAGGGTCCCGGTCTGGAAGCCAAGCTGGGAGCACTCACTGGTCCCAATGGGCAAATCCTGGGGGATACCCAGCCACTGGAATTACGGCAGGGAGAGAGGGCTGTGGCAGAGGGGAGGCATCTGGATGGAGCTCAAGGTGTGGAAGTGGTGCAGGAAGAGAGGCTGGAGGCAGGGGCCAAGACTTTAGTTGAAACTCAGAATCTAGGGCTAAAGCAGGGCCGTGATGATGGTGTGTCTGCGCTGGCCTCCCCGGTCTCCAAGGTGCCAGTACAAATCACTACACTAAAGCTGGAAACTGTGATGCAGAAGGATGTTCTCATTCCAGATGTGCGGCGGCTAGGTGCTCCGGGACAAGCAGCCCAAAGCGAGCTTCAGGAGCAGGTCTCAGCACAGGCAGATAAGGTGAGGCTTCACGCTGCTTCCCAGCAGCTGGAGGAGAAGCCACCACGTGTGATGGAAACAGAGCAAGTAGCTGCCAGACCTGCTGAGCCTCCAAACCAAGAGGTGCCACCGGTGTCAACCCCTCACCAACAGGTCCAACAGGAAGGTGCTGGGAATGATCAGTTGGAGATGGTCCTTGGAGACAGGTCACTGGGGGATACAGCCAACAGCAGCCTGCAGCTTCAAAGGAAGCTCTTGGGAGAACAGAGGGAAGACCTCAGTGTTGGTCAACAGGAGAAGCAGCAAGAAGCTGGGAAGAAAACAAGCCAGAAAGGTGAGCCTAGCCCAGGAGAGCCAGGGGCTGGGACTGCAGATGGGGCAGGAGCTGCCCCAAGGGGTTCTGCTGAAGCCTCCCTGGCCCCAGACCACCTCTACAACGTGCTGTTCATCGGGGACTCCCACGTGGGCAAAACATCGTTCCTGTACCGTTTGCACGCCAACACCTTCAACCCACACCTCACCGCCACCGTGGGTAGGTCTCCTCCAGCCCCAGCACAGCTCTGCACCCGCTTGGCTGACCTTTCACAACTCCCCTTCCTCCACCCCACAAGCTGCTGGTCATCATTACATGTGTGTTACAGCTCACACCAAGTGTTCTGTACAATCTGTCACCAGGGACCACATAGGACCACCAGCTTCACAGGCCTGGGTGCTCACCAGCAGGCAATGCCGGTCCTCCTTCCCCTCTCTAGGGCAGCAATACCAATAGCCCTAATGTTTTTCCCTCTGCTTTGCCTTTCAGCCCTGTTCCCCTCTCTTAACCAATCTGGTTTTCTTCATCATGAGATTAGAGACCTTCCCAAAATCCAGCCATTAAATGCTGGAGGTTCACTTGAGCCTGCATGAGCTGCAGCCTCAGAGCACACCTGAACCATGTGCCTTCTCCATCCTTCCTCTGCCACAGGGATGGACTCAGAATCTCCCTTTTTGTGTCTCCTAGGAATGGATTATCAGATCAAAGACATCATGGTGGACAACAAGCACTTTGCTCTCCGCCTGTGGGACTCGGCTGGTCAAGAAAGGTGAGCTGCTGTGCTGTCTGCTTAAGGAAAGCAACCTGTGGTTTTCATTTCTCTGGCAGTTTACTGGAAATGACCATTACTGGCTTTGCTTAGCAAAGGAGGGGTTGTCTGAGAAGGGACTCTGGACAGTATGTGATCTGAAAACACATAATAAAGGAAGTAATTAAGATAAAGGCTGTTTGTACAGCCTCTACGATCAGGATAGGAGCAAAATGGGGGGGTGCCTTTTTTTTGTAGACGTGCATTCCCAGCCTTCCCACTGGGATTTCAGATGGCTCCTAGGCAAAAAACCTCTTTAAACCGTATGGGTGACTGTTTAAAATGCACGCAGGTACCGCAGCATCACCAAGCAGTTCTTCCGGAAGGCGGACGGGGTGGTGCTGATGTACGATATCACGTCGGAGTATTCCTTCTCGGACACGCGGTACTGGCTGAGCTGCATCCAGGTGGGTGAAGCAGGAAAACCTCGTCTTGTCCCCAGGATCTGGGAACTCAGAGATCAGCATTTCCCCACCTGACCTCTGCCACCAGCCGGGGATGGACCTCTGGAGGTGCCCAAGCACTTTGTAAAGGGCATTTTCCTTTAGTTTGGTTAGAAAATGATTTTTCTTGGAGGACTTAAGTTCAGGTGCTGACAATTGTCACACTTCTGCAGTGTTTCCTGGGGTAATTTGTTGATAGCATCGTTATCATAACAAGCAACTCTTTAAAAATTAAAAACCGGAAAATGTTAAAAGTGATTTTGAGAACACTTTTAAATCAAGAATAGCCCACTTTGAGTCCTGGGAAACAGGAAATAACTTGTGTCTTATTAAAGGCTTCTTGTCAGAGATTTCCAGTCAAGTGCAAAGTCCCTGTTTGCAAACGCTGGAACAAAATGGGATGTTGCCTTGTTCAGTGTGTGTAAATCCCAGGCACAGCATCTTCTGGAGGGCTCCTGAGGTTGAACACACTGTGGATACACTACAAGGGTGACTTGTCCAGTGTTCTGCCCTGTTAGATCAGATTAAAGAGAAAAAAAAAATCCCTTTCTTACATGCTGTTAAACTTGCTTAAGAATTTAAGGTTTTATTACCAGCCCAAATCCGTGGGCATCCTTCACAGTGCTCCAGGGTGCGTGTAGATGGTGTGGCCAGCTGGGATTTGAGGAAGATTGAGTCACACTCCTGATCCTCCCCTCTTTAATTGCCTAGGAAGGAGCAGAAGACGGAGTCATTATTCTGCTTCTCGGGAACAAAACCGACTGCGCTGCCGAGAGACAGGTCCCCACCGAGGAGGGGGAACGCCTGGCCAAGGTAGGTGCAGGGCCCTGCTGTCCCCATGCTGTCATCTCCAGGTTAGGCAGGGACAGCTAAGGATGGGTGCCACCAGCCTGAGGACCTGGAGAAAGGTGAAAGCCTTTCACTCACCCTTTGTACCTCATCAAAGTGATCCCTGAACCCATCTTTCACCCTCCCCTGCCCTGCTTTCCCCTTGCCATTTTAGTTCTGTCTCAGCACTGCCCCAGTGAAACAGTTTATGGAGCTGGATCTATAAATGAAAACATTTTCAGTGCTTATCTTTGCTGGGAAGTGCCACATACTTTCCCAGCATCATCTAAATAATAAAACCACCAAGCCCTACCTGCTTTAAAGAGAGTGACTTGCTTGAAGTAGGATTAATCTCTTCAAAAGTAGGTGGCTAATAAAAATCAGGTGAGACGAATCTCTCCTTTACCAACTGAATTTCAAAGTTTATAGGATTTGGGCCAGTATCCATTGACCAATTTTACAAATGGAGGCAGCAGGACAAGGGATTAAATATCTTTATTTATTTTTTTTTTCCACACGCCTGTCACTGGCAGGCACAAAAAGACCTGGGAACATCTAGTTATGTCTATGTATTTTCTCTACTAACTGGAGTGCATCCCATCTTGTTCTGTCTGCAGTGTCAGCCCTTTCCTTGACACTAAATTGGTGTTGTAGCTACCAGAAAAGCTGGATTTCACCCTCACATTCCAGTAAATAAGCATTGAGTTGTTTCCTTGAATCCGTCTGTTTCCCCTTGACGTCCCGTGGTTATTTACTCCCATATTAAGCTATTCCAACGCAAGAATATTACATTTCTATTCACGCTCTGTGTCTTCCAGGAGCATCAGCTCATGTTCTATGAATGCAGCGCTGCCTCGGGCCACAACGTCGCCGAGTCCATGGTCAGCTTAGTCAGGTAAGGCATGTGCTTGGATTTTTCCCAGCTGTCCTGAATTTAATGGGCTCCCTCCCTGCTTTTTCAACTCCAAATGCTGGTGTCTTGCTGTCGCTTGGGAATCCCTGTGCCCAAATGTCAGGGAAACCTCGGAGCAGCGTGTGCATGGTCGGGATGAGCCGGGGATAAGTGCCGTAAGATGTCTCCCGAGCAGTCAGCATTGCAAGGAGATTAATAAAACCCTTCTCAGGATGCTGCTGATTTCTCCCCGAAATGATTTCTGTCTGTGATTTGATTTAGGCTGGCGTTTTTAGCAGAGTCCACAGTTCTCGAATCCCACTGGGTTGGAAGGCTCCTAACTCCTTTCAGCCGTGCTGAGCATCCTTCACCAACGCTTGCCAAGACAAATCGCCCAGCAATGTGGAATATGGGGGGAAACACCCGGCTAATTTGCTTCCTTTTCTCCCAGGTTACTCAAAGTTCGTGAAGATGAATTAAAAATTCGGGCAAAAGAAGTACCGAAGCCACCCCAGAAGAAAAAGGGCTGCTGCTGGTGATGGACAGACCCCCCTGTTGTGATCGGAAACTGCAGCGATGGCCAGAAAAGCATAAAAATAGCCCTCGGGGGCCATCTCGGCTCCCCATGTGTCTGCCTTGTCTGATCTCCCTTGGACCCTGAGAGCAAAAGCTGCTGTGGAGGAGCCGGTTGTCACCTGGCCTCCTGCCGTTACCCCAGAGCCCCCGAAATACTCATTGGGAAACTTCACCACTTTCTTTTGGAGACAAAAAAAACCAGGCTAAGGAAAGAGGCAGAGAATGAACCCCGCTGGATGTGAGATGCTGGAATGATGCTGGAAGCAGCAGGGAGCCAAACCGAGTCTTGGGATAAAAGAAAGGAATACCAGGAGTCACCAGAAAACCAGTGTATAAAATAAGTGGGTTTAGGGCTATTGGTGTTGCTGCAACAACAGTGACTTTTGCTCTGGCTTTCTGATCACATTGGATCTGGAACGATGAAATATGGAGTATATCCTAAATGTACTTTGTAAGTCTCTCCAATTAGGCAAAGTAAAGGTAATTTTTCTCTTTCCTGGTTTATCGTCCCAGTGAGCAATAAAAGGTCTTGACAGAAAACTACTAAAAACTGCTCAAAATAAATTCAACAGCCCCAAAAGCACATCCAGGATAACAGAAAGAGCTCTGGGATGGTGGGATATAGGATCACATAAATGCTTACATGAGCCCTTTTCCTTGCGTTGCTTCCAGAGCAGATTTTTTGCACTAAAGGGCTACAAAGATGATGAGGGGCCTAGAACATCTCTCTTACGAGGAGAGGCTGAGGGACTTGGGGCTTTTGAGTCTGGAGAAGAGAAGGCTGAGGGGGGATTTGATCAACGTCTATAAATACTTAAAGGGTGGGTGTCAGGAGGATGGGGCCAGGCTTTTTTCAGTGGTGCCCAGGGACAGGACAAGAGGAAATGGGCACAAACTTGAACATAAGAAGTTCCACCTAAACTGAAGAGGAACTTCTTGACTTTGAGGGTGGCAGAGCCCTGGAAGAGGCTGCCCAGGGAGGTGGTGGAGTCTCCGTCTCTGGAGACATTCAAAACCCTGGACATGTTCCTGTGGGACCTGCTTTGGCAGGGGGTTGGACTGGATGATCTCCAGAGGTCCCTTCCAACCCCAAATCATTCTGTGATTCTGTGTCCGTTTTAAAACCCAGCCTGGAAAAAGTCTAAATCACAATTTCAAGGCTTTTTTTTTTTTTTTTCCTTTTTGCAGCTTGATCCACAGAACTATATTTTTGCAAAGATGTACAGAGTAAATAAACAAAATTACAAGTGTTACATTTTAGTATTTTTATATATGACATGTGTTGCTTCATCCCCAACAGTTCAGTATTTAAAGACTCTGCTTACACATGGATTTGGGGGGGGATAACTCTGCTCAGATGGGTTTGCTTTTTGTTGCCATTATTATTTATATGTATATTATGGCAAAGCATAATAGTAGCCAGTTTCTGCTTTATAAAAATATAGTGACAACAAGAATTGGTTTTCTAATAACACTATATAGTTTAAAGAAAAAAAAAAAGTATGGAATTCTGCATGTTTCTGACTCTGTTATAGCTCAGCTTTCCAAGGAAACAAGGTGTAAGAGTTCCTGATGCCCGTGGAAATGTACGTGTTTTTTACTTCCCTGCTTCAAATGGCTTTGGAGCCCAGGGACTGTTTTTAACAAACCCTGATGGGGAGCAACTGTGATTGCTGTATGAATAAAGGCCTGAGTAACTGAGCCTAATTAACACCCCCATTGATGGAAAAATTGCGGTTTAAGTTCAGTTCTTTATCAGGCAATGACAAATCTCCACAGGAGAGACCTGCAGCGCACGGAGACAGGTGAGAGCAGACTCTCAGTTCTGCTGCTCACAGAATTACACATTCAAAGGGGTCGTACCCCAAAAAGCACTCAGTGGAAACGGTGCTGATTTGCAGATGGAAATGGACGGATAGACCAAGCTCATGCTCAGTAAAATCAGGGTTATGAACTTCACCAGGTGGGGTACAACTGTGCAACGATGGAGGAATTTCCAAGTCTCTTGCAGCTGAGTTATCTCCTCTGCACATTCCATGTCAGTGCTCCAGCATCTCTGTTCCACCAGAGCTCCCATCCCCTGCCACAAGCCGTCCTCCCTGGGCTCTATCCTTAAAAGACTTTATTTTATTAACACAATACGTTCATATTCCCATTCCGTGTCTGTCTCTCTTTACCATATTTCATTGTAAAATACTGTTATTGATGGAGCAGCCTGAAGACCACAGCTCCCCAGGAAGACTTTACATGGCTCAGTTCAGAGCTGCGTCTGCATTTGCAGTATTTAATAGGGTTTTTTGTTGTTGTTTGGGCCCATCTTCACTATTTCTGCTTTGCTGTTTTATTGTAAAATAATATAAACCCAACCACACTTTGCAAGTCCAGTCTGTGATAAGAGAAGCATCATTTCAGCCTAATTAACCCCAAAAGGCTCTTTCTACTGGGTCTACGTGACCCCATGCAGAGCCTCCCAGCTGCACGTACACCAAAGCCATCCCGCAGATCAGCTTTTCCCTTCACCTAAATTTGCTGGGATTATGTGCAGAAGATGCTGCTTGGCCGAGCGGCAGCAGGATTGTGCAGGAAAACGTTTTTATTTGCTCACAAAATTAAGAGCTGAGGTCGCCGAGGCTAAATCCTCCCATTAGATGGCAGCAAATGCAGGAATACCTTCAAACTGCGATATTGGTGCTGTAAAAAAAAAAAGAGCAGGGGAGCTTGAATGTGGCCCAAAAGAGAGACCTGTGAAGGAAAAGGCTTCGCAGAACAGCAGACAGAAAGAAATATCTGTCTCATTCCACTGGAAATCACATTTAGAAAATAAGGATTGAGTTTGTGCCCGAAGGTGTTGCAGGAAACAAGTGTTATTCCCCTCCAAACCTCCCCTCCGAACTTGGAAATGAGTTTTTCATTGCCAGGTTGAGAAAAACAGCAGGAAGGCGGTAAAGCCTGTTGGAAAACGTGGTCGGGGCGTTGCATTTGCATCCATCTCTCAGCTTTAATCATTCACGATCCCGGCAAATGTTCCCGCTCCAGAATCAAAGGCGCCGCTCGTTTGCAAGCTGCTAAACGAGCGTTTGGAAGAGGATCAAGGTCTGAGATATTAATAGCAACAGGGAAATGCATATTTCTTTGGACCACAGGAATTTTTTTTTGCAAATCAGGTTATTTCGCTTCAAGCCGTTTGTAATTCCTCAGGACACTTTGTGACAAATAGAGGAGCTGCCCCAGCCAAGCCAAGGCTGCAGAAAATCTCGGAAACCAGCCCAAAGTCACCAGGCGTTTGCCACCATCCAGCTTCGACGTGTCCACCTTGGAAGCAGAGAACCCGGACGAGCTCCTGCCGAGCAGGAACAAATCATGGGCCAAGGCTTTCAGTGCCCCAGAATTTCACCCCATTCCCCTCGAAAGGCAGTGAGGTTGGGACGCGGAGACCATCCCGCGCTGGGATTGACAGGGCAGGAAACTCAAACCTGATCAGAGGAAGTACTTTTTCTGGCAATGTTTAATCAAACTGCAGAATTCCTCGCTGCAGGAAGTTGTTGAGGCCGAGAAGTTAAACAAGGCTGAAAAGGGACCAAAGAGATACCAAAAAAGCCCATCACAGCCGCTACCAACAGCTAACTCTGAAAATGCATTTAATTGCAATTAAGGACCAAAGCTGTGCCTGAGACCCCTTGCTCCTGCTTTCTTCTAAGCTTTTCATGCCATGGGGTGGATCTGGGGACCTTCTCTTGCTCCATCTTCCAGCCCTTTACTCCTGGAAGCCTTTCCCAAGTTTTTTGGGGCTTTCCCATGTGTTTTGGGGGGTTAACACCCAGTGAGTGGTCACTGCTTGTCACTCGAGCTGCAGGAACTGGCATCCGTGTCTCCGTGGGGCTGGGGGTAGTTGGGGTTCAGGGGGGCACTGGATGGGTTTGGTGGGAAACAGATAGGGGGTTCAGTGGAGCTGGAGGAGATAAATGGGTCTGGGGGACCGTAGCGGATGCTGGGGCTATGTCTGGGTCTTAGGGGGTAGAGAGGGGGGG
>QJSC01029019.1:94942-126322 GCA_003697955.1 Calidris pygmaea | reverse complement strand
GACAACGACAACGGGGTCGGGGGCGAACCTCGGCCCCTCACGGTGGGCCCGGGCCTTGGGGGGGCGGCGGGTGGCTCCCCGGGCCTGGCGGGGCTCCCCCGGCCTCAGCCAGGCCCTCAGCAGCGGGGGTGGAGAGGGGGGGGCTGTTTTTCCCTTCAATTTATTGATTTTACTTTTTTAAAAAAATAAATAAATAAAATGGCCCTGGCTGGAGCTCCTCTGCCTCAGAGATAAATAAGGGCGATGCCGTGGGCCTGTGGCGGGGTGCAGGCCCCGCTCCGGAGGGTTTTTAGCGCAGGGCTGGGACCTGACCACCCTGAGCAGGGCCGAGGGAGGCAGATTAATGGTGTTAAAGCTGATGAGAATGGAGGGGTTTTTTTCATTTATATCGCTGTTTTAGGTCCACCAGCAAGGCGAGCAAGCTTTCCCTTTTAAAGACTCCCTTTTAGAGACTCCTCCGACAGCGTTTCTGTCTAAATATTTGTCTTTCTAAGGCCTGGATCCAAACACCTCGCCGTGCATGGGGTTTGCGGGTGGGACTGGAAACCCTTCAGGCTGAGAACCATCGCAGTGTATGTCTGCAGAGAGAGCTGCTTATTCCTCCTGGGGTGGTGGAGTTTATAAAGAAAATAACCCTAACATATGGGCTCCCCAGTTCAAAAGGCCCTGCCTCTGAGGGGCTGCTGTGTCCAAGTGATAAGACTTACTCAGTCAGCGTGTGCGACGGCGGAGTGGGTACAGTAGTCTGTTGTTATTATTTTGTTGGTTGTATTGTGGTCATAGGAAGGGAAATAATGGGTTGTTATTTGTTTTTTAAGGCCTCGTCTGTTCTCAAAACAATGTGGGAGCCTAATGCCTTATTTCCTAGCTGAGGACCTTGGTTACTTTTGAGTTGGCTGAGGAGCTGCGTTGGGTTTTTAGTGCCTGTGACTTGTAGGGGTTGTCTACAAAAGGTGTATGTTCAGAGTTGAAGATAAATGTAGGGAGGGGGAAGATGTATCTGAGCATTTTATCCTAGTAGGATGCTCCTGCTTTTTGGAAAGGGGGAAATCACCGTGTTTGACAGTATTTCTGTTTTAAGTGATTCCAGGCAGATTCTGTAAGCAGGGGAAGCTTGCTGAATCTGCTGGAATTGGGCACAGGAGAGCTTCACAGGCGAAAGCTTTGGCACACAGGCTCCAGAGGAAGCTAGATAACCTTTCAGACCACTTAATGCACCAGCTGCAGTGTCAAGGCAACTAGAGTAATCATAAAAGCTGGGGGGAAAAAAAGGCATTTAATATCCTTCAGATGTGCTGGCCTTTGCTTGTTACATGAATCAGGGTATTACATAAATGAAAGAGTTTGTAAAGCAATGTATTGTTTTTATAGAGCCAAGTGCGTGCCAGGTGCTTTACAGGCAAGAAGAAAAGGTCCCTACCTTGGAGAGCTTACGATCCGTAATGAGATATTATTGATCAAACCTGGTTTGGGGCAGCTTTGCTAGCCCATGGGGCTGCTCAGGTGGTAAGATCTGGGACAAATATTTGCACGGAACGCAAGGAATGTCGGTAGAACAGGGCCAGGAGCTAATTAACCTGGCAATATAGTGCAGCATGTTCTCATTGCGTGCTTGGGGTTAGGTTTTAATTTGGCATTTTATTATTTTGGTGTTTCTTAGGCTGCGGCTAGAAATCTGACACTAATGTTAATATAACATCTGACATTAACTGCTTGAGTTGGATGCTTAGGCAGCTGCTGACCAAACAAATAGGGGTTATTTTTCAGCCAGATAATTTTCCTGATCTGATTCACCATGTGACCACATAAACAAATGTGCAAGAGCAGAACAGGCAGTTGATCTTGCAGAGGAGAGAAGCTGGTAGTCCTGTTGAAAAGTGGGGTTTTGCTGAAACTACACCCTAGCATTGCAGAAAAAAAAAGATATTGAAAATGCCATTGCTTGAGTTCTGACTTGTAGGAGCCATGGTTTAGGGGGAGAGCTGTTGGCCAGCTCTTTAAAGGCAAATCAGATGTCAACTTTGGTTGCCTAACAAGATTCATGAGCTGGTTGCTGGTGTCAGGGGGTACTTGGAGCAAAAAGGGGAGAGGATTTCCATTTTCAGCTGTGAGCTGGGTGTTTTCACATGATGGTGCTCAGGCTGTGCTTTCAGGGTGATGCATTGCTAAACTGTGTCTCTCCAGAAAGAATTTCAGTTTGTCCCAGCTTGATCCAGGTTAGAGTTTTCACAGCTCAGAAAGAAGCAGCAAAGCAAGACCTCACAGATGCTCCCTTTCCCCCAGCAGTGTTTTTTTCCAAGGCTAAATGTCTCTTTAACAATAAGATTTTCGTGTTGGCAGCTATTAGCTTGTCCAGCAATTTCTCTTTGCATCTTTTTTTCAGCCCATCTGCTGCTCTTGGTAT
The DNA here is from genome assembly GCA_003697955.1 of Calidris pygmaea. Taxonomy (NCBI): domain Eukaryota; kingdom Metazoa; phylum Chordata; class Aves; order Charadriiformes; family Scolopacidae; genus Calidris; species Calidris pygmaea. The sequence continues at coordinate 123,918 of QJSC01029019.1, read as the reverse complement.
TGCGAGGCTCTGCCTTTGTGGCAGACAGGGGGAGTGGTAGAGGAGCACAGTCATTTATTTATTTATTTATTTTGGCATCTTAACGTTGATCACTCATAGGTGTGTTCTTACAAGCTTCCCCGGGAAACAATTTGCTGTTAAATGCCATTTTGTCTCCATTTTGCATTCACAATGCAATTCTTGCTGCGGTGTTTAGTTACGTGGTATTTCTGCTGTACGAATGACCTGCAGGCAAACTTTGACGGGGAACTAGGACCTTTTGTTGCCTGCAGAGCATGCTGCTATCACGTTCCTGTTACTCAATAATCAGTTGGCCTGGACATCAGGTTGCGAAAATTTGAACAAATTGTAAACTGTTGAACTTTGCCCCGCACATTCTGCTTGTTTCTCTGTCCTCTGCTTGTTGCTGACAGGAGATTTAATGAAAACAAATCTACATTAAAATAAGTGCCTAAAATTATAGTGCAGCAAGAGCTTAGCTTGGCTACTGTGTGTGATGATCAGCTTTGTATTGCTGGCTCTTGTACCTGGTGAGCAATCGCTTTATGGGACGGATTCATTTGGAATAGATGAATAAATGGAGTTTCATTGATTTCTGGGAAGCTTTGTTCATTTACATAAGCTGTGAATCTCAGCCGGTTCTTCTCTTGTCAGGAAATTTCACGGCTTCTTTCAATCCCTGGGAGATATTGAACCAGCCAAGACTATTAGGACTGCAGCTAAATGTTGTGCCTTTGGCTGCGAACAGGTTTGCTCCAAAGAAACCTTCCTTCTTGCCTGGACATAGCGACGTTCCTGTGATCTCTCTGCACATACTGGCGTTGAGCTGTACGGCTGGAGTGTGTTTTCTGTTAACATCCTGAATCTCTCCACAGGGATTATTCATCAGAGGCCATGGAGCTTTCGGCCAACGAGCTCAGCATCTATGACAAGCTATCGGAGACGATTGATCTAGTGAGGCAGACGGGCCATCAGTGTGGGATGTCAGAACAAGCCATCGAGAAATTCATCAAGCAGCTCTTGGAAAGAAACGAACCCCAAAGGGGACCTCCGCGGTACCCTCTCTTAGTGGCTCTCTACAAGGTAAGGTGTCTTTTTGGGCGTGGACAGGCTGTTTTGAGGGTCAGAGTTCTCCTTTTGCACCTGAGCCTTTTATTTCCCATTGCATTTTCTTGATGGCTTTTTCTGAGTTCTTTATTTAAAAAGCTGTGAAGTGTAGCTTCCTTCCTTTGTCCCATGAGCTGGTTTGAAAACAGAAGACAGCTGACCAAGATTTGAAATGACTCATGTGCATTGAAAGTTTAACATGTCAACACCTTCCTCTCCTCAAGTTATTAAAGAATGAGACTTGGATTGATTCTTCAGGCAAAGATTCCCAGTGTCAGCACCCTCAGTGGAAATGTGAGGAAGGAAAGAGATTAAAGTTCAGGGTTGAATAATGAAGAGATGGAGGTTCTGTTTCTAAGTCTGTCATAAGCTTCTTACCTGTCTTTATTCTCCTTCTAATCTAATAAACCTGTTGCCATGATGCTTGATGATAGAAAAATGTTTTGAGACCCTTAACTAAAAGATGCTGTAAAAAGTTTTGCAAAGTGGGTGAAAGGATGCTCTTGTTAGGCAGGTTCGAGATGTTTGCTACAAGGATGAAAAACTTCCAGCTGGCATCATATTCAGTAATATTTTAGTGTCATCTGTACAAAATCATCAGGATGGTTTCTATTTAGGAAAAAAAAAAAAATCAAGCTTTCTTCCTCACATCCTATAAAAAGCTGTAAAATGAGGCAGGAGAACAGGAAACTGGAAGCTTGAACTTTCGGGTTGTGTTCCTGTTTTTGCTGTTGATTCACTTTGACTTTGGCCAGGGGGGAGAAATGCGTCATGTCATCTCTTTAAGGCTTTTTTGGGATTCTGGTATGGAGGAGGGAGCTGGTGCCAACTCTGCCAAAGTGTTTCAAGGCTTGACGGATGTTTGCAAAAAGCCTTGAAAACCTTGTGTAAGAGGTATGGCAGAAGTGCAAGCTTTTATTTGGTTAGGTGGGAGGAATCGGAAGTATCTGTAGATGATCCTCATTGCTCTGGCACTAGATTATTTGCAGTGCTAAGATACGAGAACAGAATTGTGGGGCTTGGGTTTGGAAGCTGCTTGATTTTGTCCTTGCACAGCCCTAAAGCTGACAGCTCTGTGTACTTAAATAGTATTGCAGTTAAACAAGGAGCCACAGCAAAAATGTGAGTGCTCCTCTTGGAGCATGCAGCCACAACCCTTTGATATCAGCCAGAAGGTGTGTCCTGTTCTGAAGACACACCAGCTCACCGCAGTATAATTAATTATGTGCCTGTTCTCTCTCGCAGGGCCTGCTCACGCTGGGGTTGGTCTTGCTGACTGTTTACTTCGTGATCCAGCCGTACAGCCCACTGCCGCCCGAAGCTCCGCTCTCCAGAGCCCACGCCTGGGGCTCCCTCATCGGTCACATCCGGCTGCTCTCTCTGCCCATTGCCAAGAAGTACATGCTCGAGAGTAAGGATATGATTTCTCTGCTCTAACATAAGCCCAGCAAAAAATACCCAGTTAAATACCAGCCATGCGAATCATTTGAGTGTTTCCCTGGGCACCAAATAACAAATGTGTTACTGGCATGGCACCACGGGTTTCTTTTTCCCTACCACTGTACTTAAAAATAGCATCCTGAATTCTAGCTGGGGTGCTTTTCCTTCCATTCATTGGGGTTGAAGCATATTTTAGCTCTAACTTCATTTAGTTCTTGCACATTCTCTTTTCCTTGCTTTTAACACCTCAGGTTTTTAATTCCACAGGAGTTCCCCCTTCCTTTAAAAAAAAAAAATCTCTTCAGTTCTGAGAATCGTACTGAGATAGTTATGCTGGGCAAATGTCACAGGCAAAACCAGTTTGTCGACCGAATCTTGGTATCTGTGAGCAAAGTGTAAAAAACCTCAACATGTGACCCAGGTTTAAGGAAAAGCAGTTTTTGCCAAGTGGCACATTGGGAAAGGGCTGTGGGCCTGAGAGCTCGGGTGTTTATAGCAGTTAAAGTAACATTAAGGGTAGTGTGTGTGAGGAAGCCAGATAAATGGCTCCCTAATGAAGTGGTCCCATCACGGGAGAGCAACATAATAGATTTTCCTAGACTGGCAGAACAGAAATGGAAAATTTTTGAGTATTTCTCATTCTTAGTTAATCATTTCCACTGACTTAGACTGGCAAATGGGTGTAAGCATGGGCTCTGCCTCTCTGATAAAATACAAAGACTGTCAGTAGTGATAAAGCCGTGAATTATTTTGAGCAGGGACGTGGCATGATGTTGATCGTCTGGCGGGTCACTGTAAAAACAAACTCCTGTATCCATGCCCTCGATGGGTTTATATTTAGCTCCGGCAGCTCATTGTGTTGGAGTTGTCTGTTCTGGCTCTGACCTTCCTGCCGCAGCTAAAATGGGTGCCCTGAAATGCCAGCGCTGTTCTGCGTTTTCTCTCTGTGTCTCCCTCTCTTCCGCTGACACGTGGGATTTCTCTTGGTTTGGGTTCGTATGGGTGGGACGGGGTATCCCCCATTGTTCCTCTCCTTCCTTACACACTGGGGTCTCTCGTAGGAGGAAAAAACAAAGGCGAGGAGGTGGCTGTGATAGCCACTGGACATTCATAGCCTGCTTATCGACTGCATTTCAGCGTTGACATGAGTGAACACCCCTCTGCTTCTGTATGGAGAAGGAAACCAACAGGAGCTTTAATGCTCAGATCAGTTTAGTGAAATTTGGTTCAGAAAGTTGGCAGGTTCTTCCTTTAGATGCCTTGGGGCCCCCTTGAATGGGGAGAGCCCAGGGAGGTTCCTGGGGACAGGAAGAGGTTTATTGGGCTGCCTGAAATCATGAGCATCTTGCTGTGAAGATAAATAAGAGTGAGAGCAAGTCTGGGCTACTGATGGGAAAACCAGCTGAACGGGGAGGAGATTGGGAAACATCCAGAGGAGCAGGGGAAAAGGGAAGGATGGATGGGGAGGAAGGATGCAAGGTTGTTGTTTAAATGCATATAAAGCCCTTCCTACCTCTCTGAGTCCTGGAAATCTGGAGTGATGAGCAGTAGGGTGGGCAGCAGGCCACCTCTGGGGAAAGGAGGGGAGGTACAGAGGGGATGAGGCAGTTCCCACTCTGTTTTTCCAACAGTACTAGATTGTGGTGGAAACCACAGCATGTCCCAATTAACAGATTTGCCAGGGGTGGCTGGGGTGACTTTGATCTTGCCTCGGCAAAAGGAACTGGACTAGACCCTGGTTATTTGAATGGGAGAGTGCAGCACCCAGCCTGAACCTTGGCTGGGATCCTGTGGGAATCCCTCATGTCCTGGCTTCCCGGCAGGCAGCTGTGGCCCCCGGGGCTGTCCCAGCATCCGGCTGTCCTAGTGGCACTGGTGTCAACTTCACAGCTCGCTGCTGAGCGGATCCAGCAGGGATGCGGAAGAGGGACAGCATGGCGTGGGGCTGGGAGGGCTCCCAAGCTGTCTGTCAGCCCTGCCTTGTGCGCGGTGTAACGTTTTGCCCTTAATTTTGGTCTTGTTGTGTGCTGAAGGGAAGGGGTAATGCTGTGGCTTGTCATCCTGTTCGTTGACGTGAGTGTAAGGCCGGGAGGTCTCGCCAGCAGGAGCAGCATTCTCTGGTCCATGCTTGCATAGGAGAAGGCACCATACGGGGAAACTGAGCATCAGAGAAAAAAAAAACACTAACGAAGGCCTCGACGTACAGACTCCTCTTCCTTTCTCTACGTAGATCCTGGGAGATGAAAATTTTCGAGGGGGCTGAGGATGAAACTTGGAGCTTTCTGTGCTCAGGCAGCAGTTCAAATCCAGCTCAGGCTGTTCTTGTTGAAAGCCACCTGGTAGCGGTTTGGAGGCTGCCGGGGCCCACCAGCGGTGCTGGCAGGATTCCCCCGGCCTCGCTGCCCGACGTGGTGTGGATGGAGCCCGTCCGTGGCCAGTGTGGGTGATGGGTGGTCCCCTTGGCTTCCTCCGGGCCTGACAGCAGGCAGGGACAGCCGGCCTGTGTGAGGATGTGGTCTGCGGCCGTGCTGTCCTTCCAGGCAGCTTTCCTATCTCTGGGATTGCAGGTTGGAGCCCGGTCACCCGGTAGATTTGGGCTGAGCAGCCAGGTTTGTGTTGCAGAACAAGGGGAGCTCAGATGCTTGGTTTTCCCCCGAGAACCAGAGCCCCACGTTAGAGTGGTGGTGAGGCTTTGGGAGGAGCAGGGGTGCGGGATATTGCTCCCCTCTCTCTCCAGCTTAAGGTGACCTGCCTTCACCCTCACCCTCATCCTTGCAGCCCAAGAGCCGTGGATAACAAGGGCTGCCTGTCCGTCGGTGGCTGTGGGTGGACCTTTGAGCAGCCGAGGTGAGGAGCAGCGTCCACAAAGCTCTCACTTGCGTTAAGTTTGTAGGATCGGGTCCAAAGTAAATTTCCTTTTTGCCTGTCTCTCTGCTCTGTTGCTTGCTGGCTTTCTCCCCCGGATCAATTCCCATATTAAAACGAATGTTCTCACCCTTTGTTTCTTCAAAGCTGACTCTTAGACCCTTGGGTTTGGCCGCCGTGCCTCTTTTTTCAGCTGTTTTCCCAGGGCTAGGAACCCAGGTCCCTTCGGTTGGGGAAAAGTTCTGCAGAAATGTGGTTTGCATTTGTTCTTCCTGCGCTGGTGTTTACGCCGAGCTTGTGAAAGCCCCAGCGCTGGGTCACGCTGCCTGCTCCGGGCTGGGGGAAACGCCTCTCACCGCCGAGCCCACGGCTGTTGGCTGGGGAGATGAGCACCTCACGTAGCCCCCAGGGAGACGTTGGTTTTGCAGACTTCTGGGCTCTACTTGCTGTAAGGAACACGGTGGATTTTGAGTGGGCATGGGGGATGACTGAAGGTTTTTTAGTGCTGTCCCGAAAAGAAAGCAGGGCCTTGGAACCTGGATTCGTTTCTCTTCTCTGACATAGACTGGGATGGACAAGGCATTCCCTCTGTGTTTCAGTGCTTTGGTGCAAAGTAGGGGTACGAGTACATCTGTCTCCCCAGCAATCATTAGGGAGTAATGTAATAGAATTACAGAACAGTTAGAATTGGAAGGGAGCTTAAAGCCCCCCCAGTGCCACCCCCTGCCCTGGGCAGGGACACCTCCCACCAGACCAGGTTGCTCCAAGCCCCCTCCAACCTGCCCTTGAACCCCTCCAGGGATGGGGCAGCCACAGCTTGTCGGGGCAACCTGGGCCAGGCTCTCACCACCCTCCCAGCAACGAATTCCTTCCCCACATCTCATCTCAATCTCCCCTCTTTCAGGGTCAAACCTTTCCCCCTCCTCCTAGGGCTCCCCTCCCTGATCCAGAGTCCCTCCCCAGCTTTCCTGGAGCCCCTTTTTGGACTGGAAGGGGCTCCAAGGTCTCCCCGGAGCCTTTTCTTCTCCAGGCTGAACCCCCCCAACTCTCTCAGCCCCCCCTCCCAGCAGAGGGGCTCCAGCCCTCCCAGCATCTCCGGGGCCTCCTCTCGCTCCGCTCCAACAGCTCCATGTCCTTCCTGTGCTGAGGACTCCAGAGCTGGACACTTGCTGCCTTCAGCATGGCTTCTCTTCCTCATAGAGGATCTTATTTTTTTTCCTAAGCAAAGTCAAGCTGGTTTGCTTTTGTATTTGTGTATATTTTCATGTACCCGCTCCAGGACTGGGGCGTTTTGAGGTGTATGTGGGTTGCAGCTCTGTGCAGGGCTCCCTCCCATCGCTGTGCAGCTGCCAGTTTATCTGATCTTTTTTGTGTGTGTGTGTAAACAACTCTTTTATAATATAACCTGAGAGTGACCAACAGACACGTGTGTGTTGGCTCGTTCAAAGGGGAAGAAAAAGGCTGACTTTGCAGTGCAGGGTGGTGCCAAGTTCTTTTCGTGTACTGCTTTACTTTGGCCTCCGTTCAGCAAGTGGACTGTTTATTTGCATTTGCTGACAGTAAACTAACTCCAAATCATTGTGGTAATCCAGAAGATGAAAAACTCTTCCTTTTGTATCTTATATTTTGATGCCTCCAGAATTTGTTGTTTCCTTTTTTGTAGAGCAAGTGAATTCTCTCTTTGAATGTACCATCCGTGACCTGTTGCAGGGGCACTTACCAGCCTGGCAGGGTCCTGTTTGCACTGGTGACACGGACATGTCAAACCTTTTACAAACTGAGGCCACCATCAGGCAAGTGGCAGCAGCTAGGAGGGATTTCCTTCAAAAGTGCTGTTTCTCCAAGCCAGATTGCTCATGCAGATGCTGCCAGAGCAGCACAAGCTGTTTTCTAGGGTGCATAACCAGAGGTGCAGGCTGGAGTGGACTTTGGAGGCTTTCCTGACAGCTTGGTCCCTGCTTTGCGTTTCCTAGATTGGTAGGTGCAGCTTTCTCCTGGAAATAATGCTTTTTCGCCCCAGTGGACCATGCGTTCCTCTTGGGCTGGGCTGAGCAGACTTGATTTCACAATGTCTCGTTGGATCAAAATCATTTCTGTGCTTTGCTAGAGATTGACTAATCATCCTTCAGTTGTTTGAGCAGCCGTTACCCATTAGTGAAATGAATGAGGAGTTCTTCGAGCTGTTGACTTTTTACCCAGAACAAAAGTAAAGGTTTCTTGATGGGTTTGTTTGTAGCTGTTATTTCGTTGCTGGCTGTTCCGAAAAATGCTAGGAACCAAACTGGGAGGTATTTTTTTCTCTTGGCATAAATATATTCATTATACTCAGAGCTACAAAGAAGTTCCTTATGAGAAAGAGGTGAGAATCTTGTGCTGAACAGGGACCCTTTTTGTAGTGTATATTTAAAAACCCCACTGTGATGCATTCCTTAATCAGGACTTCCACACTGTAATTAATAAGCACTCCTTTTGATTCCTATCTGATTTACTCAAGGACTCATCGGTTTAGCCTGATTTTGACATGACATTATAAATGATCAAATTAATTTTGAACCTAGTGAAAAATTCCAGCAGGATGGAGCTTGGGAAACGTTGGGTTTGGTCCAAGTGCTGCCAGTGTCTCCTTCGAACTGTGCCACGCAGTAATTACAGAGCTTTTAATTTCTATAGCTCTAAAGTGAGAATGATGAGATTTACCCAGGTCATGATCGTGAGTTGATGTCCAAATTGCTTTGAGCTTTTAAAATACTGTTTTATCTTTCTATAAATCCTGGGAAAGGGGGTGTGGTGATAAGCCTATAGTATGTGCTGCTGCAATGACATAACAGGACAAGTAACGAGCTATTTACTTGAGGAGTATGGTATAGTATCTATAAGTGGTCTCAACGCGGCAAGTGGAGAGTGTTCTTGCTCTTAGGAGCAAGTTCTTCAGAGTGTTCTTGCTCTGAAGAGCCAGAACACCCTGTCCTGCCTATTTGTTGGCTGTCAAAGCAATAACAGTAGGTTACGAGCTGCAACTTCACTTCAAGGTTAAGGGCTAGACCTTGCAAATCCCTGTCCTTAAAATAATGGAAAACAGCACTGTAAAATCCTGCATCTGGAAGTGAGATATTTCCAACCGGAGGGAGAGCTGCAGCCCTTCTGTGGTGATAGTAATTGGATGTCAGAGCAATGAGGATCTTGCGGGCCCCTTCATCACTGGGAATCTTACAGGTGGGATGGAATGTCTCTTAAAAACCTCTGCCCTGTGTCAGTTGTAAGAATCAGCTGGTAGTTGGGCTTTTGCTATGACAATTAATGGAGGAGGTGAGTATTCTACAGGCTGTGTCAGATGCACATCCTTAAAGGCTGAGGGGAAAGTAAGGTCTTAGAGAGAAGAGGGTAGGCTGAGTTCTTAATCCCTTCCTTTGAATTGAAAAATTCCCCAACTTCTAGCAGTGTGCAGGCACTGTAGAAGTGGAGATCAGCATCTTCTCATGGTTGGATCCAGCATGTAGGAACAAGGTGGTGGCTGTCGGTGCAGCTCCTTAAATGAGTCCCTGGGTCAGGCCCGGGTGAGTCCACCCCATCCTGAGCTTGCGCTGGAATTGACCAAGATAGAGTTGGTCGTGCTTTTTGAGAGCCCTGAGGTTTCCCTGCTCACCTACCCTGATCACAAGTATTTTTGTAGTTCTTGATGAGGTGTTGGACCTTGGGAGGGACAGTCCAAAAGTGGTGTGGTTTAATGAATATTTCCAGCCAGGCTTGTCCAAGGGACCTACGAGAAGGGACAGAGAAACATCTTGTGAATATTCAGTGCACAGTCTTTCTTGAGAGCCCCGAGTTCATCCTAGACTCGCGGAAATTGCTTGGATGCTCCTAGTGATGTACTTTAAGAAGGTAGAATGTATTTTTAAAAGGATAAAATATATTATAGAAGGTAGAATCTCTCACTAAGTTAGAAAAAAGAGGTCACTGGTCCCTAGTGAGGTATGAGGTGGGAATGGGGAATGTTGTCCTCAGAGGAATTGGGGATTTGGAAACAACTTTTGCAGATTGTGGAGCTGCTCAGCACATTAGACAACCCTCCAGGGAGCTTTCTTCTAATTATTGTGGACGAGGGTAGCAACAGCCCATAGGGACCAAAAACCCAGGGGGGCTGTGAAGTCCTGCACAGATCGAGCTGTTGCTCGCCTCCTGGAGATGCCTTCAGCCTCACAGCTCGGAGTGCTTGAGGAGCAAACCAGCATGGTCGGGAGCCAGCAAACCAGTCTGGTGGGAAGCCAGCAGGCTGCCTCAGCACCTGCAGCTCTGCATGCAGCAGGTTTTACTTTCTCAACACTTCATTATGGTCAGGAACAACCCTTGGCTCCATGTATCTCGCAGGAGCAAAAGGTCGCCCAGCTACAGGGCTTCCCTTTGAACCTGCTGTGGTTCCAGACTGATATTTAGCCCTCCGTATCGTCCCTGAAGACACCAGGGCTGTCGCTGAGGTTCTGCTCTCAGATCGATGTGGGCAAGTTTCCATAAGTTTTATTGCTTCACTGCAATAAAACTGTAAAAGCGGCGCCAGGTCTTCTCAGTAACCTCTTAGCTTCCAATCTGATCATCCACACCCAGCATCTCTAGGGTTGTGCACACACACCCCTCTCTGGTTCTGGGGACAGCCAAGAACTTGGGAGATCCTCTGTGAAAATGGCCAAGAAGGGCGGAGTACTCATTTTTAAGCTGATTGCGAGTTGAAAATTATTTTTCTGCATAGTGGAAAGTACAGTCATAAACTCCTTCTAGCATTAATCATAGGCGCGTTGTAAGGAAAGTTGTTATCTCTCTGTCTGTGTTGTGTTAGCAGCTGGAAGTCCCCAGCCCTGGCTCTGCTTGGAGTTATCCTGACACAGGGGAGGAGACAGCTCTTGTTCTGGAGAGCTAATTAAGCATAAAAGCAAATATTAGGTGGGTATGACCGATGGGGAGCCGAGGGTCTGCTTTCCAAACTGAAGGCCCCTCCTCAAGGAGGGGTGAGAAAGCCCGAGCGTGGAGGAGAGGTTGGTTGGGACCGGCCCGCGCTTCCGTCGCGTAATGGATAGTTGTACGTGTCCACGCTACAGCTGCTTTCCTGCTCTCGGGCTCCAGGGGGATAATCACACACGCCCAGCACTTTACCATTCGAATGCGAGTGGATGGGACCATGGTGTGACGGCTGCACGTGATGGTCGCACTGGGATGAAGAGCGTCTCTTTCTCTTCAATCTCTGAGCAGACCGTGCGTGTGCGCAGACAGCGTGCTTGACTTCAACCGAAAATAATCCCCCGGGGTGTCTGGGCAGGGTGATAATGTAAAAGGAATGCAGGGAGGGTAATCGAAAGAGAGAATGAGCATCCTTGGTAAAAACCCTGGTCCCCGGTGAGCAGTCGCATCCCTGCTCCGGTCCCCTCTCCTCTGCACCCTGTCTCTTTTCCCTCCCTCCCTCCCTGGGAAGGGCAGGCGTTTCTGGCTGCCCGTACTTGTCATGCCAGTCACACGCGTGCTGGTGCACAGGCTAACACCCTCAACAATAAATCTAAAAGATTAATTACCAAAAAAAAAAAAAAAAAAAAAACCAACCCAAAAAACAAAAAACCCAACAATCCCACAACCCCACTTGCGGCATTTGAAATGCGTCTCAACCGTGCTCCGCTTGGGTTATTCATGGGGAAAAGAAATAACCTCCTGAATCGAGCAATTGAGAATGCAAATATCCCAGCTTAGCTCAAAAGAGGAATCAAGCTCTATACTGTCAGGCTGATTAGCATCCCCTTACGTGGGGCACTGCCCAGAGCCCGAAGAGAAAATTTTGGGACAACTGTGCTTAACGCTCTGGGATGAGGTTTCTAAGTTTTGCCCAGAAAGAAATTACAGTATTGCCACTCCCTGTGTGTGATGAGAGACCGTAAGATAGATGTTCTTGTTTTCTTCATGGCAACTGCCCTTCCTCTGGTGAGATCTTTCAGCCTTTTGTTTCCTGTCACTGACCAGCTGTTTTTTGTGAGTTGAGTTTTTTTGTTGTTGTTGTAAAATTGAAGCTTTCTACAGGCAGGGGAACAAAGATTTTCTTTTTTCTCTTGTGAGCAGGGAGGGAAAGGACGTTGGAGCAGTTTCTCATGGGAGTGGGACTTCTGCTCGCAATGAGGATTTTACACTTTGTTTTGCCTTTTTACCCCTTTCCCTGACAGCAATGTAGATGCGTCTTCCAGAAAGACTAGGAATTACATCCTAGTCCCTTTCAGCCCCTATCCCAGCAGTAGGGTGGGAAACGCAGCATTTGGGAGTTGACTGGACATACTTAGAGAGAAAAAAAGCAAAATGAATCCAAATCCGCACCTTGTTGTTATGTCCCAATGAACCTAAATCCTCTATAACGTTCCTCGTTGTCTGGTGCAGATGTCGGAGGGAAAAATAAAACAGGAGCTTTCCTGTTAAGTGCTGTTCATCAATTATTACCCGTGTGCAGGGGCATGAGTGTGGCTGGAAACCGCGATGGCAGTAACGGGCTGTGTGTGGTCTTTTTTTTCCCCCTGAAAAGCTGCCGTGCGTCCGTGTTCCCCAACTTTTATTTTTCAGACAGGTTTCCCTGTCTCTTCCTCCTCACCTTTCCCACCCACTCTGTTTCCCAAGTGGGTGACCTGCAGTGATGGCCAGAACATACTAGCTCTTTTGATACATGCTGGGGAGGGTGGGCCTGGCCAGGGGACAGATTTTGGGACATTTTGGGACGACTCAGCCTTCGCTTTTTCCGAACCCACCCTGACAGATCAGGCCTTTGGGTGGATTTGCTGCTACTGCCCAAGTTAAACATCTCCCCATCAGATTGAGGCTGTGGAACCAGGGCTGTCGCTGCCGTGAAATTAAAGCCACGTCCTTTTAGTGTGGTGGCTGCTGCTGCAGTTCCTTTAGCATAGAAATATGTGGGAGGTTCAGCATTATCGGCTCTTCTTCTGTTCATTCAGTGCTGCAGCAAGTCTCGTCTGTTAACGTTTACTTACTTTTTTTGTGCTGGGAGGGCTGTTAAGTTGTAGGATGGAGGCAGGATATGGGCATCAAGCAATGGTTTCCCATAAAAAAATTGAATTTTTGAAGATGTAAACGAATGCAGAGTTTATTGTAGATCAGTTCAGCTGATCATGGTGTAACAATGATTTCTGGAATTTAAAATGAATAGAGTTATGATCCAGGGATTCTTCATGTTGGGGCTTTTCTCCCCATTTTGTCTTCCTCTGCTGGGATGAATGAAACCAGCAGCAGCACATCTTGGTGAAATCCCATATTCCTCAGCATCTTCTCCCTGGGACGGAATCTTTCTTAGTTAATACAGAGGTGAAAGGGAGGGTGGTGATTTCAGGGATGTCTTAACAGGATTCATGGCACCAGAGCTAACCATGATAGAGTTGCTCTTTTCAACCTGATCTCTTTTTTTTTTTTTTTTTTTTTTCATCATCTGAGTGTCTCCTTGAGAACGTGTTTGAATTGATCTTTTGACTGTGGACTTCTTTTGACTTAACTGCACTATATATAGTGGTTGCCATCCTTCTATTGACGATGAAAGGTTGACTTGGCCAGTATGCCTTGTGTACAGAGAAGTGTCATTTCCATAACGCTCTCCCTCTTCTCACAACCCCAAGCCATACCCCAAAATCTTCAGCTTGTCCTGGAAGCGTTCTGCGATGAGTTCCCTGGTCTGGTGAAGCTTATTTTTTTAGAGTAACTTACAGCTATAAGAAATCTCAGTGTTTCGTGTTCGAGAGAATGAGTTTATCATTGAGACTGTCTCCTTTCCGTTTTATTTTTTGTCTTATTAAAGATGTTTCTCTTGTTTCTTCCCAAGAATGCCAGGACTGGTGGGCAGCAGGTTGCAGACAGAACACTTCTACGCTTCCTGCAAACTGCACAGTCTGTTCCGCTGTGAAAAGCCTTCAGATAGTGACAGACTTGGGAGAACTATCAGAAAAGCTCCAGAGGTCTCAGCCTTTTCTAATCAAGGTAATGCATGGCTATGTAAGGCCGGATGATGAGTCCAAACTCTTGATTAGCACTAGCCAGAGACCCCTGCCCCATTTTTAACCACAAACTCCAGCTGCTGATAGAGGTAGAAGAAATATCTAAGATATGTAGCCCCAGTTTAACGATGTGAGGGGGTGAGGAGCTCACTGCATCCTTAGCAAGTTGGTTCTCTGAGTAATTATCGTTATGGTTGGAAACTTAGCAATCTGGGTGGCTGTAGCTTTTGGTTGTTCTTTGGCAGGATGGAAATAGGAGAGGGGAAGAGAACCCCAGGTGCACAGCTTTTATCTTTGTGTTGTGTCGTTTAAGACAGGGCAGCATCTCTCTTATGAAGAATTGAAGCATTTTCAGTCCCAGGATCCAGACCTGGCAGAGGTTATAATAGAAGAAAATTCAGCTGAATTGTGGAGCTGCCCATTTTTCTTTCCCTGGTGAGTCAAAGACCAAACACCTGACAGATGTATGTACATTCCTTCAGGGTACGTACATCCCTTCTGCAGGGGTGCCATGGTTTTGGCTGTTACGAATCCCCAGGAGCTTGCAAGTTGCACTTTAACTGGAGGGAAGGGAAACGGGAGTGGGTTACAGGCTTCCATCTGCCTGCTGGCACTGATTTTATCGAAGCAGAAGACTTCTGCACTGAAAATGGAGTGTTGTGGCTGGGACTTCACGTATTTCTCCCCTTACAAGACAAAAATATCCCAGTGATTGCTCAGTCCTGTTCTTCAGGCCATACGTTAATCATCTGGGCTGTGGTTTGATCACCTGAGGCAACTGGTTTACATTTCTCATCACCGCTGTCTGCCCAGGGGAAATCCTCCACCATTAGTTGACCAAGAAGAGGTGCCATGATTTTAGCAAAACACCGCAAATTAATAGAAAGCCGGGGGCCCCTGCAATTTGTGTTTGGTCTAAAGCAGGAAAAATGCCAACCCTAAATCCTGACCCTCTGTTAACTAAAAGCTTTTTGCTAAAGCCTTCAGTGTGGCTACAAGACTTGTGAACAATTTGGAGGACTCTAAGGTTGGCAGAGCAACCCAACCTATGTCTTTTCACGTGGAGAAGGGTGAGAAATAACATGGGAAGGTGCCACCTGGTGTGGAGCAGGCTCCCTGGCACCTTTGTTGGAGGTAAAAAGCAGTGTCCAAGCCCTTGGAGAAGGGCATGGTGGGGTCCATGCTTTGGATAATGCTTAGATGGGATCTTCTCATTGCACTTCACGGCCACAGCGCTGGTAGATGGATGATTAGGGTGCAGAAGTATTAATCATGTCACAGCACTAGACGGGGATGTAAAAATAAGAAGCCCCACCCTGCCTTTTCCAGTTACATTCCGTGGCCTGGAGAACAGGCTTGGATCCCCCTGCCTTGCCATGTGCTTTCAGTTACGGCTGCGTACAATGGCACCTCTCTGCATCTGCTGTGATTAGTGGAGCTGAACAGTGACTCACATCATTTTAAGGGAAGAGAAGGGAGAGAAATTAAGTTTAGGCATCCACAATGATCTGTTTATTCCCTGTTTACATGGTCCTGCTGCAGGTGTTGAGATGAAAATATGAAGGAGCACAGGTTTAGAAGCTGAGAGGTCAAATTTTGCTCCTAGGGACTAGTCTGCCAGCAGGCTCTTCATCAAGCCTGTGAAGAATTTTGATCTTGGAAGTAGCTTTTTAAATACAAGCATTATCATTGCATAATTTAATTTGTTTTGTTTAGGAACAAATCTGTGAATAAAACTCGGATTCTGCAGGAATTTTTCCCCACTTCTTCTTTGCTGTCCTTCCCCAAGACAGTGTCCTTGGAGAGCTGCTTCCTCATCCGCCACCCGGATTTGGGGAATAAGGTGAGAAATTCATCCCAGAGACATTGTCTCCCTGTCCATGAGCTGTCCTTCGGTCCCCCAAGTCTTCAGGGGATTTGCAGGACATTTTCAGCTGATAGGATCCTGGCAGGAGGGTTTAGTCTTGTATCAGTTGTGTGTAACGTGTTGTACCACCCAGAAGTTGTGTCTAGTTTCGGTCAGGTGGTACCAAGCGGTTCCTGGCAGTAAGTCTCACCCATTCTGAGATACCTGCCATGGAGACGTTTCACTGAAGATAATTACACTTCAGCCTGGTCTCCTTTGTTTTCTTGCGGGTTTTGTGGGTGTGGAGGGCCTCGGACAGAAGAGGGGAGGAGGACACTTGCATGCAGGTGACCCCAGCTATGATCTAATGCTAACTGAGGTGAGAAGCAAATCTGTGGTTTGGGCTGTCTCACCTTGCTGCAGGGCAGTGACCTGCCCCTTGTTTGATCAGACAGACCCAAGGCCTCTGAAATGTTGTCCTCTCCTCCTAGAGCTACGGTTTGCACAGCCTCTTCGCCGTTGGAAGTGGGCAGCTCACCCTGACGGTCATACCTCGGGACGAGTGCAGAGGACACTGTGAGACCTTCAAGGTGGAGCTGGAAGCTGGAGATCTAGGTGAGTCCCTGGGTTGAAGCGTGCAGGGTCTGGGAGATCCCTTGGAGTCAGGAGCCTCCTTCCAGCTGGGTCTTCTCTGGCTAAAACCTCTGTGTGCCATTACCACTTCTAAACTGGTGTGTGGCTGCTTGTATGGAGGAGGGATTGTTCTGGACTAGGAGTTCGTGGCCTGGAACACAAACAGTGGGATACCCTGAGGTGCTCAGTATGAAAAGGATAGGACGAGGGGGAACAGTTTTAAACTGAAAGAGGACAGATTGAGATGAGATGTGGGGCAGAACTTCTTGGCTGGGAGGGTGGTGAGAGCCTGGCCCAGGTTGCCCCGACAAGCTGTGGCTGCCCCATCCCTGGAGGGGTTCAAGGGCAGGTTGGAGGGAGCTTGGAGCAACCTGGTCTGGTGGGAGGTGTCCCTGTCCAGGGCAGGGGGTGGCACTGGGTGGGCTTTAAGGTCCCTTCCAACCTGAACTATTCTATGATTCTATGAAAACTTGAGCATTTTGGGCTACAGAAGTCTCAATGCTCGGCCAGGTATCACAAACCCAGTGTGTCATTGAGGGCAGTGTCTTTCTGAAGAGCTTCACAGGAAATGTGAGCAGTCGTTACACATGGATTCATCTAATTTGGCCTCTCTTGCATCTTCCAAAGGTTATGCCAGCGCAGATTACTGGACAATGAGCTTCATGGCCAAAGGGACAGAGCCGGTGGTCATTTGTGACGGAGCTGCCAGCTAAGGACGGGGAGGTGGGAAAACGGAGCTGTTTCCAGGACAAAAGAAGACTTTTGGCTTTGAAGCCAACGTCTTGAAAGCGATAGGGCTGGGGCAACTGGGGCAGGCAGCTTTGCCACCCTGCATGTTTACAGTGTTTAAAAATGACTGTTTTCCTGACCCTTGAGGTAATTCTTTGCCTTTCCTCAAATGTATTTTGGGAGAAGCTCAAGCTATTTATGACCTTCCCTGTCCCCTCAGGTAAGCCCTGGGTTTGCAGCAAAGGGTTTTTTCTCCAGGAACAACAGAGGGATTTCTCAGGATGAGATTCACCTTGTGTCCTTTGTGGATTTATGGCACTTCTGACACTTGCTGGGGGGTTTGGGAGTGGAGGGGGTGTGTGACATCGCTGTGTACGTTCCTCCTGAGGAGGAGGCTTTAAGCCTGTCTTGTCAGGCCAGCTCTATAAAGGGAATGAATTGGAGATGTGTCCCAACTCCACCCCGTCTCTCATCCCATATGGAGCCGTGTGCCTCAGTCGTGTGTCCTGTAAAGCCAATCTCGGCTCCAAGCTCCAGGGCTGGGATGAGCCCTGCAGCTTCGGGGCAGAGACCTCACCCACTACGTTGTCCTTGTACCACAAGAATCTGTTCAGGCCTCTTCTTGTGTCTTGTGATCGCTCTTCTGCAATTCTCCATCAGCAGGTTGTGAGTGAGACAAATAGTCACTGTGCTTTGTTTATTTTTTTTTTTTTCCTACACCTCTTTTCCTACAAAAATCCTGATGCAGGTTTTAGTGGTGGTGGCGCTGGGAGCGCAGCGGTTGTGGATGGACACGGGGCTGGGTGCAGCTCTGTACACGTTTCACCTTCTCACTGTGCACCTGAGACACGGGGACTGCGTGACCGTCTTTCACATACTCCTTGCTTCGGGAGGTGCTGCTGCCTTCCCGGCCCAGGGGAGTACCCAAAACCTTCCTCACCCCTGGCATATTTATTTAATTTTTTTTTTTTTTTGCATCAACTTCTTCCAGACCTGAAACTCCATCTTCAGAATGAACATTGGTTTTTCCTGACTCCTTTCCAAGCTGCCTTCGCATGCTTCCTGTTGCTTGAGCACTGCTTTATCCAGTGCCCTGAGAGAGGCTCGGTTTCAGTGTTTGCAGGCTGCGGATGCTGCGGTCCCTTCCAAGTCTGATCCTTTGGGTCTGATCCTGCTGTTGACGATCATTTACAGATGTGTTGGGCTGAACTCATGGGCCAGGGCTGCGGTTCAGGACATACTCTAACACTTGTTAATATGGAATTGGGAGGGGTTTTTGTTTGAAAGCGAGTTAACTCTGTTCTCATGAGTGAGAACCTTTTCCTCTGTAAATATTTTAGGTACGCGTAAAATGACAGATTGGAAAAATGTCTGTCCAGCCTTTGGTGTTGAGCAGGAGCAGGAGAATGGGAGCAAACATGGTATTAATCTTATTGGGGTCTGACAAAAGCTGCCAAGTGGGATGACCACGTCTGGCTCCTGTACAAGGAGAAGGCAGAGGACAGGTCCTGCTCCAAAGAATTTAGTCTGAGGCCTTGATGCTACGAACATTTCTATGCATAACCCTTGGTTTTCCTCCTGCAAATGAATAAGAACAACCCCAGGACCAGTGTCAGCCCATCTGCGTGGCCCTCGGTACTGGACCCACACGGACCAGATCCAGTAGAACCAAAGGGGGAGAGTCTGACTCTCTCAGGAAAGAAAAGGACTAATTTAATTTGTAGCAAAATATTAAAGGGAATTGGATTAATAAGACTTCTGTTAGTATTGCTAGTGCTTGGGGGGTGTTTTACACTTGTGACACTACATGCAATCTTGTACATGCCAAGACACACACACACACACGCCACCCCTCTCCCTCCTCTTAAAGCCTGGGTCTTAGTTCATGGAAATTCGAGCGTTTGGTGATGGCAGAATTAGGGCCTCATTAGCGACTGTTGCTATTTACGCTTTGGCAGCTTCTCAAGTCCGAGTCAAAGGCTGAGAAGGTTATTTCACCTCGTGCTGGGTTTGTACCTGGTCCGTGTCCGCAGAGCGGTTGGTTGGAGCTGCAGAGGGAGGGAACCCACGGGAGGTTCTGTGATGCCGTTACTTCTAAGTGCCCTTGAATGTAACTTGTCAAAGAGCCGCGGGGACAATTCTCAAGTGTCTGCGAAATGCCTCTTTTTTTTTGTGGGTCCCACTTAAGCCATTGTGGCTGTCTGGGAAGAATCAGAGAAAATGAATCTATTTACAGTTGCTGGTTAGTTTTGTGGGGGGGGAAGGGGGCGGTTCTAGGGCAGGTTTGTGCCTATTTAGCAAAAGTACTCTCACATATTGCTTCTCCCCTCCGCAAAGAGTTTGCAGCTGGTTGGACAGAAGACGGTGAATCTGGACTGGTTGCAGATCAGCTTTCCAAGTGCACTTTATGGTCTCTGCATAAGTTTCCAGCTCTGTGTCTAGGCGATACATTGCATATGTCCCAACCTTGCTCCCTTTGGAGTTTACATCATTTGTTTTTAAACTTCCAGTATATTTTCTCTTCCTCTTCCAAAAGCTGTAAGGAATTAGCTGCTAAACTGAAACAGGAGGGCAATTCTCTTGCTGATAAAGAGCCGGTTTTGGCCCTGGCTGCTGTTGAGTGCGGAGCCCTTCTCTGTAGAACGGCTTCTAGAGCAGCTCCTGTCTTCAGCTGCCAGAGAAGTAGTGCTAACGCCTTCCACACCACAATGCGGGCAAGGAGCTGGGGTGGAAAACTCAGAGGTGAGGCCAAAGTGGCAAAATTAGGATGGCCAAAAGGAGGTGTTGACACCTTGGCCAAATGGATGCAAGCAGGCCTGGTCATCTTCCTCATCCAGGACTCTGGCTTCAGAGAACTTTTGCTATGGCTGTAAGGAGGCTGCGGCTTCCCTAGAGATCCTGGCAGCTCCTGGTGATCTGCTGAGGCTGGACAGGGAGGGAATGTGGCTTTTTTCTCAGTTATCGATGCATGGCGGAGTGGATGGGATCGGATGAGTCACAGAGGGTGTGTGTCCCATCGTGGTCTCCCTCACCTCGAGCTTCGCTTTGGCACTTGTGCGTATCCAAGCTGGTTTGGACAATCCCCCACTCCCCACCCTGCCCAGCTCAGAGGGTCCCTGGTCACTGCCTGTGTCCCAGCTCTTTAAAAAACTATGATGCTTCAGAGCTCTGCCCTTGAGATGGGCTCCTGCTCACCCCATGTCCCCGAGGCTGCAAAGCTGCTCTGAAATCGCACCAGCGAGGCGCAGAAATCGGTGCTACCCCAAAGAGGTGCAGAGAGGGGTCGTTTCTCTCCTTCTCGGGCTGGCACGATGGGCTCCTGCCCGTCACCTGGGCAGGAGGATCATGGTTTAAAGCTGGTTTCCAAAAGCAGGGTCATTGTCCATTGCTTTCAGTCAGTCCTGAACTCAGGGTAACCGTAAAGGAGGAGAAAGGAGTACTGTGATGTACTTCGGTGCCAGGAAATCAGCATCCCCTGTGGGAGCCATGCTGCCAGTTGCTATTGATTCTTCTTTTTTTTTTTTTCTTTTTTCCTTTCTTTTTTTCTTTCTGTGCTTTTTTTCCCTCCCTCCCCACTGCCACCGCACACACCAATTCCCCCAAGGCGCCTCTGCAGATCCCAGCCTCAAACTCCCTTTTGCAAAACCCTGGAGAGCTTTCTAGGGTTGGGTTTCCTGGGAATTTGGGCCTTTAGCTTCTCCCGCTCGTCCTCTTGCTGTAATGGTCTGGCAGAGGAGCTGGTTTTTACTGGGCTGGATGAAAGCACCTCCCTTCTCTGGTGGCTGGCCTCCCCGGCTTTCTAGCAGCGAGCCCTACACGCCCTTCATCAGCGTGGGAACCCTCCGGGTGAGGGGAGGTGGGGAGCAGGAGAGCATCTTGTAATTAAAGATACAAGCTTGATCTCATTAAAGTGTGATCCTCCTGCCTCTAAACCCCTTCATTCCCACCAGTGACGCTGCTCCGGGGAGGGAATTGGGCAGGATCAGCCCAATCCCAGTCCCCGTGGTCCGTGTTCAGCCCCAAGGGAACCAAGCACTTTTGGGGGTGAGGCCATGTCCGTGGGGGGCACAAAGAGCTTTCGTTTCCTGTGACCCAAACTTTCTCCTCTTCATAAATTTTTCGATGTAGAACTCAATATTCTCCTCTTCAGGAAACTCCTCCTTGTAAAGGATAGATTTACTGTCCTGCTGAGTTTAAACAAGGGAGATGCTGGACTTCCCCTTTGCTTTGGAGAGTCAAGCAACTGACAGGTGATTTATTTTTCACATTATCTCTTTGTCTACGGGGAGGGGAGGCGTGTTATAAAGGCTCAGGGGCGCTGGGAGGTAAAGCTATATATGCATAAAGACTGTTTCAATGCTGAACACTATAAATTCAGTGGTGGATTAAAAAAAAAAAGAATGTAAATATGCACTTAATGCAGAATTTTATGGATGGTCATAATTTAATATATTGCAAACTTTGTAAATACTTGGAAAAAGCCTGTAAAGTGTGTAAATAAGTGAGATTTGTATGTAAGATGAATAAAAAAAAAAGTTTTTACTTTTTGCAATTAAATACAAGTGTTTAATGCACCTTTTCTCCCCTTTCCTGCTTTATTTTCTCTTCATGTTGCATGTCAGCCACTGAGGGGTTGTCTGACCCTTTTTAGGGCACTTTTTCTAAGTGGAAGAGTCATCTTAAGTGAGAAATTGGGACACTTCTATTTGGAAAATATCGAGAGAAACACTTTGGAAAATGTTTTGTTGGTTTTAGCCTCGTTCCCTAAACAAAGTGGATGCAACGGATCTCTCTGTTCCTCCTTTCTTCCTAATAACAGTCTCTGTCTGTTCTTCACAAATTCAGCTTATTTCAGCCAAACCTCTGAGGGGTGGAAGACGATGAGCTCCTCCAGAGTTCATAAAACCATGCAAGTAGAGGAGGGAAAGATCCCACTGCTCCCAGGACCGTGCATTACCCTGTTAGATGCCAGAGAAGCCGCGCTGAAGACCCTTGAGATGTGAGTCAGTAGAAAACCAGGCTCTTTGACTGGAGTTGACCCTTTTTGGAGCCCACCAGCCCCGACCCAGACCGTGCACGCCCTGTCAGGTGTCGGTGCGTGGCTCCTGTCCCCTCCGCTGGCTCCCGGGGGTGCGGTGGACGCGCTTTTCCTTGGGGGAGCAGAGGGGAAGCCACATTCCTCCCACGCTTACCTAATGCCGGCTGGACACCAGCTTCTCAGCTCCAGGGTGGGGCTTGGACCTCGGGCCGTTAATCTCGATGCTTCAGACGTTGGCTCCAGAAAGAGCCGTCAGGGGCAGGTTGGGGAGTTGAGAAATGGTCCCTCAACCCCTTTGCCAGCACCTGACCTCGCTGAACAAATCAGCTGTTACTCATGTTTCCCCACTGGCCACGTGCCCTGGTTGTGACTCCTCTAGGGCTGTTGTTCTCTTCCCCACGAGCACGGTGTGTCCCGTTTCCCTTAATCCTTCTTACTATGCTGTCTCAGATTAGGAAGGATGTGGATCTCTTAGAGCAGGGCCAGAGGAGGCCACAGGAGATGCCGGGAGGGCTGGAGCCCCTCTGCTGGGAGGGGGGGGGGNGGGAAGGGTTTGACACTGAAAGAGGGGAGATGGAGATGAGATGTGGGGAAGAACTTCTTTGGTGTGAGGGTGGTGAGAGCCTGGCCCAGGTTGCCCCGAGAAGCTGTGGCTGCCCCATCCCTGGAGGGGTTCAAGGGCAGGTTGGAGGGGGCTTGGAGCAACCTGGGCTGGTGGGAGGTGTCCCTGCCCAGGGCAGGGGGTGGCACTAGGGGGGCTTTAAGGTCTTTTCCCACCCAAACCCATTCTATGGTTCTATGATCTCCTGCGAGGCTTAGTCAGGATCCTGTAGTACCAGGGGCTACTTGGAGGTTGGCCCTTTGTCCCCACATCACGTTTGCAGAGAACAGGACGTGTGTTGGGGTCTTCTCAGCTGTGTTGCTCGTAACCTAGGCCATGGCAAGTTGGTGAAACAGGAGCTGGAGCCAGTGTTGGTCCTTTCTAGTTTTCTCCAGGTCTCTGGAGACACAGCAGCAGAGCTTTGGAGGTGTCTCATGATGGAGATGGGTTTGCCTTGACCCAAATTCTGGTTCACCTTAGCAAGAAATGGGAACCTCTGGTTTGAGCAGATGAGTTGGGGCAGCCTGCTGAGGTATCAGCCTCAGCCCCTGCCGGCACAAATTGTACAGTTGAAGTAGACCCTGAAGGAGAAGGTAATATGCAGAGGTAGGAGATTTGGGGGCAGTAGGAGACTTGTTGTGGCAAGAGGGGAGATCAGCAATGGGAAAAAGAGCAGAGCGTTGCCTGGGGAGCTGGGAGGGGAGAGGAGGAGGCAGAGCCACCGGTGTGTGATGAACTTGGCTCTGCCGAGCTGCCCACCCACGGGTCCTTCCTCCCCCGTGGTCCCCCCACACAGCGCCTGGAGCAGCGCTGGGCTGGGGCACCATCTCCGATGGGGAGGAGGAGGCTGGAGGGTCTCTGCCGGGCGGTCTCCATGGTGGGGTGAATGGGGACACCTGATGCTGAGCCCTCCAGGTGCCTGCCCAGGGACGGAGCACAGCCCATCCCCGCAGGGCTAACAGCCCCCACCAGCCCTGAAGGGGCTCTAAGCCCTCAACTTCCCCTTTTTGGGGGGCAGTTTCACCTCTGTATCCTGCCCTTCCTCTCCTGCTCGCCCCTCTCCTGATGGCACAGGGAAGGGCCATCAACCCTCTCCCAGGGGGCTGGGAGAGTCCTGAGGGGGGACATTCTGCAGTTCTCTGCTGCTTTCTCCCCAACGTGGGGCTGGACGAGGTGGGCTCTGACCCCCAGCTGGGGAGTTCCTACGCTGTGAACCGCTCTCAGCCGTTGCATCTTGTTGCCTTCATTTCAAGACGCAGCTGCGTCAGGGGAGGAGGACCCCAGGGTAATCCAGGGCTTTGCTGGCTGCTTAGGGATTATTATTATTATTGTAATTTTAAGAGAAAAGGGGCAGGAGGTAGAAGAGAGGAGCCGTAACTGAGGGCTGAGGTGATGTCTGAGGGCTGGAGCAGCAGAGGCTGGGATGAAAATGCCGATCCGGGAATTAGGAATCGGGCCCAGGGTCTGTCTCGGGGAGCAGACCCTGGGTTGGCACCGGCCGCTTCTCCATCAGGGCCGATATGTGAGATGGGTGTGTTCCATGGGGCTCCGGGACTCTGCTCTAATAAAGAAATACGTTTCCTCCCCAATCTTCAAGCTGTTGGGTGTTCCTTGCTTTTGGGAGGTGCTTTAAATGTGACTGCCAGAGCCGTGGGCTGCTGAGAGCAGAAGCTGCCTGCACGATGCTGAGCTCGGGTCTTCCTCCCCTTCTCCTGTTCCTCACGGCTCTGGAGCCCAGCTGGTCCCTGAGCGATGAAGAAAAGAAGATAATCTTGGATGGGCACAATAAATACCGCTCCCAGGTCTCTCCTCCCGCTATGGACATGCTGAAGATGGTGAGTGGCTTTTATTGCAGGGGGATGTCAGAGGGTGTTTGCGTAGCGCGAGCCTCTATCTTAATGCTGGGAGGGATCAGGGGGTTTTTTAGGGGAGACGAAGCAATTCTTCTGGGGGGTTACAGCCAGGTGGTGTCAATGGAGGGGTTCCCTCAGTTGCCTCTAGAGAGAGGTGTTTCCTTTCACCTGTGGAGTTGCCTTTGGTTGTTTGTGGAAGTTCCTAAGTGTGACCTGAGTTCCCTGATGCTCCGTGTGGGAGCCCTGCAGGTCCCGCTCACGGGAGCACCCCTCCTGATGGGGAGCAAAGGCAGGTGAGACACCACCAGGGGCTGGAGGGGGTGTTTGCCTCTGCAGGGCTTTTAGCTACCAGAGGGAATGTCAACTTCAAACATCACAAACAGGTCATTCAGTTATTGGGGCTCTCCATCGTGCTCCTGATCCCCTCCATGATTCGTGCGTGGCTCTTGGAGGTGAGGGATCACCCCATTCTCCTTGGGGAAACTGAGTCAGGTTTCTACACCATCACATGTAGCTGCAGTGGCAGCTAACGCAAGTTCTTGAGCTGGTGCTGCTTTTTGTCTTATTCGGACCCTTGATTTGATTAAAATTTGGCTATCGTGTTTTATCTTGCACCACGTGATCTTTTTCACTGTTTGCAATGCCCGTGGAGGAGGAGGAGGAGGACAACAACTGTTTATGGTGGATAGTTGGAATGCTTTGCTCTTTCGGTCACAGTGTGCTTGGAGGAGACCTCTCTGCCTGGCCCAAAAGTTGCCCAGGCTGAATTAAACCTTTGTGGGCTGGTAAATAGGAGCTTCCCAGGCAAATGAATCGAGAAGCAATATTCAGGCATAGGAGGGCTGAGCAGTGCCTTCAGACCCAAAGGGGACAGAGCCAGAACCCCAAGCACCATGATCCCACGGACACCCACCAGAGTGGAGAAAAGTTGGAGAATGAGGAGCTTGGAGCCAAAGTCTTAGAGAAAGCCCCAGGGAAAGAATCTCTCAAGGTCCTTAAGCCAGTGGCAATTCTGACTGAAGCTCTGCTGGCAGATCAGAAGCTTTGAGATGCTCCCCGCTGCAGCCTTGCTTTATTTCTGCTTAAACGCCCCGGACCCGCTCGCAGCCCGGAGCCAAAGGCTTTGTTTTTAATTATTACTATTTTTGAAGCACAACAACTGTTCAGCTTTCAGCAGCCCTGACGGTTTCTTGGTAGAGGTTTTCCATGAGAAAACCTCACCTCCCTCCTGGGATGTCTCCTTGGGCCGCCTTCGCCTCCCGGTTCACCTGCTGCGGTGGCACCGTGCCCGGCTGAGGTCACCCCACGCTTCTGTTTGGGACACGGCTCTGGTTGCTGTGGAAATAGTTAGGGGCCAGGGGGGTGTGGGGAGGGATGCACAGCCTAAAGCCACTTTTCTTTTTTTAATGAGGCAAATCCTGCAGGTGCAAGTCCCTGTTTACGGAGCCCAGCTCCGTGCCAGAGGGGTGTGCGCTCCCCAAACTGGGGTTCCAGCCATCGCTCTCAGCCCAGCTTGGGGCCACGGTGGGAGGTTGACCATCATTTTGTGCCACCATTCAGATATTCCAGTGTTTACTTCCCGCCCCCCCTCTCCCCGGGTCCCTTGCGCTGCTGCTCGGGGGTCTGTCCACATCCCCCTCGATGCCCTGTGACATGTCCTGCTTCGTGGCCGTGCTCTGTCCCCCCTTTGGATCCAGCCCTGGCTCCATTTGGGAAGGTCCCCCCCTCAGGACCCGCCGTTTGCTGGGCTGCCTTCCAGCTCGCCGCAGGAGCCGCCGTCTCCATCAAATGGAGCAAGGATGGTCCAAACAGCTGCAGCGTAGGGTTGGACCCTGTGTGTCTCCCTCTGAGAAAACCTCTCCTCCTCCTCCTCCTCCTCCTGCATATCAATGTGGCTCTCGGGGGACGAAGGCTGGTGGGCTCAGCTGGCAGTGGGGCCGCTCTGGAGGGAGCTCCTGGCAGCCGCCGGCCTCATCTCGGATCCAGGCAAATGGATGATGATTCCCAGGAGCGTGTGTTCCCAGGCTCTGTGCCAGGGGAGATGTGTCCTGCTCTCCTCCCGTCCCCACCCTGGTCACAGAGGGATGTCCCCTTCTGTGTGACCCAGGGTGAGTTTCCTCCCTTCCTCCATTCTAACCTCACGGTTTCTCCGCGCTGAGTTGAGGATGGTCCACCATGATGCTAGAGATGCTCTAGGTGAGGTTTGTTTAGAGTTGTGCTGATGCACTGACCTTCCCCGGTTTGACCTCTAAGCTCAGGTTTGGGTTGTACTGGGACTGACTGAGGAGCTCCCTTCTCCTGAGGACTTCTCAGAGGACACTCAGAGAGTCCCACGTATTGAGTAGGAATTTGAATTCTACCCATGAATGGAGGGAATTGTGGTCAGAGAGCCCAGGGGTCCTTGGTACGTGTCCTTGCGTATGTCGGAGAGCCCGGTGTCCCTCTCTGGATGCTGACACCGAGCTCCTTCCAGACCTGGGACACGGAGCTGGAGGCCTTTGCTCAAGCCTATGCAGAGAAATGCATCTGGGACCACAACAAGGAGAGGGGCCGACGAGGGGAAAACCTCTTCGCTATGGCCCCAACCTTGGACCTGGAGTTCGCAGTGGAAGATTGGAACGCGGAGGAGAAATACTACAACCTGACAACCACCACGTGTCTCCCTGGGCAGATGTGTGGCCACTACACCCAGGTACAGAGCTGGCGGGGTGGAGGGATGGGGTTCTTGGGAAAGGAGCTGTACCAAAGCCCCAGCTCCTCCTAGAGTCTTTGCAAAGGCTGGGGAACCAGGTAGGAATCACAGTGATACGGGGGGACCTGGGCATGGTGCCAACCATGACCAGCCTTTTTGGAGAAGACCTCTTTCAAAGAAGCTCTGCAGCCCTTTGTTGGCTCCTCAGCAGAGCTGGGTTCCAGCAGGTCTTAGGCAGAGATAGGAGGTCTCAGTGTTTCTTCACAGCTTGGGTTGGGAGCAAGGAAGAGTGGAGAAAGTGGTGGTAAATATGAGGAAGGATGGATGGAAGGTTCCCGAACCAAAGCCAAGATGGTGATGCTCTACCTGGGTGGACTTTGTGGTAGAAAAGCTTGGATAAGTGGGCTACAGCCCAAGGCTGGGAAGGTGGCCCAGACAGGGGCAAGGGGACAGGACCCTGGATGCTAAAGCAAGGTGGGGATGTGGGATGTGGGGCACAGAATAGAGATGAGGGGGGCATTGGTGTGGTGACAGAGCAGCCTTCAAGGCCAGGGCCAGATTTCCAACAGGGCATCTGCCCTCACCCAATCCCCTCACCTTCAGCCCTGGTCTTTGCCGTAGGTGGTCTGGGCAAGCACGCATCAGATCGGCTGCGGGTCAAAGTTTTGTGAGAAGATCGAAGGAATTGAAACAGAGGACATGTACCTGCTTGTTTGTAACTATTATCCCCCGTAAGTCCCACGGCTCGCAGGGCTTGGTGTATCTTGGTGGGGTTCCTGTGCTGGAAACGTCCTTCCTTCAGTCCCTGCAGCAGAGCAGGGTTTGGCCTTGTCCAGAAAGAAAAGAAAAGCAATTCCAAGAAAGGCCTTTGTTATCTTGGGTTGGTCACAAAGGAAGGAAGGGTTGTCTGGTGATCCTTGCCCATGATTGTGATTGCCGAGGTCTGGTCCAGCTCCTGGCACAGACCTGGGGAGGGGGCACCCCCCCGAGAGCCACCCAAGGCTGATGCTGAAGGTACAACCCTCAGCTCCCTGCTCCGTGCTTTGTTCTTCCCCACCGGCAGCAGTGGTCACCTGGGGTGGAGAAGGACGTTTGGCCCAGCAGGAAGGGTTGGACGTGGGAGGAGAGGTGGGTGCCCACTTGCAAAGCCCTGGGACCAGCCTTGGGGACCACTTGCTTGGAGCTGGTGAGGCCCACAAGAGCGGCCAGTCGCTGCAGAGATTCTTGGGGCTCTGGTGATTTTTGTCTCTCTTTTGTTCCCACCCCAAGGCCCATCAACAGCTCAGTTCTAGGGGGTGGTGAAGGATCTGGTCCATGGAGCTGAGCTGCCTCCACCGGTTTTGGCAACCTTGGGGTCAAGCCATTGAGCAAACGGCACTGAGTGTCTGTAGCAGGAGACCAAGACCTGGTTTTTCCATTAATCCTGAGTTTTTCCTTGGCTGAGATGTTCCCGTTGAATCAGACCCCCTCTGTGGGATGGGTGTTTCCCCCTCTCCTCACACCTTCTTTTTCTTGGCGTCTTCTGCTTCCAGGGGTAATATGAAAGGCCGAAAGCCCTACAAGGAAGGACCCTCCTGCTCGCAGTGTCCCGAGGGCAGAGTCTGTGTCAACTCCCTGTGTGGTAAGTGCAGCGAAGCAGCACGTGTCCCTTGACTTGGTTGGGGTCCAAGCTTTGAACCTCCCTGGAGCTCTCGGGAAGCCCTGGACCAGCAGTTCCAGGGTTGAGCCATGACACACCAGGCGTGATGGCAGCCCCTAAGCTGCCTCAAGATGAGGAGGATCAGATAAGGACCTTATGGCCCCTTTAGCCAGCAATTGTTCCCCATGAGGATGCCCCTTGAGGGGGCAGGAGGTTGTGTGAGGCAGATGAGGTGTCTCCAGGTTGGGAATCCCAGAGTAGGGGATGGCCCAGAGTGACCTAAGAGGGGTCAGCTGTTGCTTCATCCCCCGGTGGGCTCCTGCTGGCCCTGCTCAGAGCAGGGCATCTGTTGAGGTCCCTGCTCCGGCCCTAACCCACAGCACTTTTCGTCTCTTACCAGAACCCACTGTAGAAGAGACCACTCCAGCCCCTGTGACAACAAAGGCAAGCCCATCCACCCCAACCACAGCCAAACCAGAACCCACGACACCAGTGCCCACCACGACCACAGCCAAACCAGA
>QJSC01029019.1:67829-94305 GCA_003697955.1 Calidris pygmaea | reverse complement strand
ACTACGGCCAAGCCAACACCTGCCACACCAAAACCCACCACCTCTACCACTACAGCCACCACCCCAAAACCCACCACAACGGCCAAGCCAGCACCCACCACAAACACCACAACGGCCAAGCCAGCACCCACCACCCCAAAATCCACCACAACCACCGCTACAGGCAAGCCAACACCCACCACTATGGCCAAACCAGCACCCACCACACCAAAACCCATCACCACCACCACCACAACAGCCAAGCCAGCACCCACCACACCAACACCCACCGCCACCACCACAACAGCCAAGCCAGCACCCACCACACCAAAACCCACCACAACTGTGGCTAAGCCAAAACCTGCCACATCCAAGCCAACACCCACCACACCAACACCTACCACCACTACAGCCAAGCCAACACCTGCCTTTACAGCATCAGCAAAGCCAAAACTCACCACTACAACATCAGCACCTACTACAACGGCAAAGACAGAGCCAAAAATTGCCACAACCACAAAGCCAGAGCCCACTGAAACAGAAAGACATGATCCTACAGAGGCAACTGGCCTAACTCTTTCCTTTGAGCCCACATTAGACCTGGATTATAAAGTATCTCCAGAAGTAGATACTGGAGAGCCTGTTAGTCCCTTAACTACAGAGGATCCAGCCTTGTTAGAAAGCGTGGGCACAGCCTTCAGCCCCAGATCAGTCCCAGGAACAGATAAAGGTGTCAAAGAGGATGGGAAAGAGAAATCAGCCTTTTCCAGTCCATCTCCATCCCTCAGCCAAATAGTTCCAGAGTCCAAGTTAGGTTTCAATAAAACTGAGCTCATAATGCCCTCAAAGTCAGTGGTCTTCAGCCCTGAAGAGCCCACCTTCTTGCGCTTAACATCATCTTCCAAAGAAAAAAAAGGGAAGAGCCCTGCTTTCCAGACCTCCCTCTCAGGTAAGGAACTTGTGGAGTCTGTCCTGGCATGGACACTCAGACGTTCAGTGATCCCCAAGCAGCATGGAGAGTGCTTGGGAGGAACCAGTATCAAGCTGGTCCTTTGGATCCTCCTCTCGTATGTGGCACCAACCCTTTTCCTCACTCTTTCCTCTAGCACTGAAGGGGGCCAGTTGGATGTCTTGTGTGTGAAGCATGGTTTTGTTTCCAGCCTGCTCCCCGTTAACCCACCAGTTCTGTCACGCCTCGTGGTGTCTTGGTGCACGTCACCTGCATGAGCGCGAGTTTCTCTTTTGCCCAGATCTTCCCCTCTAACTCCATGTTTTCTTCTCTTCTGCCAGCAGGTGCCCTGGACACTGAGGAACTGGAGACAAACTCAGACCAGAAAAGCATGGATCAGCCCACGGCCGGAGCACCCAGTACCTCCTTGGGGCTTTCACTCTTCCTCCTACCTGGTGTCATCCTGGTGGCCCTTCTGCTTTGAATGGTCTTTCTCAGCTGTCCCTGCACCAGTCACCAAGGCTTCTTCAGCACTGGTTGTTCCACAACCCTGGTAGGCTTGGGAGACACCATGGATGATTCAGGTTGACACGCTCTCTTCTTATGCTGCCTTATTTGCTCTGACCCCGACGAGCCCAAGGCAGCTGGCAGTCCCATGGAAACTTGGTCCCCTTCCTGAGGAGACCCAAGGGCAGGAGGGTGTCTGGTGACCTTGGACACTTCTCCTTTCTTCCTGGCCAGCCTGGGCTTCTGGTCCCATTTCCAAACTGGAGGTGATGAGCTGTCCCACCCACCTGTGTGGCTGGCGGGCCCCGCCGCACCAAGTCCCCGAGGAAAGCCGAATGGCTTGGAAAACCAAGTGGGGATGAGACGTGGTCGTTGGTTTTGGCGTTTGTAGATGAGATGTTGGGGGGGGGGGTTGGCATTTGTCAGGACAAGTTTCTAACAAAAATGCGCTTTCCCCCTCTTGATGTGTTTGTCTCTATTTTGGAGAAGTTTCTTCCTTCCATGTCCAAGAAGAGCAGCTTTTTTTCTCCCACAGGAGAGGATTTCTACTTCCTTCCTGGTTCTGGTACAGCTGTGGCCAGAACTACCCAAATCTGCTCCTTTCTCCTCCTCATGCCTCTGCAACCCTTTGTCCTCCTCTCTGCCACCTGTACCTATTCCACAGTTAGTCCATTGCCATGACCTGATTTTACGCGTGTGCCTGCACCCGTGTGCGCGCACAGAAGAAAAACCCTCAGTGTTAAAGAGGCTCCTTCATCCAGCTTCCTTCTGCATGGCTTCCTTCTTTGCATAACTTAAGTGTAGTTGAATTTAGATCCCGATCCCGGTTGATGTATATTTTGCGTGTGGTGGAACCTGGTCCAGGAGAAACAAGTCATCGCGTGCACTGGTGCAAACTGAGCTCCAGAGAGCCAAGTGGATGATGTTAGAAGTTACTGGTGGTTCCAGGACTTGTTGGAGGAGTGATTTGGTTGTCTGGGACACTGTGTGTTTTATTCCTCCATGTCCTTCACCTGAGGTTTCCCAGAAAGGTGTGTTAAATAAGTGAGAAGCTTTGCAGAGCGGTGGAAGGGACTAGGAGACATAGTCCCTCCTCTGGCTGTAGCATCCTTTGGTTTCTTAAACAGAGGAGGTGGAGAATGACCTAAAGACCAATACTCGTGTCTTCCCCTGTGACGCTGTGTCCTGTGCATCCCCAGAGCGTGCACTGAATAAATCCTGTTGTGAAAGTCTCTTGTGGGGCGTGCGGTGTCTCCCTGGGGGACCTGGAGGCCGAGGGTCTGCATATTCCATCTGTAAATTCCTCCTGATGGTGTCCTTAGATGGAACTGCTAAAAGACAACGTGGCTCCTGGGGTTGCTAAAGGGGTTTTTTTTTTGGCTTCCCAAAAGCATCCGGGGGCTGGTTTTCACAAGGTTGCAACATTCATATTTTTAAGCCCGTGCAAAAAGCAGCAGGAGGAGGAGACTGAGGATGACGTAGGGAATATTCCCCGAGTGCAGAGCAAAAATGTGTCCCCACCAGGAATGCTCAGGCAAGGAAAGCAAGAGGAAGAGAGCTCGGAGCAAAAAAAAAAAACATCAAAACTGGGGCTGGAGCCCTTCTGTTTTGAGAGACCCAGCAGCCATCCTCTCCCCACCCCCAAACACACACTTTTTTATCTTTGCAGCAAAGAAAGAAGTTAAATGTGAGCGTGTGTCCCCAGATCCTGTGTTTCTGCAGCGTTTTCACTGCAGAACGTCACCAGCCGCCAGCAGCACGGGGAAGAAAAGGGACAAACTCACAGCACGGGAGCCAGGCTGGGGTCGGACCTTTGCTTTTGGCTTTTTTCCCCGTCCTTCTGCCCCTGCGGCTCCGCGTTTCCCTTCTCCCCCAAACCCTGCTGCGGGAGCCCAGCGGCACCAGTTCTCTGGCAGGAAAACCAGCTGCCATCGGGGTTGTTTCAGGTCACGGTCACGGCCGTCCCTGCTGGACGGTGACCGGCAGATGGCAGTGGGAGAGACACCGCAGAGAACTGGGCAGCCCCGAACTCGCTACGCGGAACCCTGCCGAGAGTCCAGGGCTTTATTTAATCACAGCCCTCAGATGTAGTTAAGAATCAGATTAAAAATAACCTCCTGCCCAGGTGCCATGGCTGCGGGCTGAGCTCCTCCTGCCGAGCTGCTTTTGGGGGAAAAAAAAGCCAGTTTGGGGTTAGGGAGAATGATAGAAAAACATCTATTTCTATGCTGTATTTCTACAGGGAGCGGCTATTGTTGGGCTGTTGTAAGGGATGGAGCTGGGAGGGCACTTCATGACCCTGACTTTTTTTGCATCAGGGTGAAGGGGACTGTGGCATTAATTCCCTGTAAGCAATAAAAGGAGCAGAAAAGCATTTCTCCTCCCAGCAAAAACCAGGGCATTTGGTCAACACCTGATTTTTTTGCAGCACTGGATCCCCCCACCCTGCTGGGAGCCGTGATGGAGCTGGGAACAGCGGTGCTGCTGATTAACAGCGTTAATAGCAGAAGCCCATCAACATAATTCTAGGATTTAAATATTTTTATCAGGATTTGGGGGCTAGTGACCCTTCTTAAAAACTGTTGAGTTTTGTTTTCTTTAAGGGTTTGACTTCTGGAGACACGTGGTTGTGCAAGGACCTATTTAGAGAGTTCCTTGTAACAGAAAACTTAAAACCAGAGAGCAAATCCCCTTCCCCCCCAACCCCAGGACCAGGGGCTGAGCCCTGCCACCACGGGCATTCGGGTTGGGTTGATTTAATCCTAAATTAGAGGGATTTAGGGAAGGAGACCACATGGCAGGGACAGGATATGGCACACAGAGGAGGACATAAATCGTTCAAGGGATAATTTTGCAGCATTTCCACTCCATTTCTGGGGTTGGCATGAGGGATGGAGGCTCTGGCATCAGGGTGACATGACGGGCAGCTTCTTGAGGGGGGGGAAAGGAGCCAAGACCCTGGCAAAGATGCTGCTGGGCCCTGGCAGCCCCACAGTGTGGTGGGAGGAGGCACTTAACCATCAGCTGTGGTCAGTTGAGCTAAAATTATGGGATTTGTGGTGTTTCTAAGGCTTGGCTGCTGCATTAGCCCCACCTGCCTGGTTCCTCCCCCAACCTCAGGCCCCCTTTCCCAGCAGGGAGAGGGATGTCCCTGCTGCAGGTTGAGAGGCTGCTGAGCTCCATGCTCCTGAAGCTGCCCTGGACACGGTGAGTGGGAAGGGTTGGGGCACATAAGTGCTCCATCTCGGGGGACCTGTAACTGGGGACGTGCCATGAGTAGGTCCAACCGGCTGCCCAGTGTCCCCTCTGGGTATCTGGGCTGAAAGCGCTCTCATCCCCCAGTGTCCCCAGGGGTCCCAGCGGGGACCCACCTTTCTCCTTCTTGTTTCCTGGCTGGCTTTTTGCCTGGGTGCTGAGACATGCCCGGGTGTCCTGGAGTTAGGCAGGTGTCCCCAATATCCGTAGTTATAAGCTTAAACAAGATGCCAACCCTCCTCCTGGGCAGAGGCTGCCCTTTCCCAAATACCAGGAAGCGATAGAGAAAGTAAACGTTGCCTTGGCAGGTTTCTGAGCCCTAGCTGTGATTTATTGGAGACAAGGTGATGGGTTAGTGGAGCCTGGAAGTCCCGGTGTTCTCCCATTGCTGGTATCAGAGCTATAAATAAGTTTATAGTGAGGGCTCTCCAAGCCCAACCTGCAGCCCTTGAGCTGACCGAGGGTGAGGAAGAGGCTCAGGGCTTTGGGACAGGACTGGGGTTGGCCCAGGGGAGCACCTACCCACAGCCCGAACGGATGGTCTCCGCTCCCACCCCCATCTGCCCCACATCCTCGCTGTGTCCTGGCTGAGGCTTCCCCTTCCATGCTCAGGATTTTGGTCAAACAGAGAACTTGGTCAGTGACTCACCATCAGGAACGCTGGCCACCCCTCCAGAGGTCCCAATTCACCAGCCAAGCTCACTTCAAGGCAGTAAAAAGACATTGGTGTTTTGTTTTGTTTTTTTTTTTAAAAAGTCAAAACAAGTTTATTTTCACAAGAGAATATCTCCAGTAATATTTTATTCATGGCTTCCAGCTCACGCGGTTTCACTGCTTGAGTTTCTCTGCATTAACATCAGTGCAATGGAGGGGGACTGAACCAAATTCCTCTGAGACACACGGGATTAGTTCTTTTCCAGGGGATACCTCTTAAATACAAAGTGGCTGTGCCACTCTGTTCCCATGCTTGGGGTGCTATTTTGGTACCTTCCAAGCAATTTGTGGGTAGGAGTCCTGCCCCTCAGCGAGCAGTGAGAGGATAATAATGCATCTGAGAAGGACCAGGCTGTAGTTTTGCACAGCGAGTCGCCAGGATGGCTGAAGAGCCAGATTTATGGCGATGGGACTGCATTCCTTTGCTTCTCGACACTGCGGCATCCCCACCCACCAGCTGTGGCCCAGCCTGAGGAAATCACATCCCTGTTTCTCGCTGGAGCTACGCCCCATCCCAAGGAGCAGAGGAGCCCTTAACCACGCTGCTTCATTTTGGGGGAGCCCCACGGCCCTGCCAGCCAGGTCTCTGGGTCTCCCTGTGCATTTGCTCCAGGGTGGAATTTGAGGGCTCAGATTCCTTTTGGCAGCTCTCTTCCTCCCACTTCATCCGAGAAGGTGTGCTCCGCTTGCCCCCGCTGCCCAACATCTTGGATCTCCCACGTCTCCCTGACAGGGAGATGGGGGTGATAACGGCCCGAGATGTCCTTCGGTCACAAAGAACCCATGCAGCCCCTCATCGTGTTACAGCTCCGCTCGCGGCCCTGAGCCTACTCACTGCGGAACGGGGCAGAGGGATAGTCCCATCTGCTCCTAAGAAAGAGAAGAAATAGCAATTCCCCATTCCTTGACCAGTGCCAGAGCTCTGAAGGTTGCTGTCTTCTCAGACACCTTCTGTCAGAGGGCAGCGCTACCTGCCTGGGAGAACCCAGAAGGACTAGGACTCGCTCCCTTTGGCTCATGTCTCTTCCTGACCTGTCTCCCCTCCAGGACAGGGTGTTAATTGGAATCGTTGGCTTATTCTATGTAAATACACAGGCGCCCTAATCTCCTCGCCAGGGTTTGCATATGAGGGAGTAAGGTTGATATGGATTATCAAACCAGACCCACCCTCTGACTCTATACCACGGGAGAGCTGGGGCCTTGGCCAAAACAGAATGTACTTCCTGAGCAGGGGCCAAGCAGCCAAATCTGAGCAGCTCCCGGGGCTTCGAGTCCACAGGCTGACCTTGCTCCTGGATCTAGTTCTTAACCCAAGCTTCAGAGTTAGGTGCAAAAAAAGCTTAAATCACAAGCTCGAATCTATCCTCTTTGGACCAAAGTATCTGCTCCCCTCCAGACTTGAGGACAGACCAGAAAGGAACAGCACACTTGAGCCCATCTCCTGCCAAAAAAGCACAGAACTGAGCCCCGGGAAGTGAAGCACCAGCTCATTTCATGGTTTCTCTTGCACCCACTAAACAGAGAGGTAGGTTTTCTGTGAGCAGGTGGCTCCACGCACAGAGCAGTCCCTGGAGGAATGCAATCCTGGATGCTGCAAGAGAAGACCCACCGAGTCGTTCAACAAACACCACGCCGTGTTTTGGGATCCTCAAAAGAAAGAAATGATGCCTCAGGAGCTCTGTGGCTGAGCCAGTCCTCTGGTGGCTTTGCTGCTCTTTAAGGAAGGCAATAGACTGTATAGTTATCACCTGAAATGGGATAAAATCCCTCCCACCAAACTATACAACCTACTACCTCACCTCCACAGAGCAGGACTGAGCTCTCGCCCGATTCGCGGCTGAATCGCTGGCTTTGCATTAGACTTGCAGCAGCCGCCTCCGTGCTTGGTGTGGGAATAGACGACGAGAACAAGAACCGAAGACCTGACTGTCTCCTTAGGAAAGACAGTAGATTGTATAGTTAGCTCAAAGGGAGGATCGGGCTCCACAACTATTCAATCTACTACCTCAGCCTCAAGGACAGCTTGGGACCATGGCAGTCTGTGGCAATGAGACGATCCTCGTCCCGGTGTCGGCTGCTCCGCGGCTCCTGTGAAGAGAAAGGCAGGAAAAATCATCAGACTTCATGGTGTTAGGGAAAAAGGAGTCTCATACCCAACCTCCTTTCCTTCTTTAAACCTCCTGTGGTCCGCTTGGGCTATACTTTATCCTTGGCAATCGCACTGGCTGCAAACTTTATGCACCTGAGGGCTTACGGTGGCGGCAGCCCTCCCCTTTGAACCCGGGGCCATGCGTGCAGAGAGCACGTCCCTCCCGAGGCTGCAGTCGGACGCAGCCAGGCTGACCTCACCTCGAGCACACAGCCTATCTAGAACAAACCTGCCACACCAGATAAGAGAATCCATCAATTTAGCTGCCGGGCACTCCAGGGAATTGAGCAGATTAGAAATAACTGAGTACAAGGAAGCTTTTAGGCTGCAAATGTAATCGTATCGAGTACATCAAGGCAGATCTCATTTCCTAAACAAATGAGCGCAACATGCAGGCTCGGTGTCCCTTTAATGCTACAGCTCAACCAGGCAATATTAGCATGGATCTGAGACAGGCTGGCTTCCCCCCGGGCCCTTGGCTCACCCTCTGAGACTCTGTCATTCTCTCTACACCCAAATACAGACACGAGGTATTAAGTTGGTAGTTTAAAAGAGACACGTGAGGTTCTTGTGCAGGGAGAAAGAATCCCCCTGGAAGGTTAAAAAAAGTCATAGCAAACAGGGAGCCCCCAGTATCACGTTGAGCAGGCAGCATGTGTGGCTCAGCAGAGACCTGAGGGAGGACTTGCCACCAGAGCTGGGCAGGAAGGTCCCCAGGTCCCCCCCAAACATCTGTGGAGCGTTTTTGAGGGAGAGGCACAAGTGCCCAAAGGGACAAAGGCTGCCCAGTGCTTTGTGCTTCCACAGCCAACAGGCAGCAGCCTGAATCATGGAACGATACGGGGGTTGGAAGGGACCTCTGGAGATCATCCAGTCCAACCCCCGCCTTGCCAGAGCAGGTCCACCCAGAGCAGGTTGCACAGGAACGTGTCCAGGTGGGTTTGGAATGTCTCCAGAGAAGGAGACTCCACCACCTCTCAGGGCAGCCTCCTCCAGGGCTCTGCCACCCTCAAAGTGAAGAAGTTCCTCCTCATGTTTAGATGGAACTTCTTATGTTCAAGTTTGTGCCCATTTCCTCTTGTCCTGTCACTGGGCATCGCTGAAAAAAAACTGGCCCCATCCTCCTGACACCCACCCTTTAAGTATTTATAGGCATTGATCAGACTCCCCCTCAGCCTTCTCTTCTCCAGACATATAAGTGAGATCCCCACGATTTGGTGAACTGTAGTAGCTGGGACCCTTGAGGTGGGACTTCAGGGTGGGCTGGGGTACAAGGATATCTTTGCAGCAAGGTGTGGAATGTTCCCCTGTTCCTTTGCAGAGCTCTCCAGAAGTCCTTCTCGCTGGCATTCAGCACGCTCCAGGTAATTCTCTTAATTTCCTTTGACAAACTCAGCCTTCACAAGGGATGACCTACTGTGCCCAGCCATCTGGCCAGGCCTCTCCCGGCGTGATGGAGTATAAAAAACGTCAAAAAATCAATGTTGCAGGACTGATTTCTATAGCATTTAAGAACACAGCCCATCCACGCTGCCAAGTGCCTTGCATTCCAAACAGCCTTCTGATGGGCAATGTTATTTTTCCTGGTTTATTGGCATAAAAAGTGGTGCCCAGAGGTTGCACATCCCTCCTTAACACGTGCAGCACCAGCCAGAGCTTCACTGAGGTTACAGTCGGGCTCAAAGGTCCATCCCGTCTGACACAGGCCACTCTGCCTCCTCAGGGACAGAAGTAGTGGTTACATACTAAAGTGTTTCAGCTTCCCAAAAATCAAGCTGGTGCCACAGGCATCAACCAGAAGGGACTGTGGTGGCAAGAAGGCCAGTGGTCACTGCAATGGTAGAGGAGCAGGAGGTGGGTGGCCCCAGCGGCCACATCAGGTGATACATAGAGTAGAGGACGCGCAGCTTCTCCAAAGAGATTCTTTGCAATTAACCTGGAGGGACAATTTCTCCTTATTCCCAATCTGGTGTCTTACATCATTTTAAGCACATAAGCAAGATGTATAGAGCAGGCATTT
Source organism: Calidris pygmaea (assembly GCA_003697955.1). NCBI lineage: Eukaryota > Metazoa > Chordata > Aves > Charadriiformes > Scolopacidae > Calidris > Calidris pygmaea. Next base: position 84,732 of record QJSC01029019.1, on the reverse strand, counting down.
AAAAGGCCACTCTTGAAATCACTGCAGAGAAGAGGTGTTCGGGTCAGTCTCAAGCTGTGGGTGGGAAATTACATTAAACAACTTCTAGTTCACATAGATCTAATTATATACAGAAAAAAAAATCCTTCTGACTTCTATAAGTAATCCTGAAAACAGGAGATTTAATTATTATAATTGTCTTAATGAGCATAGGTTTCGGGAATACCCAGCTGCTGACTCTGCAGTCCTGATCTTGCCAGGATCTGTGAAGAAAGGAGTCAAAACAGGAGGATTTAGAGATACGATGCCTGGTAAGGATCACTACGACCATTTCATCCTTAGTATCCCTGTCACGTTTGTTTGTGCTATACAATACCACAAACAATACTATACAAATTCCAACAACAGCAAGCCCCTCTCCTGGATGGCTTGTAGTCTACACCGCCAAGACAAAAGATAGGGAAAGAAGGAGGAGCAGAGAGGTGACCACATTTGCCAAAGATTGCCCAGCAAATCCATGGAACCAGCCTTGGGAAGTCCTGCTCCAGCCTCTGGTGGCACTTGTCTGGGCCAGCCCAGGTGGGTTGGGACAGGTCGATATCCACCTCTCCCTCTGTCTTTGACAGAGAGGGAAAGAGTGATGTTCCCTTTTAATATCTGCAGGAGACTCACAGATCCTGGGAGAGAGAAGATCACACGCATCCTGGATAACAGCTCAATGGTAAAACCCCCCCTGGGGTTTCACAAAGAGCCGTTATGAATTAGTCATATATCCACACAGCCACAAGATTGGTGCAAACGCCGTATCTACTGAGATTCTCAGCAAAAATCCCACGGCAATCGCCGAAGCGAGCTGCCTTCCAGCTCTGCCCTGCTCTCCAGACACCAAGCCTTCCCTCCGAGCACACCCCTGCTGAAGCACGAGATTTACAAGTGCCTGAATGTGATGTAGCCATGCAAAATTCTGGATAAAATACCCAACAGGGTCTGCAGGGGTCAGAAGCCTCTACCCCAGAGCCACTCGCTGCCTTTTTAGTTATTTAAGTCCACTTCTGGAAGATTTTTGGATACTTGGCTGCTAAGAACTGGACCTCCTTGAAAAACACCATTTTTCATGCAGCCCTTAAGGTAGTGGCACCGCAATTTTCCCCTTCCAGATTCCTATGACTCCTTCAAAATTAGCCAAATTTGATTTTTGTGAAGAAGCAGGGTCAGTCTCTGTGAGAGACTGCAGGAAGGTCCCCGTGCTCAGCGTGTGCCACCGCACAGTCCTGCTGTCTCGAGGTGCTTGGAGGGGTGAGGAAAATTGGCAGATAAAGGATTAATATGTTCCTTCACAGCAAGATCCTCCAGGCTGGCAAAAAAATGGCATTTCCAGTCCAGCTTTCAGCTCGTTTTGGGGAGGGAGAGGTGACCTACAACTGTTCTTCGGTTCGCAGGGCTCAGGGTGGCTCGTGATGACCCCAAGATGACGTTCCCTCCTAAATTTCAACCTATCTGCAGCCCAAAGATGCCCGAGCACGGCCAAGTCTCTACCTTTAAAACAGGGAGGCACGGAGCCCGCCTCGGAGAGTAGCTGGAAAGGCTCCGAAGCTTTGAGGAGCTGATCTGGTTTATTAAGGAGCACTGAATGAAATGGAGGGGGGGGAGGGAGGAGGGAGGAGGAAACCATAAAACAACAAAGTCGCTCCTTTAAAAGCAGACACTGCTTTTCAGTCTTTGTATAGCCGCGGTCCCGCGCGTCGGTGCCAAAACGTGCCGGGGACAGGCAGGGCTTCTCAGTGGGAAATCAGGGCCCTGCGTCCCTGAGAGGCTTTTCAGCCTCCCCAAGGACGGGCTGGACTGGGGCAGAAGCGGCCCTGGCCAAGGCGAAGCCTGCCAGCAGCCAGCCGGCTGCCTTGGCACAAAATGGCTGACCGTCGGCCATTTTGTTTCCTTAGCTTTGCCCGTAGGGAAACCGGTCGTGACTTCACCTCCCTCGCCCCACCGCGTTGCTGGAGTGGCAAGTAATATGCAAACAGGCCCCCCAGAAATAAAAAATCCAACTCAAAACACGCAGAAATGAAAAGAGGTGGGGAACATTTTCAGTAGCTCCCCAACGTTGCCGAGATGTGCATCCACATACAGTGCCGCTCAGAGCCGCGCGACTCCGCTGGCCAGCAGCGAGGAACCCGCTCAGAGAAAAAGCAGTAAATGGCCCCAAAAAACATCTTGAACACACCCCGTGCCATTGGAAAGCAAAAAATTGACATTTGCCAAACTAGCCACAAGGACAAGTTGCTTTTAACTTCTCACAGGCCGGGTGAACCTCCCGGAAAAACAAGGCCAGCCATCTTCCCCGACACCCCACCCTGGAGTCGATATTAAAATATCACCCTTCGAAAGAGTTAATCAAAGGTACTGCAAATAGGCAAAGGGAAATGGAAGTAAAAATATTTAAAGTTAATTCCTGCAACAGCCCCGGTGTCTCAGCAATGCTTTTCCTCCATGCTCTTTTAATGACGTAGGTAGTTTTTCATATCAACATTGCCGTAGCATTTGTTTATTATTAAACAATTACTAGGTATCTTAGTAAATAGCTACTCATCTGTTAGGGGCTGTCTCAAGTCCTTTCAGATGGTTATAAACATCTGGATCATCATTAATGAATCTCGTATTGTTATTTATAATACAGGCATCTGTAACCTGCTTGTTATACAACTTATCTTTTATTAACCCTTCAAAAATCCGTTATTAAAGGTGGCCACAAACGTAACGGTTTTTCTAAATGTTCGTGTATTTTCCTTGTAAATTAGCATATAATTTACACTCTCCTGAAGGAAAAAAAAATCCCAGAATATTTGTCATTAAACTGAAACAGGCGTTACTGATATTTCATAGGCTAATTTCTCCAAAATATTAAAAATCAAGAGATATAAGAGAAAAGACATCTTGTTGGTTTATTTTTACCTGCTCCATACTCAATTCCATAGGTTAACTCAAAAATCTAAAGAAAGACAATCCTTCCCTGGCATACTCTATAAAACTCTTCCATTAATACTGATTTCCTTCTCGATGCTCAGTCCAAAAGCTGCTCACCAAAGGTGCGCAGGTAACGTCCACCCCGAACGTAGATTTGGACTAAAAACATTTAATTTACGACACGAACCGCCCTCCCAGCACCCACCCATGCCGCCCCGGCACCGGGACCACCGTCACCCGTGCGATTCTCCACGTTGCCTGTCTGTAAGCAAGCCGAGCAGACATGGAGGCAAATACCTTTCTGTGCAAGAAAAGCGATTTCCCCTCTTTCTGCTCTCCTTCCCGACTCCTCTCGGAAAGTCTCTGCGTCTTTCCAGATGTCCGGGCAGCCCCTCAAGGAAAGGTGGGATGATCACCCCAACACCGATGCCTTATGAGAGCCCGATCCCCCCCGACATCATGCCACTGGACAAAGATCTGTTCCTCCCATCGGCCGTGAACGAAGAGACGTGACTACTAACTCCAAGACATCCAGGCTACCGAAGGAAATGCAGAATCACTTTAAAAAAAAAAAAAAAAGGGGGAAAAAAAAAAAAAGGCTTTTATTTGGCGCATGTTCTGGTATTTTTGCCCTGCTTCTGCGCAAAATTGTATGGTAACGCCACCAAGTTCCCTTAAACTTTCAAGGCGTGTTACTGTTGATGGCGTCTGGGTTGTGTATCACACCTTAACGTGTGCGGGATACACACCCCGGTGCAACAAACGACTCGTTACCACAGCACAGCTCCGTCCTCCTAGGAAAAGCAAGGGCGAAAGAAGCCAAGAACAGCTATTTCTTTTAATATTTAAATGAAGTTTTTGTACTCCCGAGGTGAAAACTTTCAAGGCAACAAGGCAATAAACAAACCAAACCAAACCAAAAAAAAAAAAAATCCCTAAAATAAATCCTCCGGATCGCATCGGCTAAATCCAGGCACTGCCAGATCACTGGCAAGGTCGCATTTTATATTCACCAAAAAACAAGAGGACACACAACAGGTTAAAATGCTACCGTCCGGCAATGACCGGCTCTAATCATACCAAGCCGATGTGTAAAACCATCCGCCTGTCCAAAAACAAATTAGACAACAGTGCTCTCTGGTACTTTATAAATACAGAAGAAAGGAGGGCTGTTTTATTGAATATAGCGAACAAACCTTTCCGTCCGGCTATACCCTGCAGCCCCGCGGCTCTGCATGCACCGAGTAGCCTTACGCTGCTAATACAAAAGCTCAGTTTGGCAATTCCAGGCATTTTCAGGGCTCAACATACGCCAAAACTACCCACTCTCTGCCTCTGACTTTGGTCTCGTTCCAAAAGGTCCTTTTTTTTTTTTTTTTCTTTTTTTTTTTTTTTCTCTCTCTCTCGCTACAGCCGGTGCCACGTCGAGACGGGAGAGTTGGGCTCGAACATGGCCGCAGCCTCCAAAAAAGAGCCAAGTCCCAGCGTCCTGGCTTCTTCCCCCTTCCAGACGGAAAACAAAATGGCCATGCAGCAGCCATTTTGTTTGCTGCGGGATGGGAGGGAGAAGGGAAGGGAAGGGAGGGGAGGCGCAGGCCGGGAGGGAAGGATGAAGGGGGGGAGAGGGAGGGAGAGGGGAGGGCGTCGATTCGGCAGGAACCCAAAAAAGCTCCGCGGTGATGCCTGGCCACGTCCTCCCTTCCTCCCACCGGGACCGAGCGGGTCCTGCCCCACCACGGGACCCATGCGGAGGGATGGACATGGGGGTCGGCTTTTCCAGCCTTCCCAGGATGGTTGAGCCTGGGAGCCTGAGGTGCCCAGCCTGAAGGGGGTTATGCTTCCTTCCCTGGGATCGGCTGGCACCTCCGTCCTCCCCCCTGGCACCGGCCGGCTCCTGCCCGGCCACCGCCGGTACCGCTGGGCTCTGCTGGAGCTCCCGGTGGGAAACCCGATGGCGGAAACCAGCCCGGGAACGTCAAACTCCTGAACTTCCCTGGGCAGGAAACGGCGTAAATAACACCCGCGGGGAGGGGGAGAGGAACCCGGAGCAGGCCTTGGGGACGGCGGCTCGGAGGCAGCATGGCCTCCACAACCAGGATCCTAACAGCATCTGCGGTGAGGAGTGAGCTGAGGTTTCTTTGCTCCTCAGAAACCGGGCAGCATGGCCGAGGCCCCTGCGGGGTCCATGATGCCTCCCCGCTCTCAAGCACACCCAGGATAGTGCCGGTGGCTGCCTGCTACCAGCCATAACGTGGGGACAGGTCTGTCCCCATCCCTGCGAGCACGCCGAGGACGGCACTAAGCCACACTGAGCACTCAGCCCTGCCAGCCCAGAGACTACCTGTCTCTCTCCAGCATCTCACAAACTCCATGACTTTTATCCTTCTTTCTGCCCTTCCATGGACCAACACAACTGCCCAGCCGGACAGCACGGCTACGACTTGAGGGACCGGAGGAGCATGGGGTGAAACCCCCTCCACCCTCTTCTCCCTAGAGCGCAGAGCTGAGCTCCTAGTGAGCAGCCTTCATGAAGAAGCCAACAAGCTGCTGAGATGAAGCCACCACAGAAGCTCCACCACAGAATTGAAGTCCCTTCAAGTCCTGACCGAAACCAGACAAGATATTTTTAGAGCAGGGCAAGCACCTTACAACCTTGTGTGACAGTATCCAGCATGGGAAGACCCTTAGGAGCACACAAAGCAAACACCTCCTGGGCTTTCTGCTTCTGTAGGCGAGACAAGCGGTGAAAATCAGGACTTTCCCAGGATTTAGGACGGGTAAGAGCTCCCAGTTACAAGCCCTATCCCCTAAGGACGCAGGGAACTGGAAATGCCAAGACCTAGAACAGTTTTGAAGCCGTTACAGCTCTTGTAGGAAAATCCTATAAGGAAGGTTGTTAATTGGACAAAGCACTTTGTGACATATTCATGTGGGATAAATTTCAGTGCTGGAGGCTGGACCTGCCAAGCTTTATCTAGGCAGCGGGGAGGGCAAGTTCCTTGCAAAGTAATTCAGAGCAGAAACATAATGGCAACATCTTAAATTATCCCGTGAAGAAACGTAAAATCTTAAGATTTTTTTTTTTTTTTTAATAACCCCTATTCCTCACTACCTGATCCTCACCAACTTTCTGCAAAGTAACCTAAGATCTCCAGGTGAGAATTGTTACGGATGTATTGTATTGCTTAGTAATTTGCTGTGATTGATTAGTCCCTGAAAATAAGCATCACCTTTATCAAGTGCCTGCCGGCCCTAACTTCAGTGGGCTTGGTGGGGAGCTGTGCAACCTCAGAGGTAGGTTTGTGTGCTTTATATTAACCTTGTAATTTGGGAAATTTGAAGGTATATGAGAAATCCAAGTCCAGTTTATTTTAATGGGATTTGGGAAGGCAAAGCTCACTTGAAAAGCCCAGCCTTTGTACTGAAAGAATATTGCATTTCTTGTGCAATGCTCTTCCAGGAGAAACATCAAGGCAGCTCCCAGAACAAAGACCAAAGGTGCCTGTAGCAATAGATCAATGGCCATGTGCAGCGTGTCAGCTTGAAGCTGGGAATGAGAAACAGCTTTGGCTGCTCTGACACCAATACCCTTTTTGAGAAAAACCCTGACAAACTGAGGAACTTTATTTTTATCCTTATTCTAAGTGAAAACTTAGTATGACCAGGGCAGGGCAAGATGCAACACAGGGTGTTTTGCCTTTCCTGGTAACAGAGCCCTAGGATCAGCTGGGCAGCACCTTCCTGGTGGGTCCTGAGATGGAGCAATAAGGGATTAGGAACACACGTGGGGCTGGGATTGCTGAAGATATCAATAGCCTCCACAAAATCACATATAGTCCTTCAGCAATAGTTGCTTATTTCATATATATTAGTCAAATGTGGGGGTGCACAGGGTGAAAGATGAGAGTAAGAGTAAATAAGAGAGAGCAAGCGCTCAGAAGGGCTATTATCGCGGAGGGGAAGGGGCGAGCAAGGGAAGAAGATAAAGAATTTTTGTGGACCTGGGTTACTGAGAGAGCTGAGGTGGTTTGTGTGAGGAGAGGGAGGTGTGAATACGATTGAAATGCTGGAGCTTTACAAAGGACAAGGGAGGAGGCGCTGAGCAGGGGGATATTTTTGTAGCCTCCAATCTGGGCCGCTGTGGGTTGAGCAAACTGGTGGTAGATTCAGACGTGGTTATGGAGTCCTTTCTACAGGACAAGCCACTTGCTCTTGGTGCTTTCAGCTTCCGGGTGCTGCTGCTGTGGCCTCACTAGAGCTCTCATTCAAGGCACACCATGGACGTTGCTGATCAAGATTCCAGTGTTGTGGAGGGCTCACTGCCTGGGCAAAAGCCAGTCAAAAACCAGCAGCAAAGGACTGGTAAGGCACGTGGACCCATACTCAAGCCCCAGGGGACTCTCTTTCTCAGGGAAATAACCACTGAATGCAGGAGCTGGTGCTCGTTCTTCCACACATACTGGCTGCCAACGATTGTGATCTGATAGGAGGCAGAGCAGAGACTGACTTCGGATCAGGGCTGGGTGGGGAGAACAAGACTCCCGTTTCTGTTTGGGATCAGGGCTTGTGAGAAAGGGTCTGTGATGCCATCATGGGTCGTGCAAGCCAAAGAACTCTATCCTTGTGCTTTAGCTCTATTTTTTTTTTCCTACCACATTGTAAAAGCAGTGGAAATCAGCTGCTCACCATCATGTGTTTGAGTCTGTGGACTTCCTCAGCATCAAAGTTTCCCCTCTGGCTGTTTGCTGGAGTCTCTTCAGGTCTTATCCTTCTGGTCTATTCGCATCCCAGCGAGCCCATACAGACACAGCCCTGCAGTCATCTCTCACGTGCTCTCAACTCCCCACACTGGCCATTTTGCTCCTGGCTTATGAAATTCAGAGTGGATGAAAATGTGAGTAAGAAGGAAAAGGATTTTATTCATTTGTTGATGAGAAAAACTTTCCTTGTGAAGGGGGAGAAATGGCATTAGCTTTTTTTTTTCCTTAGTTGGTACGAGGAAGTGGGTGAATCAAATTGCCTTCTCTGGGTATTTGGGTGGATTCTTTTCTTCTCCAGGCTTGTCCAGTAGTATCTTTCCTTACCAGGCCTGAGCACTCTCTCGGAGTCTTTAAGACTCCTCCATTTCTATCTCAGGAACTATGTACACAAAGCCATAGCAGCAACAACGAAATCATTTGGCAAAGGGAAAAAACCCCAGACTTAACACAGCTGAATTGCTGAGTTCCTGCATCCAGTCTTAGTGAGTCACTTTGCCTCTGTTTCCTCCTTTGGGAGAGAGATACTCCCTACCTGGGATGCTGAGAAGGTTAATTAGTTAATGTACTAATTAACCGAATGTGCTTTGAACAATGGAATTGCTTGAGGCAGTAGATCTCGTGAAGGTCTGAGTCTAATGCTGGCTTTAACAAGGGTGGGCTCCCAGTTCTTATCAGCTGGGACACCTTGCCCTCAGCCAGAGAGAAAAGAATTGAGTTTCTATGCATTATTCATACTGTTGCCACAGCACATCTGAAGCACAAATGGCACACCCAAGCTCTTCCCTGCCTGATTCTCCCACCAAGGATGGAGATGCAGCTGGCTTTCTTCTCACAAACACAGCTCTGGGTCTCTAGACCAAGGAAACGGAGAAATCCAAGCTGGGGTTTTTGGTGACATTGCTAGTCTTTTTGGTCCGTGCCCAGCAGTGACGCACATCCCACCTGGCTCTGGAGGACTGCAGACACCCAAGGCAGTTTCTCCTCCTTCTTCCAGAAGATGGATGGTGGTAGAGAGCACTCTGCCTGCTAAAGTGAGAGCTGGCTTCGCTTTCCACATCATTGGGACCCACCCCAGACTGGATTTGGAGCTGCAGCTGCAATGAATCCCTCAAGCAAACTTTGGCCAGGCCTGAGCTCATCCAAAGGCCATTTCATGCAGCTTCAAGCACCTCCTGTGCTTGAAGAAGAAGGCAACTGAACAGTGAAGTCAAACCCCACAGCGGAGGCTGTAACCTATTTCTGCAAGGTTCCAACAAAGATGTAACCACTGGAGCTGATGGATGTTGTTTGCCTTAGTCAGGCGTGGATACAGCAATCCATCTACAGCCTGTGCTTCACCAGGGTCCCCAAAGTTACCCATTTAGAGTGAGCCTGTCCCCAGGCCATCCTGCGTGGCCTGGATGGAAGGGAAATTGCGACAGTTCGGATTTCTCTGGGAACTGAGAGTGTGCTTTGTAAACGTGAGGCTAAATTCTCCTTCCACACCAGTTCTGCAAGCTCTGAATCTCCGCATCTTCAGCTGGGTTTCTCCCCAGCTGGAAAAGAAAATGCAAGGCAATGTCACAGCCGTTTCTTCTGTGTCACATTTATACAAAGCGGAGGCCTAATCTTAAGAAGCTGAAAATCATAATTAGGCAGGCGAGAACCTACAGTCTGAAAAATGCATCCCTTTTCTCGTCTAGTCTGAGGCGTGTATTGTATTAGACTCTTAAGGGCTGAGCTTTCAGAGCTGCATTTTCAGAAATGAGCTGCTGCTGAAAGCAGGCCCCCTAAAATAAGCAAGATTAGCAAATGTTCCCACCTCCACCAGTTCTGAGGATGACACCAGCAGGCAGATTTTCATCACCCTTTTGGCTGAGCCCTTCTGGAACTGTGGACATATTTTCTACAGGCAAGAGTTCTTTACAAAACTCCCCTTTTCCGACACAGAAACTGTACAGATTCCTAATTGCAGCCAAGTTTGACCACAGATACCATAACACAAATCCATCTCTCTTCCCTCTGTGTTGATGCAAAAAGGCCTTGGAGAAATAAGATCACTATGTCTTTGCTAATTGATGGTGGTGTGTTGGCTTTGACCCATCCTCACTGGGACTGGACTGGCCATCCTCAACTGTCATTTCCCAAAACCAATATTTTTCTGCTTGTTTATCTTCCCTGGCCTTATTTGCACACAGCCACCACCCAAAAACCTCTCTCTGTCCAGGGAGTAGGATTTATTGCCTCTGTTTCAGTAGCAGCAGAACAATGTAGATCCTACGCAAACAAGTACTGCTGTTTTCTTTTGCTTTTCATTTATTCCTTAGTGGTAAATCAGTGCATTCCAAAACAAACAAAAATCAGAAGATTTAGGGCCTAAAGAGCAGTCCAAAGCAATATAATAGGGGCTGAAGACAGGTTGCATTTAGACGTTAAGCAACGAGTACCCCTCAAAAGCAAGTGAAATGTTTAATCTGTGATTGTTTCTGACCAGTGATGACATTTTGTCACTCTGTGCGAACGGCAGAAGCTCAGGTGCCTGGATCACTTAAATCTACGCACAGGAGAGACCTGGGCTGGGCAAATAAGCTGCCCCGGGTAAGGACTCTTTATCTTCCGTAGGTGGACAGCACTGAGTACAATGGATCCCTCAAGACACTCCAACAACCAAATGCGACACCAGTAAGAGTTAATACAACTGCAGGCTCACACAGTTTGAGTTTACAGGACGACAGGGATGGGAATTGTCACACTCAGATTTTTGTCCTGCCTCTGGCACCGCGCTTGACCTTTCAGAAGACCCTGAAGGACCACACAAGCTTCAGCCACTGCATTATGGAAAAGCATCGATCTACACACCAGCTCCTCCTTTTACTTCACTTCAACCCAAGCTGGCACTTTGGCCAAGATTTGGACAAAACTGCCAAGGAAAAGAAGGTAGAACGTATCCTCAGGTTGCTACACCAGCACCTCTCGACTTTAACCAGTGGTCCCCAGAGCAGGGCTGAGAGCCCAATCCCTCCTGCAACCACTTGGGGACTGTACAACCTGTACTCAGGATCCCACCTGAAGAATGAGACTTTACGAGCTGAGCAGCTGAACATAATCCACCTTCACCTGCTTGGGGTAAAGTTGAGCTCAGATGAGAGAGCAGCGTCTGGAAAGCTGAGCTTATCAGCCTGTTACAAAGATCTCTTTGAACTTTTGTTCAAAGCCCTTTGGAGAGTATGCCTGCCCTCTCTCCCTCCAGAGAAGAAGCTTTTCCTGGCTTGGTCCTGCCGTTTGCAGCCATGGTAGCCAGTTTGTTGGCTGCAGCTCTCCGGGGGCTCCCTCTGGCCTGACCCACGCTGCTGAGCCTGGTGGGGAGAGGGAACGGACACCGTCACAGCACCCATGGCTTGGAGCGAGCCTTGTTCTCAGCCTGCCTGGAGCAGCCATGGCAGACACGGATAAAAACAGCGCCCGGGAGGCATCTGCCTGCGATGGGGTGTGCGCCGCTGATGCACAAGGATGAACAGATGGGTTGATTACACAGGGAGAAATGGACACTAATCGTATCCAGATTCACCAGCTGCAGGATTTCCTCCTGAGCCCTAGAGGACAGGAAGCCCTTACCTGCTTCGTTATCCTGTCTCTGGTCATTAGCCCCTTCCCCCGCCCTGGGAACCACATCTCAGTTAATCCCCTGAGCAGGGGAGGGCCCAGACTGGAAAGCTGAGATCCAGATGGGAACTCTCCCAGTGCTTGGGCATGGCTGGATTCAGGGGCCTGTCCTGTCTCTCAGCTCCAGCACAGCCAGCACTTCCCCTGCTCTGGGAGCTCATTGCCGGACTTTTCTTTTACCGCTCCCTCTCTGAGCAGCCAGGAAGATTTTAGGACTAATGAGAGCAATTTGTGCAACAAAGACTGCACTGGGAATCGACACACCATGTGTCACCACTCTCTGCTGAGATGCAGCCACTTCTGGGGTGGAGTCCCGGGTGTGTTGACCAGCCCATGGCTGATGGAGCCACAAGTGAAGGAGCTTTTGCAGATGTAGAACAGCAGAGGCAATCCCCCAGTAGGCTCTAGGACAACTGGCCAGACTGAACTGGGATGTAACGCTGGAGACCTTGTCTCTCTTCTTCTTCCTGGGAGACTGAAACATGCTGAGTGGTCAGGTTGCTTAACTTTTATGCAGCGTCAGCTTGGAGAAAGGAGCAAAACCCTCCTAGACCTCTTTATCTGTGTCCCTTTGCATCCATCCCAGCTCTTCAGCCACAGTGATGCGCTCCCAAAGCAGTGTGGCTGGAGGGATGGCCCCAGATGTTCTCCCTGTGGGGCTGCTCCCAACCCTTCTCCCACAGCCAGGAGCCCTGGGAGCAGATGTGCAGAAATTCAAGCTGTTGATGATGGTATCAGCCCCTGCCCTGACTTTCGGTGGAGTCTCCACGCAAGGAGTGCAGCCTGCTTCAAAAATGTTATAACCAAGCTGTTGTTCCAAATCAGGCTTTGTGGGACCCTCTCTCCTTACATGCCCAGGGTCCCGCCATTCCTAGTCCTCAGGCTTGTGGTGTCAAACTTGGAGCAAGCAAATTAGCAAGCAAATTGTCAAACCTTGCAAGCCATGCCAGCTCCACACACCAGGATGCCACGAGCTGCCCCTGTGACCTCGGTTCCCCTCAGCAGAGCCAGTGCCTGGCACCAAGCAAGTCAAGACTGAAGGAGAAGAGAACCACTCCCTCAATTCTTCTCCCAGAACTTCCCTGCCCAGCCAAAGCCACTGCAGGTCCCCATGCCTTGCACTGAAATGTCAGAGTGGGCCATCCTGCAGGTTCAAACCAGACCATGAAGATCCTGGCTCAACAGTTGGCCAAGTCAAAGGCAGCCCTGGCTGCCCCGCAGAGCCCTTGAGCTGGGAGGAAGAGGAGGAAAAGGAAGCACAACACTTGTCATGGTCTTGCAGGTGAGGAGAAACCTTCTGCCCGGTCCTGCATGGGCTGGGGCTGCCCTGGGATGCATGGCCATCTCCCTTGGGCTGGTCCTCCATCCCCAAGCCCCACCGGCTGGTGACACTGAAGCGCTGGTAGCAGTCATAGGGCAGAACGGTGCTGGTTGGAACAAGCAGGAGAGGTGCTTCCAAAAACTGCCACCCCACAGCCTGGCCACGGACCTCCCAAGCCCACAGAGGTTACATATGGGGTGATTTTTCATCGTCATCATCACAATAATATAATACCTACCTCTTGGTCCCCCCGACCTCCCGACCTCACTTCATGCAGCACATTGGTTGTGCCCTGCACTGGGTGGCTACTTCTCTTATGTTTCCTGCAGCCAGAACTATCTTGTGAGCGACCTTAGCTTGCCAAACCCAGCGTGCAATAGCCCTGCGTATCTCCCGGGCTTTCCAACCACAAATCCAGACAGCACAGCTCAGTGCCCATGAGCAACCCTACAATAACAAACCAGCCGCCTCGCTTTGTCCTCCCAGACCTCACCTTTTGCAGCAGCCAAGTAACATCAAAGCTAAACAGTAGCCATGAGCAACTCCACAATAACAAACCAGTACTACGGAAAAGAGTGGAGAGAAATTGGGGAATGAAAGAGGTGGCAGAGAGAGAGGAAAAACAAACAAAACTGCAGGAAGGAAAATAAACAATATTGATTCTTCTGAGGAGCAGCTCTGGGGTGGTACAGAGCATGAATCAGATCTGGGCACCTCTGGATACTGTGTGCTCCCCACGGTGCGTGAAGCTGCATCAGCTCTCCCTTGGGTGTGTTTCTACAAGGATCCCGTTAAACTTGTGCCCCCAAATCCATTGGAACAATTTACTGGAAAGGCTGATGACGGAGCCGACAAAGGCCGGAGTCAGTCTCCCTGCCTTTGTCCCCTCTTCTCCCACCAGAGGTGGTCGCTGGAGCGGTGAAGCTGGTTACATGGATGGTCCAGCATGGGGGGAGTCCGTCCCCTCAGGGCTGGGCTGTGGAGACACAGAGTTTTCTGCAACTGTGAATCAGGCAATTTTCACCAATGTAAGTTTCGCTCTAAGTTTGTTTTTTTTAAAAAAAAAAAAAAAGAAAAGAAAAAAGGAAATCACAATCCAAACTCTGCCTTGGCCAAACCTGGCCCTTTTAAGGAAAGGAAATTTCCCAGAGCCCCCCTTGACAAACCTTGAGGCCTGATCCCGCTCTCAGGAATGTCAGTGCAAATCCAGAGTGTCTCTGCTGACTGCTGGGGGGTTACAGCAGCCTTGGAGAAAAGCTCCTGGTCTCCTGCCTGGAGGTGGAGCAGAGCTCGCACCAGAGCAGCCCGAGAGCAAAGGCAATAAACAGCGGAAAGATCCAACTCCCCCTTTCAAGAATTCATCCTTTTTGCTGAGCCATGTTCTGGAAGCATGAGCCCTATTTTGCTGCGAGCTGCGTGGAATAAAACATCTGCGTCCCTTGGCTGGATGGCTCTTCCAGGGGTGCCAGATGTTTTCCTTAGGACACGTCAGAAGTGTCTTGCTTGAGTTCAGACTTTCTCTCCTCTGGGGCTGCCCACTGCAGAGCCTGCTGCAGCTCCAGCGGGTCTTTTTTTTATATCCACCCTCTACCAGCTTTTCTTGGGGAAGGAAAAGGGATTGGGAGCAAACTGGGAAAGGTCTGGTTTTACCCAGAAATAATTATTATGTAAATAACAAGGAGAAAGCTGGACTGATGGGCAAAAAAACTTGTGCTGCTTTCTCACAGGCATTAAGGGTCTGGATATAAACCGGTGTGTAAACACTCTGCTGACGAGGGGATCCCAACACGTTTTGGGGGTCAGACCCCTCGAACGACTGATGGTTCCTGCTCCCTCAACACGGGGCTTTCGGCTCCCAAACCAACTGTGGGGTATGGTGAAAACCTACCTACGGCGAAGTTCAGAGCCAGACCCCAGCATCCCGGGCACCAAGTCGGGGCACACGAGGCCACACAGCTCGCTATGGGGCCAGGAGATGCTGCAACACCCGGGACAGCATCTCTGGGAAGCGAGGGAATTTTGGGGACATCCCCGGAGCACGGCCGAGGTGGCCAGTGCGGGCTGGAGGGTCACGGAGGCAAAGCAAGGCATTCAAAGCAGTTCAAAGGCTTTATCACAGGGCCATGTGTCAACCCTGAAATAGGGCTTTTTTTGGAGAAGGGAAGGGGAGGGGGGAGAAGCTGGGCAGGGGGAGAAGAAAGGAGGAGGAAAAATTTGGTGAAGGAGGAGGGGTGGCTTTCATGGCTCCCGGGTGCCTGCGAAGTGCACGGCGGCCGGGAAGGAGGACCCTGCCCTGCAAACAAACTGCTTTTGTTGTGTCCCGAACGGGCCTAAATTAAGTTTGACAGAAAGAGGGCAGATTCACAGGCGCCGGGGGCCGAACCCCAGGGCTGGTTTAGGGCCGGGCAGAGCGGGAGAGCTCTCGGCGCGGCGGTGCCCGATCTCCCCCGGCTGCGAGAGGGGAGAGGCGCGAACCTCCACGAGGCACCGGGCGGCCACGTTTAATCATCCCGATGCCTTCGCAAAGCAGCTTCCTCCCGGCAGCACCCGGCTCAGGCCATCTCCAAAGCCTAAAGGCCGCCATCGCTCCGGGAAAAGCAGCCACCGGAGCGTTCCCTCGGCCGGTTTCGCCCGCCGGGGGCCGGCAGAGCCTCCCGCCCCGCTCCCGGGCATCTCCCCGGCCCTGCCGCCTGCCCTGGCACACGGTGCCAGCCTGAAAACACAAGCCAGCTTCTAAACAGTTAACGCTGACAAAACCAGACTGCTCGAGTTCCCTCCTTTCCGAATCGCTCCTGGTGTAATTCACACCCCCCCAGCCAAAAAAAAAAAAAAAAAAAAAGAAAGAAATAAAATTACCCTCCTCCTCTGACCTCGCCAGGGTGTCCTCCCTCCCTCCATCCCTCCCGTCCTCCCTCTCCTTCCTTCCACCCTTCCCGTGCCCCCACCACGGCTGGCAGGGCCGGCCGGGGGCACGCGTGCCCGCCGGTCTGCTCGGCGCTGGGAGCTCCCACCACGTTAGCTGCGGCTGCCATGTTGAATTGCAAATCCGACATGATTCGACAGAATATGTATTTTTCCCCCCCTCGGTAGCGCCCGGCGAGGAACTAAAGAAGCGCCCGGGCAACACGTACCCAGCCCCGGGAAGCTCTCGGGGAGGTCCCGGGCGACGGGGCGAGGGCAGGGAGAGGAATCACCCTCCAGTCCCGCTCCACACGCGGCACGTAGGGACCTGCCTATGGGCTATACATCCCTCTCTATAGGAGACTGGTTTTAAAAGTCGGATGTTGTAGCACCAAGGGCCGGAGGAACTCGCCGGGAAGGGGGTTTCGGGGAGAAGGCAGGTTACAGCAACAACAAAGCGATTGAGCGAGTGGAGGAACAAAACGTTATTTCAAATCAAAGGCAAAAAAACCCCAACCGCACGAACAAAAAAAAAAAAAGGGAAAAAAAAAAAAGAAAAAAAAAAAACCACCCAAAATTAAGAGTGAGGTTCGATTTCGTACCAAGGCAGCAAGAGAGACGCACCGTGGAAGAGAGTGGTTTTGTTGTTGAGTGGTGGCTGGATTTAGCTCCGCTTATCCGGACAATCATCGGGGAAGGATCCTTTTTCCGAGAAAGGCCAGTTTGAGTGAGACAGCTTTTTTTTTTTCCCTTCTCTCGCTCGCTCTCTCCCCTTTTCCTTCTCCTCGCAGCTCAACGCCAAGAAATGGGCGGTGCCTGGATGCCAGGCTCCATCCGAACGAGACACCCAAGGCCAACGGAGGCTGGCACAAAGGCGAGCTGGCAGGAATTCCTGCACTGGGAGCCGCGCGCCCGCGGGACGAGCCCGCCACCTCCCAAAAAATCAACCTCCGACACCGCCCGCTCCGCAAAGTTGCCCCGTTGGGCTCAAAAACGCCCCGCCAGAGGCAAAAAATAAGGACAAGGGGAGGAAAAGAGGAAAATAAAAAAGCCAAGACCTTCCTTCGCATGGACGCGGGTTAAACAAAAGGCCTGGGGAGGTGGATTAAGGGTTTTTTCCGCCCCCCCTGGGCTCCTTTTCCCGCCTGCCCGTCCTCCTCCTCCCTCCTGGCACCCTCCGTGGCCGGTTCCCTCGCCCGCCGCCCCGGCGTCCAGGCAGAAACCAGCCCTGGGCTCCCTCCTTCCTGGTTTTAGCACGACAGGAGGCGGCGGGTCCTTGAATAGGAACGCACACACCCAACGCGAGAGGGATCCGATGGGGGGGGGGGAAAGACAAAAA
>QJSC01029019.1:36726-65742 GCA_003697955.1 Calidris pygmaea | reverse complement strand
TAAAAAAAAAAAGGAGGAGGAAAAAAAAAAAAAAAACGATTAAAATAATCAAAGTTGGGACGGGTGGGAGCCGGAGGAGGTTTCTCCGCGTCCGAGTGCGTGCGTCTGTCCCCTCTCCCGTCCCTCTCCCCAGACGCCTCCGCTCGCCTTGTAAAACTTTGCGGCGTGTGACGCTGCTCCGGCCTCCTCTGGCAGCCTGACAGGAGCCGCGCCGCGCAGGCGGCTTTTAAGGGAGAAAACTCCACTCCTCCGGATTACAGAATTAACGCGTTTGTTGGGTGTTGTTGGGTTGGTGCTTTTTTTTCAGCGAAGGAAGGCCGCCTCGACCAACGGCCGCCGCAGCAGCGACGCGGCCCCTCGCCGCGCCGGCCCGGCCATGGGGTCACAAGCCAAATGGAAAGCCAAGGAGACTTTTTCCCCCCCTCTTCCCGGGCTCCTGCTTCTCCCCCAGGGATGGGGGGGTCCGGCATCGTGTGAGCACCGGGGGAGGCGTGCGGGGGAAACGTCTCGGCCGACCTGTGCTGTCACCTCTGTCCCCCAGGTCTGGGGTCTCCTCGAGGTGGGATAAAACGCCACCGGCTTCCCCCTGAGAGCGCTGCCATCCCGGGAGGGGACGGGGCAGCTCAGCTTCGGGGGGGTTGAGGGGACTTCTGCCCTCAAAAAGGCCCACGGCAGGCAAAGGGGAGCGTGGAGAGCAGCTCTTCCCCTGCTCTTACGAGCCGGAGCGGAGCCGCCAGCGTGGCAGGTCAGGCCACCGCTCCCAGCGTCCCCGCCGTGCCCTTTGCGGCCTTTTCTCCTTGTTTCCAGCCAGGATTTCCCTTGTCCAGGGGGAGAGGTGAATCCCTCCCCCCAACTCCTCTGTAACCCCCCACTTTGGGTGAAGACCATCCCGGGGGACCGGGCTGTGCGGAGACAGGGGACAGGTCCAGGGCCACCGGCGCCTGGGTCCGGTCCAAGTCCTCACCGGGAGCATTTCCCGGCACCAGCCAGTCCCACCTGGCCGGCGGCAGGATCTCCTCCGCGAGGGTTCTTATTTATTTTTGATTTTTTTAAAATATTTTAAAGGAATTATTTGCCTACGTGGAGCTCGGCGCTGCGGGAGAACAGCACAAACAGCCTTATCGAGGGCCGCCGCGCCGCAGGGGCACTTCCTCGCCCGCCGCCGCAGGACGGGGTCCCTCCATCACTCCGGGGCTGGCGAGAGGGGGACAGGCAGCCCCCGGCCTTCCCCTGCCCAGACACCAGGGTGACGGGCACCGGGCAGCCATGGGGTGAGCTCTTCCCTCTCAGCTCCACCGGGAGCAGGGGCTTGGTTTTAACTGCAGGGTCTGTAACAGGGGGAAAGGGAAGGACGATGTGATGGAACCCGAGCTCAGCTGCGCTTTCCCCGGGCACAAGGGGTTCCCCGGCACCTCGTTGCTCCCCAAACCCTGCCCAGCCCCAAGCGCCCAGACCCCGGGGAGAGTCAGGGCAGCCTTGACCTGAGTTTCCCTCTCCCGGCTGCGGTCGTTGCCTCCTTTCTCCCCCCGGCAGCCGGGAGCAGACGAGGCCAAAGTCCCGGCAATCTCTGTTTTTCCACCGAGGGCTGATAAACGGCGCGGGCACCGCACGGCAGCGACCTCCGCCCCTACTGGTTTTGTGCTGGAAAGTCAATATTTAAACTCAGGTTTGTTTCCTGGGCAGACCGGGGAGTGCTGCTGGGGGTGGGGGGGGGGAGGAAGAAATCCCCATCTCCATCCTGGGGACCAAACCTCCTCCTCCACCCATTCATTTGTTCTCCCCACCCCAGATCTGACCCCAAATCCCCCCATCCCCATCAGCTGCATGAAACCAGCACCAGCTGTGGGGCTGAGCACCCACTAACGAACCAGGCAGCAATTAAGGGAGGGGGATGCCCAGCTAGAAATCTCTCCTTGCCTTTTGCTGGTGTAGATGCTGTCCCTGTGGTAGGACGCATCAAATGAAGCACCAGATGAGAACCAGGGTCAGGACCGGGTGGGAGTAAGGAAATATTTAATTATCCTGTGAACGGCAGCCCCTGCTTCAAGGTAAGGCAGCGCCTTGAAAGGTGGTTTTCATTTAAATTGATCAAAAATTATGCTCCGGGTGTTGTGTTTCTAGCAAAGCTGGTAGGTCCCGGTGAGCTGGTAGAAATTGCCGGCAGGTTGCCTGCTCTGGGGCAGATTTAGGTAAATTCCTTCAAGGAAACGGCACTTTTTCTTGCAGTCGCTGCAGCCAGGCTGTGCGTGGGGGGTTCACGGGCTGTGACCAGCACAAGGTGGCCTTAATTTTGTGGGTAAAGGTGTACGTTCCTGAGCAGGCGTTACATGATCTGGGAGATGCAGTACCTGGTGTCGGGGAGGCAAGAAACCAGCTAATGGGATAAAAGTGGGACCGGTGGGGAAGGATGGATGGACACCGTGAGCCGGGCAGGGGAGGATGGAGCAGCCGAGCCGGTCTGACAGCACCAAAGGGTCTCCATCATCTCTTCCAGAATTGCTCAGGTCAATTTTAACTCCAAATACCTATTTCCATGTGCATCGTTTCAAGCAGCCAAGCCCACGGCTGCCTCCTCCCTGGCTCCAGGTGCTCCCAGTTGGCTCAGCCTAAACCTACTGACCTTCTACAGAGCTGAGGAAGACTGGAGGGAACCAGAGTTTGCAGCAGCTGGTTTAGCCCTGGCTTTGGGGAGGAAACCAAGGGAAATGCCTGTCTTAAAGTGAAACTTTCCCCGAGCGAGGCAGCCCGTGATGCAAAAAAAAAAAAAAAATTAACACTTTTTAACAAAAGAAACAGCCAAGAGTTGTTGTTTTAGAGCTGTATTTTGGAGCATTGTTAAATCCTCTTTGAAATGCTCTCTGGTGTTAGGGAACAGGGCCATGCATTATTTAACTTCTGTTACCGTCACATCAACTCTACGGGAGGAAGGGAGGACAGACAGGAGCAACGTCACGACACCGAAGGGAGCTGGGTGGGCACCACTGGTCCCAGCGGAGTCCCGAAGCCCTGGCTGGGAGGATCAAACCCATCCGAGGGAGGAAAACCCCTGTGCGATGGTGGGTCAAGGCCCCCAGAGGACCAGGATGGGACGTGACCCCAACGGCTGCTGCTGCAGCACAAGGGAACGTGCTCAAGGACCCCAAAAACCCTCTTTCCAGGGAGTGCAGCAACATCTCTGTGCAAAAGACTGCTTCATGGGGGAACCGAAGTGTGGGGAATCTGCCTGCCTGCCACGGCAGCACAGACTGGTGCAAAAAACCTATTATTTTGGTGAACTGAGGAGAAATCCTGCCCTGCTGCCACCGGTGAGCTCTGCTGCACAAGGGCCAGCCGTGCCCCACTGTGCCTGAGGAGATCCTGAACCCAAGGTCTCGCAAGCCTTTGGCCACCTCGAGGTTTATTCCTTTACTCCAGACAGGAACGGGCCAAATGCCCCTCCTGCAACTGACCCCTTCTGTGTGTAGCTCTCAGCAGGACGCTGCCATGCAGCAGCACCGCAGGATACAGCTCTGTGTCTGTCAGCGAAGACCAGACCTTGTAATCCCACAGCCAGGAGATGCCCAGGAGATGTGGCCCGGCTGGTCCAACCCAGGACCCATCTCCCCCAAGGACCAGGTACAGGCTGCCCTCCCGAGTGACACCCAGCAGCTCTGTCGGGTGGATCCTAAACCCAGCCCATCCTGCGGCAAAAATCCTCCCCATCTGCAGTGCACGTCCCTCCCCGAGTGCTCTCTCCACATCCGAGTCCCAGCGCTGCCCCGGAGCCGAGCCATCCCCGTCTCTTTGGGACCGCGCTCTGTAGTGAGACTGTTTCCTTTTTCTGTGTAGATACTGTAATTTCCTTTTTCAGGCCCGGGGGAGGTGCTGTGCTCCCTCCCTAGTGTTCAAGTACCCTCAAAACCTTAAATATGGGTCACGGGGTTGATCTCACCCGGGATGAGGTACCTGCCCTCTCCAGAAGAGATGAGGCCAGAGCTGCCGGAGCCTTCCCAGAAAAACAACCTCAATCTCCTGCCGCTTCTCAGCTCGGGCAGAACGAAGCAGTCTTTTGTTCCTGTGTCTCAGGGCTGGCTCGTTTAGTACCTGGGCATTTTCTGCTTGCCCAGACTTCCCCTTTGACTCCAGAGCTACAGCCTGGACCAAAGAGACAACTCCCTTCTGCTCTCCCTGCTGCACATCCCAGTCGAGACAGCCATGAGGATGGGGCTTTGGTCCAGCTGGGGCCTGAAGCCAGATCTCCAGGAGCCAACTTGTTGCTGGCCTTGCTGGAGAGGAGGTGTCTTCTTCTGGCACCACGGACTTTGGATCAAAAAGGGAAAAAAAAAAAAAAATAGACATATATCGAAACAAGCTTAGGGTTTCTTGAGGAGCCCACATCCGTCGCCTCTCCCTGCGAGCCGGGGGTCAGTCGATGGGGAAGCAGGCGGCGGGCGCTCTGCGGAAGAGCAGGCTGGAGCCGCGGAAGAGCTGCCCCTGCGGAGGAGAGAGCAGAAGGTCAGGGCTGAGACCTGACCTGGGAATAGCAGCAGGGACTGACCCGCGCCCACCCCAGGGGCTGCGAGACCCGGGCACCCTCGGGGAGACGTGGGGGTGTCAGCCCTGTGGGTGCTGGGGGTGGGCATTTTCCCCCCGGGGTGGCTGATGGAGAAGGGCAGAGCCATCGCGCTTCGCTGCGAGCGACGCGTTTGCCAAAAGCTCGCAGGCTGCAATCTTGGGGCATGTAAGGGGCAGACCAGTACTGCCGTGCCTGGAACCAGTGCCAAACTGGAGGGATGGGAATGGGTTACAGAGCACGTCAAGGATGCGGCACAGGTACTCCCTGGGCAGCGCTGGAGACCCTGGGGCAGGAGGAGATGGAGCCCAAAGCTCCGCGTGTGCCCTGCTCCCCTCACCTGAGCGCTGAGATACCTCCAGCAATGGATCCAGGACGTAAAGACGGGAGCGTAGGGAGGGAGGCCGGCGCGCAACCTGCAGGGATGAGAAAGAGCTGAGAGGGTCCGTAGAGGTGTCACGTTCTCCAGAGAGGTAACACAAGAGCAGCGAGAAGTGTAAGGGAGGACACAGAAACAGCGTCCGCCCCGGGCTGAAGGCCAAATGACCGGCTCCGTTATTTACAATGCAACAGATCGTGTAATTTAATTACCCCTGGAGTGTACAAACAAGGAGCGTTACCTGGATACACCGAGTCCAGGACTCTACGCTGTATCCACACCTCCGAGAGCCAGCAGAAATCAAGACATTACACCCGCTTGGATCCAGTCCCCTTGCCACAGGCACAAACGCAGAGGGCTTCTTGCAGCAATCAAAAGCCAGCTTGGTCCTGCTCCTGCCTGCACCCATTAAGAGCTTTGCTTTCCCTCATGCTGCTCCCCGGAGCCAACGCGGTCCCTTTGATCCCTTCTGCCTCCGGTCTCCTTCAGATCAGACCACGCCACGGCGGCTCTCCCTATTTCCCCCCACCTGAAGCTTTTATGCTGCTCTTGTCTGTGCCCTCTGATGTCAAATTCTAAGCAGCCTGGGACAGGAAACGAGCCAACCCTGCGAGGTGCCGTATAGTTTACAGGTTCGGTATGAAAGCTTTACGATCGTTAGCAGAGGATTCAGAGAACGAGGGGCTGGAAGAAAGGAAGGGGAAGCCTCAGATCTCAGTGTGAGGGACGTACCCACAGTTGTTCACTGCCATGAGATCTCCCACCAGAAGGAAGGGGTACGTCAGCATGCTCACAGCGATCTGAAAGAATAGAAAAACACTAGCCTCTCTAATGTTCATCATGTCAAAAAAAAAAAAAAGAAAAAGGCTAGTCCCAGCTTTTGCACGTTGACAAAGTTATCCTCGTCTTTGGAGACAAAGTAGGGACCAGCCTTTGTCCCCAGACTGTGAGCTGTCACCCCCCAGCAGCAGGAAGAGAAGAAAGGACACGGCAGCTGCCTACGTACCCCCATCACGAATTTTGTGTAGCTCCGGATCACCGATGCCTGGCTGAACTGGAAAGAGAAACCAAAGGGATTGAGGAGGAGGTGGATGACACCGGGCTGTCACTGTCACTACCTGACACCCCTCCGAGCCCGAGGTGATGGGTGTGGAGCAGGGGAAGGAGGCAGAAAGCGGTGGTGACCACACCACATCCCAGCTGAGAACCAGAGAAGACATTTTCTATCAAACCTCATCCTCTGAACTGCAGCTGAAACACAGCCCTGAGCAGACCCTGCATCGTTAGCACTTTTACAGTGTTTTATCCAAAGCCCAGTGTCTGTCTGTATTAAATTAGCCATTAATCTCCCATTAACTCTTTCCAACTGCGGGTGCTTGGTACGGGCCCCCCAAACCCTCTGTCAAGGGCTCCCACTCACATTGTCATCCACCGCGTAGGTGTTGATGAAGTGAGCCAAGAGGTTGCAGCACCAGAGGAAGATGACATCCCCCAGGATGTGAGGGACCAAACCGCTGCAACGGCAAAAAGAGGGACATGAGGTGCAGAAGGGTCCCAAGTGCCACCTCCCAAGGTGCCCAGCCCTCCCTCCACCCGCGCAGAGGAACCTCCCTCCCCCAAAGTGCACCTTTACTTTGGGAGGAATTGATGGGAACAGGGGAAATTTCACGGAAGAGATGGCCTGGCCTTCAAACATGGTCCTACGTGCGCTGCCAGGGGATGCTCTGGAGCAGGAAGTTTGGGATCTGCCGTGTGGGCACCCAAGTCCCCTTGTTCTGCCCCAAAACCCCCCGTTGGCCCAACTCCTGCTCTGAAACCCAGACAAGACAGGGATGAAGCCGTTTTCTGTTAAGCTCATTTTGCAGATGCTCTTCAGGACCCAGGATGAGAAGCTCATCTCTCTGTGGAATCTCCCTCCTTTTAGAAATTAAATGAGGGGGGCTGTTCCTGCAAAACCTGCTCTACTGCAAAGTGGGATTATCTGGGGGCAGAGCTCCAGCCCCTGATTTTCCCCGTCCCTGCTGCCACCCGAGAGCACGGGGACACGAGGCAATGGGCTGCTTTGGCTTATGGCTCTCATCGACGTGTGGGCTGGAGCTCCTAGCAGCACGAACACCCCCAGCTTCCACAGCTACTGGCACTAAAACATTGGAAAAGCGTTTCGGAGGGTTTCTCCAATTTGCCAGAGCTCCTGCAGCATCTACTGGACCAGCACAGGGAGCAAGCGCCGGGCCTCCTGCTTTGGCTGTGCAGAATTGTGCTGCGAAAGGATCCAGGTGTGTGTCAAACCTGCCTGTTTCACCATCAAATGTGTTCAGACAGTTCTGAAAACGAGCCTGTTGAGAGGCACAGGGGTGTCTGTGGTGCTGGAAAGAGCCACCTCCAAGCACACTCGTCCGAGTCATTGGTTTCTCCCCAAAACCAACGCTGCCTCCTCGGAGCAGGGACCGGATTTCTCTCCTGCTGTGGTCGCTGCAGCAGCAGAACAGCAGCTGGGACTGTGCGCTCTGATCCAGCCCGTTTTGCTTCCTTGGTGTTAGGGTTTATGCTTTTTGGAGACAACCCGTGCATTGCCCGGGCCCTGGCAGCTCTGGAGAAGCAGCCGAGGTCTCAGGGGCTGGGCACAGCAGAAGCCTCCAATAGAAGATCCGCTGGCTTTAAAAGATGTGACACATGAGAGCGACGGACAGGACAAAGGAATCAAAGCTCTCCGGTCCCAAAGAGATGGTCTGCTTTGCGTTTAGCATTTAGCCTTTGTAAAAAATCCTTTCTCTACCTCAAAGTCAAGTCTGAAGCAGCCTCCTGAGCTGCTGCAGATACAACAGGGGCTTAATAAAGACCAGGAAACAGAAATCACGGCAGCCGCGTGAGTAAACCCTCACCCATCTGTTGATAGAGAATCAGATCATTTGCTCCATTTGCAATAAGGATCCCATCCCTCGCTCCCCTCCATCATCAAAGTAACGACAGACGCTGGACCTGAGTTTACAGGATGACTGGAGACCAGGGGTCTGAGAGAGATGCAGAAAGGGACTAAAAAACCCAAACTCATTTGTGGTACAGCTCTTGTGCCCGGCGAGATGTTCAAGGAGATCTGGATTTAAAAGATGACAAGTGATCAAAAGCTGAACCAGCAGCAGGCACATGGTGAAGCCTGTGATTACGGTGATGGTACCCAGCAGGAGAAACCTGAGAGCCAGGCAGGGCTGGGACAAGCCATCCTCAAGGTGACATGAGTGTCTTGGAGCCCCAGGAACATCTCTCTGGCCTGCTGGCCGGCAGGAGAGCGCCGCAGATACGAGGGGAAGCAAGATAAATCCATCCCCTGGAAAGTCTTTATCTCTAGAGGCACACATCCAGAGCGAGCGGGTGCCGCCGTTAGTGCTGCGTCGAGGTTTTAAGGCCGTGAGAAATGAGAGCACCGCAGTGATTTTAAGGGCACGGAGGTGTTTGGGTTGCCTTAGGAGGGCTGTGAGCAGAAAGGCAGCAGTTTGGTCCTAGTGAGATTTCCTCACGGGGCTGTAGAGCACGTATAACTTCAGAGCCCTCCTGAGACATTTTGGGTTGTGTTAAAGCCTTTCCTGTGAACTATTAAGTTTAATTAGGCTACCAACAGTGTTTATTTTATGTGGAGGAAGGGAATGCGGCGGCTCTTTTCACCTTATTTCCTCGGGAGGCGGAGGAGAGGGAGGATTGCTGGGCAGCCTGCTCCAGCCATGCCCTACGCAGAGGGAACATCCCCAAGGAACCTGTATCTAACAGAAGAGATTTGGGGCTGCACCCCAAACCTTCACCTGAGAAGCCATGGGCTGCAAAAGGAAGATGCAGCAACACTCGACTGGGGTCTCTGCAGACCCCTGGCCCTTTTCCCTTAGGGAAGGACACGGTGAGATCCCCTGTGATTGCTCACTTCTTCCTGCTGCGTTCATGTTCCATCTGGAAGCCCAAATTTTGTGACTGCAGAGCCAAAGGCATCAGGCCTGAAAGCCCCTCCTGAAATTTTGGAGCTGCCTTTAACTGGTATTAACATAATAAAGCGTGTTATCTTCCCACTGGGAGCCGAGGCAGCAGGTGGTTCTGCTTTTATACAGATGTGAAGAAAAAAAAAAAAAAAAGGCAAGAAGTGTTAATTAAGGGTTCAAGCAAAAAAAAAGTGTCCGCAAGACTTCCACTTAAGCGACGCCATCAATTCACCAGGCTCCATAAGCGGCTGGAAACACTTTTCAGCTCTTTCTGGTCCAGGCAGCGACGCCGCTGAGCCGAGGAGCGCTGTGCTCCCACAGCAGAGGCAAACCTGCCCCCAGCACGAACCACCCGCTCATTACAAGCACCCAGGGTGCTCTTCAGAGGAACGTGCTTCTTATCCGGGTCCTGGTTTTTATTTCAACAAGGGGTCTCATTGTTGCACTTGATCTTGGTGCCTGTTGCACAAACAAACGGCTTTAAATGGCCCTTGACTGAAACACAAAGCACCACCAGGGGGGGGAAAAGAAAGGTAAGAACAAAAAAAAATAGAGAGTTTTCTCTGGGCTCTCAAGGTTTGATTGAAGATAAGATCTGGGGCAAACTTAATGGTCAAACTGGAGCCTATCAAAGGCTCCTCTGGGAGCGATGGGAGGGTCCTGCAGTCGGACAAGGTTTCAGATGGGGGGCCAGGGGAGCCAGGCACCTTCGGGCTACGGGAGAAAGCATTTAAACAACAACTCACGTACACAAAGAATCCCAGGATCCCTTCTTCCTTGAATATCCTGCCGATGGCGCTGAAGACACCGCTGCCAAGAAAGGAAAAGAGCTGTGAAGGTGCAGGGGTTGCTCCCTCTGTCCTGAACAGCTTCCCGCACACTCTGCAGACCACAGTGTGTTCCCCAAAGCCACCGATGCAGAGGGCAGCTCCGATCTGCTCCTTCTCAACTCCTCAAGAAGGGTCATCCCTGCATTCTGCCAGTCTGCAGTAACTCCTGGGACAACACTCAACCTGCTGACAGCTGTTTAAATGCCGAAGCTCGAAGAGCTCTGCTTGGCTTTGGGTGAGTAGATGCATGTGCCGCAATTACGGCACGTAATTTGCTTTAATTAGGCTGATTCTGAACCCGAGAGCCCCGTCCTGCCTCTGGGAGCTCACGCTGGCAGTCGTGGACTAGCTGCAATTGTGTCGGGCATGCTTTCAGGTGACTGCGTGTGTAGGTTTGTCCTGCACAGAGACAGGTATTGCTGAAAAAGGTTTGGAAAATTGTCTTGCAGACAAGCAGGGCTTCACCAGCACTTCGTATGGCTGAGGGAGGATCTGATCAACACCTATAAATACTTAAAGGGTGTGTGTCAAGAGGATGGGGCCGGTCTTTTTTCAGTGGTTCCCAGGGGTAGGGCAAGAGGAAATGGGCACAAACTTTAATATAAGAAGTTCCACCTAAACATGAGGAGGAACTTCTTTACTTTGAGCGTGGCAGAGCCCTGGAACTGCCACAGGAGGTGGTGGAGTCTCCTTCTCTGGAGACATTCAAGACCCACCTGGACACGTTCCTGTGCAACCTGCTCTAGGTGGACCTGCTTTGGCAGGGGGTTGGACTGGATGATCTCCAGAGGTCCCTTCCAACCCTATGTGATTCTGTATCACCTACTCTGCCTCCTGCTGACCTCCCTTTCTGTTAACACCTCAAGCAAAAAGGCAGGAGTCTCGCTGTGTGATCAGGAAGGTGCATTACAGCCACCAAAATCCCCATGGGCACACGGCAGGACAGAGGGACACCAGGGACAGGGCCCATCCCTCCCCACACCCTTTCACCCCCAAATCATCCACCCTCTAACCGTGGCTCAGATTCACTTTTCGGTCTCCCAAACCTCCTGGTTGCCATATCCCTCACTCCATGGGGCACCACTGACTCTCAGACTTGCGCTTCTCTGTGCCCAAACCCTTCCGAGCTGCAGCCCCTCACCTGTATTTGACTTCCCGGCCCACGAACTGGACCATGCAGCGCATAGAGATCACTGGGAGGAAAGAAACACAGGGCTGGTGAAGCAATAAATCCAGTTTGGGTTGCAAGAGATGTGAAGGAAAACATGGCCTGACCCTTCTGCCCTCCCTCCCCTCACCTTGCATCACCTCCAGCTCCTCTCGGCGGTCCTCAGCACTGCCAGACTCATTAGAAACCGGAGCTTTTCCCTAGTCTGTCAGTGACAGGAAGGATTTCTGGCCCTAACCCCAACGGGATCTCTAGGACAAGCTCTGGGATGAATGGGAAGAGAGCACCTCACCACTCAGCTGGGTTAGTCCCTCAAAGCCAACCCAGGCGACCACTCGAGACCTGCATCTGTTCTGTGGTTCCGTACGAGGCTGTTTCTGACAGATGCACATGGAGTGACTGGGGTTTTGGGGTGATCCCTGGCCAGAGCAGGGCTCCTCAGTCTGGAGAGGACAGGACTCACCGTGCAGAGGATGTGAGACAACCCGGGACACGCACTGCATCATCATCTCGTGAGAGGTCTGGGAAGGGGAGAAAAAAAACAGACCTGTATGAAAATCTACATTGCTCTACCTGCACAGGTCAGGCCCTTTCCCTTTGTGGAGTAAAACCCATTTCAGGTTCTTCTTTTGAAATCTGTTGTTCAGGATAAATGAAATATTTCATAGCTGGGCACAGAGTAGCTACTAAATACCACGGCCTTTTCACCCAGAGTTTGTCTCTGAGTAATTTCACCCCCAGCCCACAGCTGAAGCTTCCTTTGCTCTCCAGGCACATCCCCAAAATGATCTTTCTGTTAACATGCAATATCCACTTCTCACCTCTTTCACCACTTTCCTCAGGGAGGTCTTCACATCATCCTTGTTAGAAACGTGCTCCATGTCTTCCAGTGGAAAGGCCTGAGCAGGGAGAGAAGAAACACATGGTCAAAACCGATGGAGATGCTGCTCCACAAACCCTCCATGGCTGAGGACAGGAGGAAACCACAGGCAGTTGTGCTCTAGATGGGAAGAGAAGAAAAAAGGGCAAGGAGGAACAGAGGAGAAGGAAGAATGGAAAGCGAAACAGGGCAGAGAGGGGTCCTGAAACTGCTTACAAAAGGCAAGTGGTTGTTCAAATTAAATATATATTGTTTAGAAAATTAGTTTTGGGGATATGGGCACTATTCTCCTCCTGTCCTGGAGGACTATTCAAAGCTCTTAGGAGACAGAGAGCGCATTATTCCTCCACGCACAGTCGTGGCTGGGTAGATGCAGGCTCCCTGGCTCCCCTGCAGTAGCACGGGCCGACCCTGCAAATTGATTTATGGAGAGAGAAGCCGACCTTTACCTTCTTCACGCTCCCCCTGGTGATGGTTGATAAAGTGCTTGAGATGAGGCGAGGAGTAAGACCGCGGAAGAGGCCTCTTTTCCCATCCACTTCCACGATGTGTCTGGCTGGGTAAGAAAACACCAGGCTGCCGTCAGTGGGGAACCGGCCGGCGCGTGGAGAACACCCCAAAACACCTCCGGTGTTCAGCCAAAACCACGCCGGAGCTCAGCACGGCACGGACACCGCTCTGCGGCCCCGCCGTAAGTGATTTATTAACAATCCTAAATAAAATTCGTACAGGATGCAAAGAATTCTTAAGTACTCCCTGTCATGTCTGTCTAAACCAGAAGGATGGCTCCAGTATTTTGGGCTGTTCGATAGCTTTGCTCACCCGAAAAGGGCTACCAGGCAGTTTGGAGTGATTGAGGGGAGGGAGGGATGATCTCACGTGTTGTGTGGTGTCACCTCCCTCTCCTGAGGGGTCAGACTCAGGGTTAATAACAATCTCGCAAACCCAGGTTCGGTTCACCTTTTCCCACGCGAGATTCCTTGGGTCTCCAGCCAAAAAATAAGCCAACAAGTCCAATTTCTCCCTGATATAACAGGGTGGAATAGGACCCATCACGTGCTTGTGGGTACCGACTGCTCCTGCCCCCACCCTCCGCTGTCCCAAGCGAAGCCAGGGAGGTTCTGCCCATCTCCATCACCCAACGCTGGAAATCTGTTTGGAAAATGCATCCATCTTCCAAAGGGCAGCACTGGAGTGTTTCCAGTCCTGGGAGTCCCGGGAGAGGTTTGAGGTGCTCACATACTGCTCATGCGCGGGGTCCCCCCCACCCCATGGCTACCACTGCCTGATTTTGGGATTGGCCCAACTCGGCTTTCAGGACTGGTTGGACTAGATCATCTCCAGAGGTCCCTTCCAACCCCGTATCGTTCTGTGATTCGTTCTGTGACCGTGAGCCCTTCTTCATCACAAACCCGCTGTGAAAGCAGCCCCCAAGGTCACCGAGTATCCCCCCACCCCTCCAGCGCTGCTCCACCCACAGACAGAGAGAAAAATGGTACTTTATTTTCCCTCTAAACATATTACCTTCCCTTTTCTTGGTATTTCTGTCCCTTTAGGGTTCCATTTATAACACCAACGAGTAGGGTGGGGGGGGGCAAGTTATCGCAGGGCTGTTTTGGAGTGAAGAAAAGCCCTTTGCTGTCTCTAACGCCGGCAAAACCCTCCACCAACAAACCCACCCCCAAACCCCCACCGCCCCCTCCGCTACGGTGCCAACCCAGAGCGACCTGCCACGGGACGGGGACACAGCACCATCGCCGGGGCCACCACCTCCTTGTCCCCAACCACAGGTGGGTAAACGTGATGATTTTGTGACTAGTTGTAGCGGTTTATGGCTCACTGGAAGCTGGGGACAATCCCAAGGGCAGGCGGGAGCGCTGCTGGAGGTCGGCTCGGTTGGCCTGGTGGCTCCCAGCCCCGTTTTTGGGCAGGACCTCGGGCTGGCAGGGAGGGACGTTGGCTCACCGTAGGTGAAGAAGCCGGGCAGGTAGAGGACCTTCCTTCCCAGCACGTTTCTTCCAACGGTTGGAGGTAGTGGCTCGTGCCCGACCTTCGAGAGAAACCCTGTGAGTAGGTCCCTGTCCTGGCATTCCCGGTCTCGATCCCGGTGTCCATGAGCTGCCAAAGGGCCATGTCCCCCCGAGTCACCCTCAGATGCCATGACACGGGGTCCCCAGGGTACAGAGGTCCTCAACCCTCCCATTTTATGGGGGTCCCTATTAGAGGGATCTCAGGATACCTGTTATATAGGGGTTTCCTCTCCCACCTTATACAGGAGCCCCCCCACAGAGGGTATCCTCATCCCCCCCCATTTTAAGGGGTCCCCACCATACAGGGTGTCCCCATCCCCTCCCATATGAGGGGGTCCCGATGCCCCTGCTATAAAGGGGTCCCCAATTTATAGGGCTCCTCATCCCCCCATTATATAGGGCTCCCTATTCCCTGTTCTATAGGGGTCCCTCTTGCAGTGGGTGTCCTCACCCTCCCACAATACAAGCTCCCCCATTTTAGAGGTGCCCCTCGCCACCCCCCCCCAATTGTAAAGCGACCCCCAAAATACAGGGTGACCTCATCCCCTGTTATACACGGGGGGTCACGTTGGCTGGGGGCCTTCATTGCCCCCTTATATAGGGGTCTCCCCCCCATTATATAGGTGTCCCCTGTTATAAAGGGGAAGGCTGTACCCAGCACATGCAGGTCTCCATAGGGGCACTATATAGGCGTTCCCCTCGCCCCCCCGTTACACTGGGGTCCCGACACCCCCCCTCCGTTATATATGGGGTTCCCCAGTGCCCCCCACTTCGCCTTCNTCCCCCGGCAACCCCGGACCTGGACGAGCAGCTTGACGTAGAGCAGGGGGTGGCTGGCGGCGGCGAGCCCCGCTCCCAGCACCACGAACAGCCCCTCGGCGCCCTCCGCCCGGGCCCCCCCCGGGGCCGCCGCCGCCGCCCGCCCCGCGGCACCGCCAGGGGGCGCCCCCGCCGCCGGGGGCAGCGGCGACGCCGCCGCCATAGCCCCCCCTCCCCCGCCACTGCGCCTGCGCCGCCCACGCCGTGCGTGGTTGCGTCACCGCGCGGGGGGGGCGGAACCATTGCGTGAAGGGCAGGGGGAGCGCGGGTGGAACCATAGAGGGAGGGGCGGGGGGAGACGGAGCTGTGGTGTGAGGGAGGGGACGAGGCCGCCGTGACAGGCCGGGCTCCGGGCAGGGCCCTGACAGGGAATCATTGACTGGTTTGGGTGGGAAGGGACCTTGAAGACCACCCAGACCCACCCCCTGGGCAGGGACACCTCCCACCACACCAGGTTGCTCCAAGCCCCCTCCAACCTGCCCTTGAACCCCTCCAGGGATGGGGCAGCCACAGCTTCTCGGGGCAACCTGGGCCAGGCTCTCACCACCCTCACAGCCAAGAATTCCTTCCCCACATCTCATCTCAATCTCCCCTCTTTTGGTTTAAAACCACTCCCTCCTGTACTTTGGCTCCCCTCCCTGATCCAGAGTTCCTCCCCATCTCTCCTGGAGCCCCTTGAGGGACTGGAAGGGGCTCCAGGGTCTCCCCGGAGCCTTCTCTTCTCCAGGCTGAACCCCCCAACTCTCTCAGCCCCCCCTCCCAGCAGAGGGGCTCCAGCCCTCCCAGCATCTCCCATGGCCTCCTCTGGCCCCGCTCCAACAGCTCCGTGTCCTTCTGCTGTTGGTGGCCCCCACGGGGCTGGGGATGCAGGTTACTGGTGGCTTTCTGGGCTGCCAGCACACATTGCTGGGGCCTGTGGAGCTTCTCACCCATAAACACCCCCAAGTCCTTCCCCTCAGGGCTGCTCTCCAGCCATTCTCCCCCCAGCCTGGATTGGTCTTTAAGGTCCCTTCCAACTCTAACCATTCTGTGACCCATGCACAGCCCCTGAGGGCCACCCCAGGGCTCCAACACGTGGTGGGACACAGCCTACCCCATTGCAGCAGGTCAGGCCTCCTGCCCAGCTTGTCCCCTTGCACTGTCCCCGCTGATGCTCAGGGCTTGGTTACGCCACCAGTTTGGGCCACACGGCAAGGTCCCCTCAAGCTGAACAAATTCCCAGGGTTTTCTCAGCGTTTCTCCAACTTGCAGCCTGTGGTGCTTCCTCTTTCCTTTTCCTTTTGAGGCCAACCCAGAGACAAGCTCTCCTGCCGCAGCAAGAAGGACAGCAGATGGTCTTTGCCTTGTGCAAATCCTCTTCCCCAAACACCATCGTGGGTCCCAGAAACACCTTGAAGCAGAGAGGGAGAGAGAAGGAGGGAGCTGCAGCCATCATCACTCTGCAACTCCTTTACACCCAGGACCTGCTCCCAGTTGGTGCCATGGAAGGAGAAGCCAATAATCAACGGAGTGTGTTGAACCTGGTGGCTGTGTTTGAAGAGAACCGGTAAGGAAGGAGCGTCCTGGGGGCTGTGGGTGCATTAGGGCTTCCCAGGGTGAGGGTTTTGGAAGGAAGGAACACGCTGCGGAGGTGATTTGGAGGCTGTGGAGAAGCTGACTGGGCAATTTGCTATTCTTTAGCGCTCAGAACTGCCCCAGTGTCTTCCTCCTGCTGCGGGTCGTGGACAGAAGACCGTAAACCTCAGTGGGATGTGACTGACTTTGCTGGAGGTTTCTTTTCCTGGCACAGGGTTAGGTTGTGGCATCCTTGTTCCCTCCCCGCTCAGCACCTTTGCAGGCAGCCCGGCTGGTGAATGCTTTTTCCCCTGCTGCCAGGGAAAAAGCATTTTGGTTTTCAAGTGTGTTGGCAATGGTCTTCACTGGGAATTAACTGCTTGAGCATCTGGGAGGATCCAAGCCTCAGGCACCAGCCTCAGACTATCCAGTTCGTTGCAGCGATGTGGCTCCCACGGGGAAGAGAAAGTACGGTGTTAAGGGAGAGAGCAAGTTCCTTTTGAGCAGCTTGGCAGCCCCATAAAAGAGCACCTTCTCTTGGAGCATGAGCTGGGACCCACAAACAATGTGTGCCAGAGTCAGAGCGAGGGAATCTGCCTTGGTGTAGAAGTAATTCTGAAGCTTGGGGCGAGCCATCATTGTGGTCCATGCCTCAGTTTCCCCATCTGTTGAATCGGGATACCGAATCTTGCCTTTCCTTGTACCAGTGAGGTGCTCTCAGCAAGCCTTAATGAGGCTGGGCAGTTTTGCAGCACTTCCTAAAGATGGTCAGGCACGAGATTTCCTTCTGCTCCAGGACTTCACCTGCACCTCTGCTGCCTGCTTTGCTCCCAGCTTTGTGCTCTGGCTGGTTGTGGTTGTCCCCATGGTCCCACGGTGGAAATTTGGCCTGTGATGTTGTTGCACTGGAACTGTTTGCAGCACTTGATCTGCCCCCATTTCGCTGCTGCAGCATGTTTGTTGTTTATTGTGAAGCGTGAGTTCGATTTAGAGGAAATAAAAGTAACTTACGACTTTCAGAGGAAGCTGGGGAACCTGGAAGCAAGTTTTCTGGAACAGAAAACAGTTTAGTCCAAGTCAGCACAAACAGAAAGAGGGAAGTTCCCTGTTGGATCTGGGCAGTGGGTTGAGGCTGACACAGGTCTGGGAGGCACCGGGGGGCACAGATAAAGCCTCTCTGTCCCATGAAGGGTTGTGGCAGGCCCTCTGGACAGGAGGAGATGCGTGCATGGCTGTGGATGCACTCCCAAGCTCATAGAAGTGTGCTTATATGTGGGGATGAACCCGTCATCCTCTTCAGATGAGCGTCTGCTGCTCAAGTCATCTCCTATCCTGAACTTTGCAGTTTTATGTCCAGTTTCCTCCCCTCCTCATCCCACTCCTGTCTGCAGGCCACTGGTGGATGTCTCTCTAGTTTCTGCCTGGAGCTATTTATTACAGGAACCAGCTCTCGGATGACAGACAACTCACTGTTGCCATCTTCAAGGCCTGTGCCCTGTGAGGTTTCTCCCCCATGGCTGCTCTGGATCTGTTTTCCTTGTCTTTGCCAGAAAAGGGAAGAGAGAAAACCACCAAAGAACTACCCCTCTGCAAAACCACCTACACAAACCCTCCTCTTGGCTGACACCCCTTGGTTTTTTGACTTTTAAAGCCTCGTGCCCGAGGCTGCTGGCTCCCCGCTTTGCCTGCAGGCTGGCAGCAGGAAGAAAGCCAGAGCTGTGCCAGCACCACAAAGGCTACACTTTGGGCACTGGATGGCTGTGGATGAGCCATGGCTGTGGGTGGGATAAATGTCAGAGTTGTGCTTTTCTAGAGCAGGATGGGGGCTGACCACAGCAGCAGGAGGCACCGGGAGAAGAGAGGCTGGATCCTGGCCCCCTTGGAGGATGGAGGGGCTTTCAGACCCTGGTTTGTGTCAGGGTCGTAGCAGAGCAACGCAGCATCAGTGCTGGGGTGCTGCTGTGTCTTATCGCCTGCACTTGAGGACGGTGGCTTTAATTGGGGCTTGAGTGTGCTGGGGGAATGGGTGAGCTGATCACACTGATTCCCCCATGGCAGGGCCAGCAAATTTCCCCAGAAGGACAAGCAGGCTCCGTACAGCCAGGCTGCTCCTGAAACCAGCCAGCCCCAGCAGCTTCCAGTGTCCCCCACCAGCCAGGGCCTCTCCCAGATGGCTACCAGGTACCATGCGGAGCAAGAGAAGAAGGAGGAGGAGCAGCAGGGTCAGCGGGGGCTCAGCTTCAAATGCCTCCGTTCTTTCCGACACAAGATCAGTGAGGACAACTGGAGGAGGCAGCGGGACTGCGGCCTCGAGACCGACAGCAAGGTGAGCTCCAGAGGAGCCTCAGGAGAGGCTGGTGGGTGCCCACGCTCAGACAGGGAGTCGTGTGGGCTGGAATGGGGAGCTGAGGTCTCTGTTTACCCTGAACAAGTCCCTGACCTTCAAGGGCCAGTGCGTGGGGGGACAGAGAAGTGGCCTGTTCCCTGGTGCTTTGGGCAGAATTCCCCATAGTCAGCTAAATGCAAGCAGACCTTGTCTCTTCCAGCTCTGATATAACTATGCCATAGGAGTCAGATGCACAGGTCCATCCCAGGGCATCCCTGGGGCTGTGCTGCCCTTTGCTGATTCCAGACACATTTCTGCAGGACTGCATTTAATTCCTTGGTGGAATTGCAGGCCATAGGGTTGACCCATCCCACCCTTCCCCACTCCTCAGGATCACTAGCCCTGTATTTCTCTGGGAGAAACAGGCACACAGAGAAAGGGGTGACCTAGGAGGACGTGAGCCAGACTTCCCGGCAGCCCCAAAAATGCTTTGTTTTCACCCTTGTTTTTACCACATGCTTTGCTGACGTCCTTCCTTTGCCTTCACCTGGAGCAAGGTCCAGTTTGATGTGGGCTGGGAACGCTGGGAAACAGCGCTGCACCCCCTCGGGCTGGTGGGGAAAGCTTGTATTGCAGCCCACGAGATTGAGTCCTTCTCCCCATGCAGGAACCAGAGGAAAAAAAAATAGCTCTGGAGCTGCTGGAGACAGAGCAGGCTTACGTCAACCGCCTCCACCTTCTCGACCAGGTGAGCTGCGGAGCAGAGGGGCCCACAGAAGTCTGGGAAGCAATAGCCCTGCTGCCATCTGCCCCCACCAGCACAGCTTGGCCATCTATGCACAAGCCAGGGACTGTTTCCTGGAGGTTTTGGAGAGACTGAAGCTGTACAGATGAGAGCCGTGGTTGGTCTGCTGGTCTTCAAGGCCTGAGAATGGGTCTGGCCTTTGCCTTTCCTGTACCCCACACCTCCAAGGAGCACCTTTGTCCCAGGAAAGCTTTCCTTCCAACCCTGATTCTCTCCTGGGGTCTGGGATTTCCCTCCTGCACAGTCAGACCTTTTCACTGAACAACGAGCCGGTCTCAGGGAGGGAATGGGGTCCTTAAGCCTTTTCCTGACCCTTTTTGTTCACCCCTGCTTTCTTCCAGGTATTCTATACAGAGTTGATGAAAGAAGCCAAAAATGGGAAGACGGTCCCGGAGGAAGTGGTGAAAATGATCTTCTCCAACATCTCCTCCATCTACCAGTTCCACGCCAAGTTCTTCCTGCCAGAGCTGCAGAAGCGCATGGAGGACTGGTGAGCTGCGGGGCAGGACGCCTGGGTGGCTTTGCCAGAAAGGGGGAGCAGCGATGGATTTGGTGTCCCATCAGGACCAAAGAGCTTGGCCTGTTTTGCTCCAAATGTCTTTGGGCTGGAAAGCCCTTCCTTAAAACATTCCAGCCCACACCAGGGTATTTCTGAAAAGTGGGGGTGACATCTCAGGTGCTTTAGGGATGTGCCCAGGTTTGAACAGCCCAAGCTGGGGACGTTCTCATTCTGGAGACCGGGAAGTTGTATGGGAACGGAGCAGGTCGTAGCTGTAAAACCTCTGTCCTCCACCTCTTTGCTTTATCCCTCACTGTCTCTCTTCCCTGCTGGACTGAGGAGGGTGCCTGTCTGCGGTTCCCTTCCACAGGAGCTGCAACCCCCGGATCGGGGATGTGATCCAGAAGCTCGCGCCGTTCCTCAAGATGTACGGTGAATACGTCAAGAACTTCGACAAAGCCGTGGAGCTCATCACCATCTGGTCAGAGAAATCCCCACCCTTCCAGGAGCTCATCGCTGACATCCAGGTAATGGCCCACAGCAGGACGGGGGACGCAGCGATGCCCCCCAAAATCTCCCCGCAAGGAGGAAGCAGCGGAGGGTGGGAGCTGCCTTGGTCACTGTGTCTCTCTCCGTGCCTGGTGTCTCTCCCCAGAAGAGGAAGGTCTGCGCTAACCTAACGCTGCAGCACCACATGCTGGAGCCTGTGCAGAGGATCCCACGCTACGAACTCCTCCTGAAAGATTATGTCCGAAAACTACCGCCCGAGTCCCCGGACCGGGACGATGCAGAGAGTAAGGGCTTGTCTGGCTTTCCCTGCTGTGGGGGGTGTCAGGGTGGGTTTGTAGGGGAAATAACAACCCCTGACATTGTACACGAGCGTCAGGACACCTGGATTCTCTCACCAGCTCCCCTGTGCCCTTGGATAAACCTCTTTTATCTGAGAGGGGTCTGATCCTTTTCTAACAGAGAGAGGGATTAACCTGCCCTTTCGGGGCCGGGGAAGGTGGGTGGTGTTTCAGGATAAGGATGGTCCCTCCCGAGCATCCCCCAGGGAGACCTGTGGTGACCAGGGGAGCTATAGGGACCCCTGGGGATCACAGCAGCTCCCAGTCCCGCTGGGATAGGGTGACAAAGGAACGGCTGGCTGTCCCCCCCAGGACGTGGCCATGTCACCACACAGTCTGGACAGA
The DNA here is from genome assembly GCA_003697955.1 of Calidris pygmaea. NCBI lineage: Eukaryota > Metazoa > Chordata > Aves > Charadriiformes > Scolopacidae > Calidris > Calidris pygmaea. The sequence goes on along the minus strand of QJSC01029019.1, from coordinate 44,745 downwards.
CCCGGACGCTTGTGCAGCTTCTCAGGGCCATTCAGGTTGTGTCCAGGGGAGGGCAGCAGCCACCACACCCTGGCTCTCCCATTGGGGTGAGACTCGGAGGTTTTCTCCCACAGCAAGTATTTAACCTTTCTCCCTTTCTCTTCTCGTTGCAGAGGCCCTGGAGATGATTTTTATGGTGGCCAAGCATTCAAACGCAGCCATCGCCGAGATGGTGAGTGCCTGTCCCTGCTGGTGGTGCTTTGCAGCTCGTGGCACGGTGATTTGCCAGATTTCCATGTGGCCTCATTGCTGGGCGATTCAGGGGAGCACAGCCCTGCCCTGAACGGGACAGGAGCACTGTGGGTTCAGCAGAGGAGGTCAGACCCTGCTCCTGGTGCCCGATCCGCTCACCCCAAGCCTGGGGAAGTCATGTCTGCAACATCAGCCGTGATGTGACCGGCTGTTTCGAGGCTCGGAGCTACTCTGGAAGATCAGTCTGGAGTGAGAGCTGTGCCATCTCTCCTGGTGCTCAGCAGCTGGCGTGGGAGATGGGGACGGAGGGGACCCAGGAGGTGACAAGGTTGTGGCTGCTCAGCTCCCTACAGAAACGGGTCCCTCTGCCTCCCCCAGGAACGGCTGCAGAACCTCTGGGCAGTCTATCAGCGGCTGGGCCTCGAGGACGACATTGTGGATCCCTCCAACGAGCTGATCAAGGAGGGGCCGATCCAAAAAATCTCCACCCGCAACAACAGCACATCGGAGAAGTACCTGTTCCTGGTGGGAGCTGGGATTCCCGGGGAAAGGGGCAGGGAGCAGATAGGATTGGAACGGGGAGAAGGGCAGCACAGCTTGGCCGGGGTCTTGCTGGGTCATCTCCACTCAGAGGGGATGAATTCAGAGCAGGAGGTTTGAGCCCCTGGGTGCAGGGCACCCTGTATAGGACGTGGTTGGGAACCTGTTCACCCCCTGGACCCTTGGGGGACATCACATTCCAAGAATCCTCTGCCTTTGCAGGGTGGGAGAGGGCTGGGGCAGAAGCTGTCACTTTTTAGGCTGGATTCTTCCCAAGGAGCAGCTCGGTCACAGGGGGGTGAAGGACCCTAGATCTCAGGGAAACCCCCGGCTCTGAGCAGGAATGTGCTGGGCTCCAACCAACCCTTTCTTCTTCCTTCTCCTCCCTGCCCAGTTCAACAACATGCTGCTGTACTGCGTGCCCAAGGTCATCCAGGTGGGCGCCGAGTTCCAGGTCCACCTCCGCATAGACGTGGAAGGCATGAAGGTCAGACAGACACCTTGTCTTTGTCATTCCCCCAGACCTCGGCTCCCCTAAAACGCACACCGTTCTGGGGGGTAATGTGACCGCTGCCCCACGCCTCCTTGGAAAGGAGGGAGGAGCTGGAGCCAGGGGTGGCTTTGAGGGTGAGGAGAACTGGTTGATACGCTCTGATCCTGTGAGATTGCAGTGCAACCTTGTCCATGTAGGATTTGAGGGGCCAAAGGGCTTGTGCCTGAGGGAAATCCCTGTCCCCCACATCATGGAGGAAGGGCCCGGTGCGCTGGGTGTGGGTTCAGCTGCTCCACATCCTTTCTTCGGTCTCTCTCAGGTGCGGGAGCTGAACGACACGCAGTTCCCTCACACATTCCTGGTCTCTGGAAAGCAGAGGACGCTGGAGCTGCAAGCAAGGTAAGGGGAAGGGTCACAGAATCACAGAATCGCCTAGGTTGGAAGGGACCTTCAAGATCGTCTAGTCCAAAAAGGGTCCTTCAGATCCTTGCGAGGAGGAGGGGAGACACCAGCTCACTCCTCTCCCTTTTTGTACCAGGTCTGAGGAGGAGATGAACGCCTGGATCAAGGTACCACTGAGCGCTGGCAGAGGCAGCACGTCCTGCTCACCCCACCCTGGCCCCCACACTGGGCTTGTGTCCCCCCTGCATGTGTCAGGGGCAGCCCCCCAGACCGCCCCTCCAGCCCTGCCTTCCCCTCTAGGCCTTTCAAGATGCCATTGACAGGAAGGAGAAGAGGAGTGAGAGCTTTAAGACAGTGCATGGGCTGGAGACAGGCACCTCTGAGCTGAAGGTAACCCTCCTGCCCTCCCCGTGCCTTGCCTGCCACCAGCACCCCCTGCACGGAAGCCCAGGGTGAGCCCACCTTGCTGTGCCTCAGTTTCCCCAGCTAAACAGAGCTCGGAGGGAAGGCTGCAGATAAGGAGAAGGGCTGGGGAGGAGAAAGGTGAGAGCGGAGGGGCTGGGACCACCCGGGCCACAACTAGCCAGCCCTAGCGATGCTGTCTCCCACCCCCAGACTGAGGAGCTGGGTCGCCGAGCTCCGCAGTGGGTACGGGACAACCTGGTGACCATGTGCATGCGCTGCAAGGAGCCCTTCAACGCCATCACGCGCCGGAGACACCACTGCCGAGCCTGTGGATACGTGAGTCACCCCGTCCCCCCTCTTTTCCCTCCCTCCTGGGCCTGCTCAGGTGGCCGCTGGGCCACCTCTCCTACACCTTGTCCCCCTTTCCCCTGGCTCCTGCCCTCAGGGAGGTCCCTGGGCTCCCCCCAGTCCCACTGGTGTCCCTGTCTGGTGGTTGCAGGTGGTGTGTGGTCGCTGCTCTGACTACAAGGCCGAGCTGCAGTACGACGGGAACCGCCTGAACCGCGTGTGCCTGGAGTGTTACGTCTTCCTGACGGGCCACGTGGTGCTCGAGGACCGGGAGGGGAAGCACAGAGGCATCCTGGAGGTCAGCTCTGCCACGTCCTCCCCGTGTCCCGCTCCTCTGTCCCTCTTCCTCCGAGCTCTGCCACCCACCCCGGTGCCCCAGCCCTGCTGTCCCACAGCGTGGTCATGTCCCTGGGGAGGGAGTCACTCCACAGCAGTCAGAGGGTGCCCGCTAATTAATTGCGAGGCCGGTGGATGGTGCTAAGCCCCCTCCCTCCCACCCTTTGAGCCCTGGCACCAGGCAGCCAGAGCTCCCTCCACCGTGGGATCTCAGCAGGATCCACACAGCCAGGACCACCCCTCGCCTGCCCCTGGTTTGGGGGCTGTTTATGGAGCGGGCAGGGAATTCCCCAGGAAATTACCTTTGCTCCGTGCCCTTTCTGCCTCCCGCGCGGGGTGTTGAAGGATTTCTTCGCTGCTTTTTTGGCAGAAAGGGGCTGCAGAGGTATCGGGCAGGAGTTTGCTGTGCAGTTCCCTGCAGCTGCTGGACAAGAATGGCAAGGGGAGCACGCGGGGCTGGTTCGTCATCCCCCAGGATGATCCCCTCGTGCTCTACATCTACGCGGCCCCCCAGGTAAGGCCGGGCTTGGCCTCCGTCTGCACGGGGACATCCCAGTGTGCTCGTCCCCTGCCTCTCACCGCTGTCTCTGCTCTTGGCAGGATGTCCGAGCCCACACCTCCATCCCGCTGCTGGGCTACCAAGTGAAGGACCTGCCCCAGGGCGACTCCCGCCACCTCTTCCAGTTGGCCCAGTCCCGGCAGGTCTACACCTTCCTGGCCGACACGGAGGAGCTGAAGCGGCGCTGGATGAGGGCCATGGCGCGCTCCGCCGCAGGGATAATGCACCCGGAGGAGGATGAGGATGAAGACTCATGCGACGAAGCAGAATGAGGCCGTAGAATCATAGGATGGTTCGGGTTGGAGGGGACTTCAAAGATCATCGAGTTCCAACCCCCTTGCCCTGGGCAGGGACGCCTCCCGCCAGACCAGGTTGCTCAAAGCCCCGTCCAACTTGGCCTTGAACCCCTCCAGGGATGGAGCAACCACAACTGTGGCTCTCCTGGGCTGCCTGGGTCATCCCCCACCGCTCTGCGTTTTGGTGTTTCACCACAAAAAAGACGAGGCGGGGGCACGTTTGCCACCGCCTGGACAAGCCAGATCCTCCTTTCCTCTCCCTCCTTGCTCTCCGCACTGGACAGAGACGATGGTGGTGGTACCCCAGCCGTGAGGTGGAGGGGGAGGCAGGGGGTTTTTTGGGGAGCTTGCCCCCCCCCGCAGCCCGCTGTGCCACCGCCGGCTGCCGCCCGAGGGCAGCAGCGCCTCAGCCTTCCTCCAGGGCGGGTGGCACAGCGTTGGGGGGTGTGTGTGTGTGTGTGTGTGTATGTGTGTCCCGTTTGGTGAAAGCATCTGCGGAATTGGGGCTGCTGTGATAAATCCTACCTGCAACCCCCCCACCCCTGAACTCCGAGGAGCCTTTTTTGGGGGTGTAATTCCAGGTGGGATTGTCACCGGCGTGCCACGTCGCCCTTAGCTGTAGCCAGCCCCGGTGTGACACTGCAGAGACCCAGGGTGGAGCTCATCCTCACCCTCGGGGACACTACTTGCTGGATTTGGGGGGGTCCCTTTCCCAGCCTCTCACAGCCCTGGCCTTGCCCTGCTGCAATATCATGGTGTGGGGGTACCCTTTAACCACATACCCCCCCAACCTGCACTCCTGCATGTCCCCCTGCACCCCATCCTGCTCCCCAGCACCTTGTACCTCTCTCGGTCACCCGTTTCCTTGGGGGGAGACGCTGTGGGACAAGGCTGGGTGCACCCAGGTGGTGCTGCCATGGGGCAGCGATGCTGGGGAGATGTGGGGGGGGGGGGAATTCCCCTCTTCATCCTCAGCATAACGAGCACCCCAGGTCGTTTCAGAGGGTGCTGCACCTGCAGCCCCACATTTCTCTCTCTACATCCTCTCCAGCTCCCCAAAAGGCAGGTTTTTGCCACTTCTGAGCTGTGGGATGCGGGACCCCCATGCAGGGGGGTGGGGGAGCCCCCTGTCCCCAGCAGGCAGGGATTGCTGCCTGCACCCAGGTCCTGCAGCAGCTCCATCCCACCACCCTTGGGCAAGTCCCAGAGGTGTCAAAGGCAAAATGGATCCACGGAAAGTGGGAAGGGACACGAGTCGGAGCCCTGATGGTGCGAAGGGGGCCAACACTCAGGGAAAGGAGCAGAGATGAACGGCAGCCATCACCACCCTGGGGGGCTTCGGGGAGCCAGGAGAAAGCGGGGAGCATTGTCCTCCTTCCTCATCTCATCCCAGGAAAGCGCAAACCGTGGTGGCCTTATCTCCTCCAACTTCTGAGATACCATCACGGAAGGGGGAGAGGAGCTGGATGGCAGGGGGAAAGCTCTGCCAAAACAGTGGCCCCTCGGGGTGCCACCCAGCACAGAGCAAACAGCAGGGGGGGGTTCCCAGAAACGCCCCAAAACCGCCCTCCCCTCCCACCACCGCCTCACGTGAAGGGGAAACCCCGGCACCCCTGGAAAAGCCGGGTGCTGCCGGAGGCAGTGGGGGGAAAGAATGAGCAAGGGGAAGCCCGCGGGGCTGGAAGGTTCTGCTTGGTGGCCTTCCGCCTCGGCGTCACCCCCCCCCTGTCAGCCGGGAACGACACCCCCCGGGCACCGGGAGCTGCCCTCAGCTCCTAAATGGGCCTAAGAATAGATTTCCTGTTTACCCGGCGATAAATCGCTGCTGGGGCAGAGGGCACCTGGGTGCTATTTTTACCAGCCCCTGGTGTCCCGTCCCCCCCCCGCCCAGCCCCATGGCCACCCTCAGGGACCACCGTCCCGCTGCCCCGCATCCCCGTGGCCGAGGGATGGAGGGGGTGATGGATGAGAGCAGGTCACTGCATCCCGCTGTCCCCGAAGACGGCTGGCTGGGTGACAGCCTCACTTGGCTGCCCCCGAGCTTAGAATCCTTGATTCTATGATTTTTAGAAGGAGAGAACGGTTTAAGTCGGAGCGGACCTTAAAGATCATCCAGATTCTGTCTGGTTCCAACCCCCTGCCCTGCGCCGGGTCCCCAAAACAGGCTGGAGGGAGACCTAACTCACGGGGTGTTTTGTGATTCCCCTGCTTTGCCTTCCTATTAAAAAAAATAATAATAATAAAAGGAGATTTTTTTTTTTTTTTTGGTCACCCAAATGCACTGATGGATTTTCCTCTTCCCGTGCTCTTTCGGTCCCCCGGCTGCGTGGTCAAAGCGGAGCCCTTCGGCCTCTCGCCTTCCCCCCCCCCCGCAGAAAGCGAAACCCCAGGGAGAAGTCGTGCAGTTTCCTATTTTTAAGAATGAGGAAGACTCGGAGGCCATTTACTGGAATCCCCCCCCCCCGGCCACAGCCCTCCCCGCGGCCTCTTCTTGTAAGCACTGACCAAAATACACTCTGAAACCGCCGCTGCGGCCACCCCCTCATTGAGAAAATCCTGCAGCCCAGGGGATGGGGTGCTGGGGGGGCCACCGCGGGTCCCCTGTCCGTCCCCAACCCTGGGATGGACACCCACCAGGGATGGATGCACCCCAATCTGCCCCCCCCCGCTGCAGGAAAGGGGGTGCAGAGAGGTTTGGGGGTGTGGAGCGAGGGGAGAGGTGGCTGGAAGGGACACGGAGAAGTGGGAGGGGGTGTTACATCCCCCCTTCCTCCCCCCCCCAACTGCACCCCACTGCAGGGCTTTTGTGTGGGGCGATCCCCGGGATGGGGCTCAGCGAGTCCCAGGGGCCAGTTCTCCCACGTGCCCCCCAGGTGTGGGGCAGGATGGGGACCGTATGGGCCCTATAAAACCCCACGCCCCCCGTCCGCAGGGCTGCTCTCGGCTCTCTCTGGGAGCTGCTCTATAGGGGGGTTCCCCAGAGGGTGGGCTTCCCCCCCTATAGGGACTGCTCTGTCAGGTATATTCTCTTGCTTGCTAATTGCGGGTCCCTATAGGGGCTGCACTCCCTATGGGATGGGATTTCCTGCCCTATAGAGTGCTCTGTAGGGGGACTGCATCGCGGGGACAACAGCTCTCGCTCTATAATGCCCGGGGTTGGGTTGTGTGGGATCTGGGATCCATAGGGGCCAGCCCCCTGCAGCGGGGGCTCTTGCTCTATAGGTGCCGGGCTCTATAGGTGCCAAACTCTATAGGTGATAGGCTCTATAGGCATCAGGCTCTATAGGTGTCAGGGTCTATAGATGTCAGGGTCTATAGGTAATGGGCTCTATAGGTGTCAGGGTCTATAGGTGCTGGGGTCTATAGGTGCCAAACTCAATAGGTGATGGGCTCTATAGACATCGGGCTCTATAGGTGTCAGGGTATCTAGGCGTCAGGGTCTATAGGTGATGGGCTCTATAGGTGTCGGGCTCTATAGGTGTCAGGGTCTGTAGGTGATGCACTCTATAGGTGTCAGGGTCTGTAGGTGATGCACTCTATAGGTGTCGGGCTCTATAGGTGTCAGGGTCTGTAGGTGATGGGCTCTGTAGGTGTCAGGGTCTATAGGTGTCAGGGTCTGTAGGTGATGGCTCTGTAGGTGTCGGGCTCTATAGGTGTCAGGGTCTATAGGTGACGGGCTCTATAGGTGTCGGGGTCTATAGGTTTCGGGCTCCACAGCTGCATTCCCCTGTGCCATCCCCTCTAGGGCCAGTGACCCACAGGGGCTGTGCTCACCNGATGGGCTCTGTAGGTGTCAGGGTCTATAGGTGTCAGGGTCTGTAGGTGATGGCTCTGTAGGTGTCGGGCTCTATAGGTGTCAGGGTCTATAGGTGACGGGCTCTATAGGTGTCGGGGTCTATAGGTTTCGGGCTCCACAGCTGCATTCCCCTGTGCCATCCCCTCTAGGGCCAGTGACCCACAGGGGCTGTGCTCACCAGTGCTGAGCCTTCAGCCCCCGGGGGGAGCTCGATCCAGCGGCGTCGCCCCCACCGAGGTGCAGGGGCTGTGGCACCACGGCCTCTCCCCATACCCCAGCCCCCCACAGCCCCCCGGGGGGGGTTCCACCACCCGAAATAACCGATACCGAGGCTGAAGCAGCAGCGATGGGGCCCTGCCCCGGTGCATCCCCCCTCCCCGGCCATGCCCAGGGCTGTGGGAGGGGGGGACAGGTGGGACCCCCATTTCCCCTGAGGTTGGGGGTAACCCCTCTGGGTGGGGGGATTTAAGGGCGGGAAATTATGCTAAATGATGCAAAATATCTGCGATGCCCCTCCAAAAAAACAAAAAAAAACCAAAAAAACCAACCAGGTTTGTACAACCTTAGGGCTGAGGTACCCCCATCCCGCTCTGCACGCCCCCCCCCCCCCCCC